>OZ010574.1:75180452-75317952 GCA_963932145.1 Acanthosepion lycidas | reverse complement strand
CGAAACCCGTGTGGTGAGAGAACTTGCATTGACCCACCGTGTGCAGAGTCATTCTTGCGTATTCTTTTCCCAATGTCCTAAATCATGTCACTTCGTCGTCCCAACCAGACGTGATCGATACTGTCCTGCGTTTTACAAATGATGCAGCAACACGAAGCCACCCAAACACAGGAACGTGACCAACCAGTTTTCCACACCGAGAGAAGACGTTACGTCGTGTCAGGACCTCAGGAACTGATGGAATGCCATTTTTACGTGTTCACTTAAGCGTGTTGTCATCTTCCGTGACATGCAAACCCAGCACATGTGTGCACTCCCGTAATCGCCCTTCTGTTAAAAAGACCCCTTCGGGGGAGAAGCATTATTTTTCCTCCAAATTATAAGTCTTACATTTGTTATTAATTGATACGATAAATTATCTCGGAGAAGGGCCCGATAGTAGCGCCTCGTTACTCTACTTATTTCATCATGACTGACGATCTATTTCTTGTGACCTTGCCCTTTTGTTGTAACGTCTCGTTACTCTGTAAAACTTTTTTATGCGATCTTAAACAGTTATGTAAATTTAATAATTCATTAAATCATTTTTAAGATTATTTGATAACTAGCGGAACCCGTAGTAATTCCACGGGTGGCATATTTTCTGAGATTGTTCATCCTACCTGTCACCTAGAAAAAGCGTATTTACAAACGAAACATATCATTAGGAAATTATCAATCAAATGATCAAAGTATAATAATAAAAAAGTGGTTCTAGTTATCTTGTTAATATTTCTCCTGATCTAGGCAGAGACGAAATTTTATTGTCCTTGCTTAGGGAAACTAAAATGAAAATGTGAAGCAGCTTGTGATAGAACAATAACAAACTCGAGTTCCAACACAGTAACCGTGAGACTCTTGCCCTCTTCCGTACTGCACAGTTTTAAACCCAGTTGCATTATAACAAATGGTCCATATAGTGTCATGGTGTTGGGTGTTTGTTCTACAGAGCTGTTCGATATCATCCATTATGTTGCCTCTGTTGGATTTGAGGGAATAACCCTTGTTGGAGGTGAGAGAATGACTCCTTCAAGTCAGCACTTTTCGACAGACAATGTTCTTAGAAACAGTTCGTCCTCTTCTCTTTCCTTTTCTGTGTCCATCACCTTAATTCTTATATCTGATGGTTTGCGAGCTCTTGAGAATGCCACATACAACTGCCTGTGTGACTGAACACTGGCTGGGGTAAGAAAAGTTCCACATTCTCAAATGTCTGTCCCTGTAACTTGTTTATATAGTCATGACATATGACAAACAGACAAGAAACTGAGCTCTCTCTAAAGGGAATGGCAAGTATAGGGTCGCTAGGAGCCAGCTTTATCCTGGGAATGAGAACACGTCTGCCAATAAGTGAGCCACTGATCAACGAAGCCTCAATTGAATGTTGATGCATAATCACAATTTCCAATCCTGTATCATTGCAGAATATATTCTGAATAGAAATGTTGAGAAGAAGCATTACTATTGAGCCGGGTTTTTAAGCAAATAAAAGGCTGAACATAATTTAAATTTACTACATAAAATTCAATTGAGTAGCACTCAGTCTCTTATTTATTGATTTATGAAGAAATACTTTCAGACTCAGGACTCAGCAGAAGGCTGAACACGCAGGTGTATATTACTTAATGAATCAATAAATAAGAGACTGGTATGGATTTTCTACGGCAGATCAATTGCCTAGGGTAGGATTTATTTAGATATTAAAAAAATCAAATCTGTTCGTTAGTTTGTGCGTAAAATTAAATGGTAACTATTCACTACTTTACTACACAACACGTAATTAAATGGCCAAACGCACGTGTACGTCTATTAAAATTGACCGTATATCAATAAATAACCAATAGATATTGATTTTAATGTGAATTTTATGTAGTAAATATTCAATTTTGACGAATGGTAGCTTCAATTATTAATTATAATCTTAATTAAGCACCTTCAACTTTATCGGTCGTCGTAAAACGTAAACAACCTACCGATCCGATTCTTTTCATTTAAATTTTGGCACATTTTTTTAAAACGGTTTAAGACACATTTCTTTATTATTTCTTCATAAAGTCGACACTGTCGAGCAGTATAGACACCCAAGTGTAACATATTTCAGAATTATCTCGGTAGGTCGATTAAAAAGGGATCTTGACTCTTATGAGCTTGTAGAGGACCGTGTGGGTTTGAGTGTTGTTGAATTAGGAACACGTGCCGTTTATTCCTGCTAAAAAAGCTCCAACTACAAGAATATGGTGGATTCAAGTTGAATCCAACCGAAGATGTAAAGAAAACAAACAAGACATATATATATATATATATATATATATATATATATATATATATATATATATATATATATATATATATAGTATATGTATTAAATAAGATTTACAATGGACATAGGCAGTAACATTTGTGTTTCTGTGTGAACGTAACGAGTTTGTATTTTGGTGAATGTACGTACGTGTATGTGTTTCATGACGTTTTCCCACAACTGGACGAAAATGCGGATCTTTGCGAGAGATCACATTTTTAAATGTGTCCGCTGAAATGCAAAGTAGAAAAGACAACAGGGCAATAAATTTCCTAGTATTTATAGTGTAGGGAGAGAGTCCCCTAGTGAACAATTAGGGAATTAAGGAGGCGCTAACTCCGACAAGCTTTTCCTTCGACCGAGTGTAGTAGGTAGGGTTAAACTTCCGGTTAATTACCGACCCAGTTTCTATTTTTCATTTATTTCATATACGTAGAAACGATTACTTTCCTAACTTGCAGATCGATTCGGAAGGGTTTGATTGATTTAGATATTAAATAATGTTTTAAATCTGTTCGTTACTTTGACTTCGAACTAAAATTACACTGTGACTATGTGGTACTATACTGCAGTGCAGTTAAATTTACGTAAGAAAATAAAGGGCCGAACAGACACGCCAAATAATGCTGCTGATGCAGTATTTGTTCCGTACCAGTGGCTGTCCTTTCCCCGCTGTCTGGACAGAATACTCGGATTTCTTCCATAACATGTTACGTAGCGATGGTATGACCAGTTATTACTAGCTAAAACCGGCTATGGCTTGAAGACATCTGTTCCGTAGCGGTGGTATGACTGGTTAAAACAAACTGACCTTGTGTCGCATCTTGACACAGTGGGGAGTCAATGGTAAATACCAGAAGATAGCTTTTCCCGTCCGAGGAGATGTTGCTGTTGTAGTATCTGTTCCGTGCCGGTGGCTATCTCTTCGCCGCTAGCTGGAGAGAATCCTCCGATTTGATCTGTAACATCTGTTCCGTAGCGGCGGTATGAACGGCTATGACTAGCTTAGACAAGCTATAACTGCCTAAGACCAATTTTGACCAGTGGTCTGGGTGGGACATGCGGGTCGCCATGTTAAAACAAAATGACATTCTGACTCAGTGGAGAGTCAAAGGATAGGATAACTTTTTTACCCGTCGGAGGAGATGCTGCTGTTTTAGTATGTGTTCCGTGCCGGTGGCTGTCCTCTATCCTTTGCTTGGTCAGAATTCTCGGACATCTGTTCTATAGCAGCGGTACCTAACCGGCTATGACTAGCTAAGACCAGGTATGACTAGCTAAGACCAGTGGCCCGAATCGGGAGTCAAAGGTATACCAAGGGTAGGTTTTCTCCTGTCTTTTCGATCGCTCTCCTTTCGGGCAGAGAGGAATCCACACAATGCTATGCCGAAGGCCAGAGTCTTGTCTGAGGAGTTAGACAGCTGCTCGATCCCGTGTATGCGGTGTCTACGGGGAATTGTTACCCGAGCGTACCCGCTGGGAAAGCCCCACGTTAAAAACTGGCCTGGTGCCCCGCACCGCCTTTTGGCGAGGTCTTGTGTAAATACCGAGGATGGGTTTTCTCTCTATACGGTGATCCTGCCGGTGCAGTTGTGTACTTATAGCTGGCGAGAGATCTTTGGGTTGTATAATGCCCCTGTTCTTCCGAACTATATGATGCCTCTTCCCATATCCCCGATAGGAAGTTTTTAAGGTTCCTGTTTATTTTCGGGCGTCCAAGTCCATTGCCTTTAGCAGTAGATTGTCTCTAACCAGTAGACTGTCGGTTTTCTGCATGATCCTGTGCAGTGGTCGACCCCATGAGGTCCTGCCATTTCAGTCGAACGCATATGCCGTCCGTGGTCTGTTTGGTTATCTGTGCGATCTATTGTCGCAGGGGACGTTCTACACCCGCGCAGTGAGAATCCTTTTCAGGACTAAGACTCCGTTTTTTCCCTTATTACATGGTATGCGATTACCATTTGTCCTTTTAAGGACAAATTTAAGTACTTCCCTACTGACTGCAGGGGCTCTTTCTGGTATTCTTCTGCGCTTGTTAACGGTTTTCGCCTCCTCAGCGCACGACCACTTGTCCTGAGTTTGTCAGCGACTACGTTACCTGATGTCTTCCGGCATTTTCTACGCATAGCAATCATTCCTGTCGTATACCATTCTTATCCTGAGTTCATCAGCATCCTATACGCAAAGCAATCGTCCTCGACGTAGACCATTCTTCTCCGGAGCAGAGTGGCATTTTTTTACGCCTCGCAATCGTCATTGGCGTACACCATTTAATCAACTGCTCCAGTTACCGTCTGCGCATGTCAACTGATTCGGCATATTCTTTGCTCATCAACAGTTCCGGGTATTTACTGTGTGTGTATCAACATTTCTGGTCTGTATTCTACATCATCGTATCTGTTTAAGACCTGTTTTTACAATACTGATTTTATGTAACATATCAATTGTTATGAAGTTGATATACATACAACAGTAGGAGTCGTCACATGTGACACTCTCCCACAGTTTATCTCAAGTTCTGCCTATATAGTGGAATGGTTATGCTAAATAGTATTAGCCCAACCAATCCCACTACACCTCCCGCAACCTTTTAGGTTTAACTCTCTGAGTTGACCTATTGCTTCTCCTACATACCCTCCCTCTTTCACTGGTTTCAAGAGGATTTCTCTTTATAGGAGATCTTGATCTACTTCTTTCTTCTTCAATCTCCCATGTTCCATTCTCTGATTCCTCAGAAAATCCTTGAGCACTCATTGTCTCTTCTGATCTATTACCTTGTTCTTCTCTATTCTCATTTAACTCCTCACTATCTTCAGTTTCTGAGTCTTCATAGTTTGGCACAATCCTAGTTGGTCAGCCTGCACCAATAGACTTCTACCATTCTTGGAAATCAATGCTGTATTCTGCATTACAAATCTTACTTTTTCTGGCTCCTCTTCTCCGTTTCTCTTCTACCATATCTTCTCATTCATTGAGTATGACATTGTTAATGATGCTCTGATTTGTCTTCCCATTAACGCAGATGGACTTTGTAATCTTCCGGCATGAGGTATTGTCTGATAACTTAATAACAATCTTGGTAGAAAATTTTCGATTCTTTCATGCTGTGGGGAGAACGCTTTTAATCACATTTTTATGGTTTTGCACCATTCGCTCCGCTATTCCATTTGATTGCGGATGATAAGGAGGGGTTTTATACGGTATGCATCCAATGTTTCTTAACCATGAACAAAAGTTTTCATCGCAAAACTCTGGAGCATTATCTGTTACCAATGTCCTTGGTAAGCCATTCCTGGCAAAGACTATTCGTAAAATTTGTTGTACTGTATCTGATTTTCTATCCTGAACCCTAAAAACTTCGAGCCATGCCGAAAACGCATCCACCAATATCAGACACAATCGTATACCATTCATATGTGCATGGTCCATGTGAACCCTGGACCATGGTTCCGTTTCCTTTGGCCACGAATGTGTCTTGCTTTGACGAAAATCTTTTATCTCCGCACATTTAGGACATTTATTACGTACGTCTCCATGTCACGGGCGTGACCAGGCCACGAGGTTTTTTACACGTTTTTGTCTTCTACAATTTTCTGGTGGTACCACCAGATCTCCATTGCAAACTACGCCATTTTCTATTATAAATTGATGTCTGATCTCTTTATACGGTCTTTCCGCTTTAGAACAATTACTCTATTTGTTGTTCCATATTCTATCTATGATCATATTCAATACTGGATCTTGTAGAGTCTTCATCACGAGTCTATTAATGGGAAATACATTGGTCTCCATCCAATGTAAAATTCCATCTTCCACTTTTTCATTTTTCTTGTGTTGTCCCTCCTCAAACTGTAGACGTGATGGTGTGCGATCGTGTTTCCTTTCACATATTCTATTTCGTAGTCAAAGGCCATCAACTTCATTGCCCATCTTAGTATCCTTGACGATGTGACCTTCGGCAATTCTTTTCTGGAATGGAATATAAATTCTAGCGGTTTATGATCCAATCTGAGCAAAAACTTTGTTCCTAACAAAAATTCTCTTGTTCTGGTCAATGCTCCATACTATATCCAATGCTTCCTCTTCAATATTTGAATAGTTCTTTTCGGCTGGCGTTAACTTCCTGGAAAGATACATCATCGGGCGTCCTTCCTGTGGCAAAATTGCTGATACAGACTGTCCACTTGCATCTGTTGTTAACGTAACTTCTTTTTTAGGGTAAAAAAATCTTGACAACTGGTTTCTTGGATAATGCTAACTTCAATTTAACGAAGGCTTTTTGGTGAATATTAGTCCACTGAAACTCCTTATTTTTTTTCGTAAATCAGCAAAGGGCTCAATTCTTTCTGAATATTTTTATAAGAACTTGCTATAAAAGTTAGCCAAGAAATGATCCCAACTCTTTTATTACTTGGAAGCAAAACATTCGATATTTTCTGTATCAACTTTGAATCCGGTGAAGTACCCGCCTCTGAAATTTGATATCCACAAAACGTTAATTTTTTGGACTTGAATATACATTTATCCTCGTTTAAAGTCATTCCTGCATTTCTGAGTATACTCATTACCATTTTAGTTTTCTGTTTTAATTCATCTTCAATACGGGCGTATAAGCCAATATCATCCTGGTATATTATTATATTTTTTACTTTTCCTTCTAGTAGATTTTCCATGGTTCTCTGAAAATCGAACTGGCTGTCTTAACTCCAAATGGTAAGCGAGTCCACCTCAATAAGCCTATTGGCGAGTTTATTGTCGTAATTTCTTTGAATTCGTCGTCTATTTGGATTTGGTTGTATGCATTCTTTAAATCGATGTTCGCAAAATATTTCATTCCTGCAAAGGAATGCAATATGTTTTCTACATTTGGAATAGGATATAAATCTGAACAAATTTTTTGAATCGGACCTACCTTAGACCCTAAAATCACCACTAGGTTTCCTTACGACGACAATAGAGGATGCCCATTTACTGCTTCCCGGTTCAACATGTTGAAGTATTCCTTCTCCTGCCATTTTGTTCAGCGTCTCAATCACCAGCGGTTTTATATGTATGGGAAACCTACGACTTTGAAAATATGACGGCGTAACTTTATTTTTTAGCTTAATGCTTGTTTTATAATAATGTTCCTGTTTCAAAACTTCTAACCTTGACCGCATTCAGTAATTGGGTATTATCAACACTTACTAAGTCAGTACCTATTAGGCCATGACTTTTTATACAATCCACTACTATGATGGTGATTGTTTCAAATCTCTTTGCTGTTTCAAATGTCCCTTGAAAGGAACCTAACATTTTAATAAAGGTTTCATCGAATTGTTTTAATCTTACTGGGCTTCTTCTTAACTTCAGTCTCATTAATTTTCCCCCAAAATTTCTAGAAATGAGAGTTACCTCCCTTTCTTAGTCCGACTTGCATCTTTAAATTTATACCATTCAACTTTATACTCTTGAACGTATTCCTTTTCTTTTTCTTTTCTATCGTAAAAACATCAGTTTGATTTTTTTCCGTCCTGGACTATTTCCACATTTTTTACATTGTTGCTTTGCCATTTACACACAACGTTAAAATGATTCTTTTTTCTACAATAATCACATATCTTTCCCCATGCGGGACATTTTTCTCTTTTTGGCTCATGTTCAATACTTGCATTTTGATTTTGTTTTTTACTTAATGGCACATATTTCCATCATTTCTTCTTGTTTTTTTTATATTATATTTTTCAGTCAACTCGTCCTGCTGTATAAATTCAATACACGCTTCCAAATTCATATTATTGGATTGCAACCTCTCCAAAGCTTTAAGTTTTTGCGTAGTATCGTATAATTCTTCCACCAGTCGAAGCTGAATCAATTCCTCCTCTGTTGTCATTTATTTTTGTCCAAATTCATTAAAGTCACAAAACCTACTAGTATCTCTTAGTCTACTGAGATATTTCCTAATAGGTTCCCAGACTCTTGTCTTAACACTATTTCCTTCAGTAATGATCAATCTTTTTTTTGGTTGGATATACTTTAAAATTATGTCCTTAATCTCTTTAAAGTTTCAATCTCCTCCGGGTAAGTCATTAAGGATAGTTGCTTAATGGCTTTACACTCCACAGTGTTCATAAATAAATCCGTGATTTGTTTCTGCTTCTGATCATCTGCTAATTTCTTCATTCTGGTCATTGCCCCAAAGCACTTTAACCACATAATGACCTCTTCAGGGTTTTCCAAATCCAACATAGTTTCGTTCGGCGACGCCATTTTGTTATGAAGTTGATATACGCACACTTGTAGTAGTCGTTACAAGTGACACAATGTTTATTGTATTAAAAACGGACAACCTCCGTCGACGCCAAGTCTGACCGGCCGCGTCGACCTTTGCTCGTACTTCAGACCAATTTTTTTCCAGCTAGAAGTCGGATCCAAACCACACTCCAAGAATGCGGACAGGACCGTCTGTCCAACCGAGGGTCCCTGAAGATCGACCCCCTTCCAGGCACCTAACCGCAAACCGGACGACTTGTCGCAGTTAATCTAGGACTCTGTCACCTTTTCGTACCGATCTAGCGCCTTCAGCACCACCTCAATGTCGCTGCGGGACGACACAAAAGTAGATACGTCATTGGCGTACGCAGAAACCCTGGCTCGAGCACCTCCAGGAATGGAGATTCCGCGTAGGGCCGGACTGCACGCCCTGTCACTCAACCGGCGAAGGAGAAGGTCCAACGCCAAAGCATAAAGTAGGGGCGATAGTGGACAACCCTGACGAACCGACCTAGATAGCGCAAAAGCGCCCGACAGCTTTCGTTTACCTGTACCACAGCACTGGGGGAGAGATACAGGAGGCTAATCCAGCGCAGAAGTCGGTTGCGAATCCGGCGGCCTGCAGGACAGCCGCAAGGTAGTGATGGTCAACCCCATCAAATGCCTTGGACTGATCTAAATTGATCAACGCGGCCTCATCGTCGTCTTTTACACCCTCTATGATCGTGCGGATCAGATGCAGGTTGCTCTGAATTGTTCGGCCTCTCACAGAACAAGTCTGCTCAGGACCCAACAGAGACTCGGCAACTGACTGCAAACGCTCCTGCAGGATCTTGGCCAAAAACTATGGGCCTGTAATCATTTAATTGCCCTCAACATCCTTGCCCTTTCTCAACAGCGTGATCACACCCCTGGAGAACCGGCTGGGGACGGACCCCTGCCGGAACCAGTTGTTGAACACGACAGACAAAATCGGATCCAGGCGCAGTAGCTTGGGCTTTATCGGAAAAAATGGGCTAATAATATGTGGAACGATTTGTTCAAGTACTCTCTGGCTGGAGGGAGTAGAAAACTGTAGATATAAAATTACTCCTCATGTTGTTCGATGTTTAGGTAGCACTGGAAGTCGTATCACTATTCTGACTCTGCCCTATTTAGGGAGTTCGTCTTCGTCAAGTGCTACACTTCGGCGCGATCTCGCCTACGAGGTTGATCCGCTCTGGAAGTCGTATCACTACACCGATTCGGCCCTGTTTAGGGATTCGTCCTAACTGACCCGACGAATCTTCGTTCGTCATCAATCAACCAGCTGCTGTCGCCGACAATTCTCCCATCCGGCACTCGACCAGCTACCGCCGCTGATCATAGAGTGTCTGGACGGCGCTGTATATTTGTGCACGTGTCGGTGAGTGTACGTAAAGATAGTTCGATTGACAAGTTGAAATGTGCTAGGAAGTCCGCTCCAAGGATTGGTATCTCAACATCGGCTATTGTAAAGGTCCAGATAAATTCCCTTCTTAGGCCGATGTTGAGGGACATAACGCGCTCGCCATAAGTGCTAAAGGGCGTGCCGTTGGCGGCTTGTAATTTTAGTTGAATTTCTTTAGGTGTCGTCATCAATCTGCTACAGCTGCACAGCGGTATGACGCTGATTTGTGCGCCTGTGTCGGGAAATTTGAGTTTGCTGTTGCAGTCGGGAATATAGAATAGGTGATTTTTATTATCAGCCCTGGCAGCCAACGCAGTCAGCCTATCATAGGAAGCACACAGAATTTCGGCGCACTGGAACAAGAAAGCCGTCAGGTGCTCCCCGAGGAGAGACCTCATATACTGCTAGGTGGACCTTCTTCTGCCTTCATACTCTGTACGGGAAATTAAATCCTTAGTACTCGTTGCTTTTACGCAGTCTTCGACAGTTGGTAACTATAAATTCAAGAAAAAATAAAACAGACAAAAAACAGCAGGTCACAGACAAAAAGAAGGAAAAAAAACAAAGCTCGCCCGAAAGCGAGACAGCAAGTAAAAAGTACAGAAACAAGGAACAAATAAATATACACAAAGGTTTTACAAAAATCAAATGACGAAAGAGAACAAATAAAAGAAGGTTCACCTAAAGTCATGACAAATTTAAAATGTACAATAAAAAATAGACAAAAAATAAAAGAACAAAGTTCGTCTAGAGGCGAAACAATAACTTTAAAAAAGAAAACACAAAAACGAAAATATACAATAAAATGAAAAGGCTAAACAAAGAAAAACGAAAACGTTATACAAAGGAAATACGAAACTTACAACAATAGACTGAGCTAATCATAAAACAAAATGGCTGCCGCTACGAAAGCGAGTTAACCCGATAAACAAATAAACAAAAGAAAATAAATAGACAAATTAGACAATACAAGAATTAGAACAAATATAGCACAGAAAAATTTTAAAAACAAAACACGGAAAACATAAAGGATATTAAAAGGAAAGAAACAAGTAAAGAAATAACACGTAGAGAAGAAATTAAAATCAGTCGTAAAAAATAAAGTGAAACACTGGTAGGGGTTACAAAATAAAAAACGAAAATATATTTAAAAGAGAAATTAAAGAAAAAGAAAATCAAAAAAGAATACTAAAATAAAAAAGAGCAAAAATAAAGGGGTAAAAATAAAAAAAAAAATGAGGAGGGTAAAAAAGGAAAAGAAAAATCAAAGTCTTTTTCAAAACAGTCGTAAAAAAAAACAAAAAGGCGGTGATAAAATCAAACTCAACCAAAAATGTAGTTCAAACAAAAAAAGCGTAAAGTCCAAAAACAGTCGGGCGGCAAACAGAAAATGTCAGAAAGACTCCACAAAAAAAACTTAATTATTTATTCCTGTAAAAATACAACAAATGTGGCACAAGGCCGAAAAAGGGTGGTGGGTAAATGGCCGGTCATCATTTGTCTTAATTTTAAAACTTAGCTAGCCGCACCCACTGACCCAATCATGCAAAACAATATTCCTATCACCAAAACAACACATTCATACTTACCTTTGTTACTACATTCACCAAAATACCTCATTGTCTCAATGAAAATCCTAAATAGATCCCATATGTACAGATCGTTGTCTGTGAGGGGAGGGGAATAAAAACAACAAGTTAAAAATCCCCAATGATTATATACAAGATGGTTATAAAATATTTACAGGAAACGAAAATCGTATTAGTAATAAAAAAAAAACACACAAACCTTTAACTTAGATGTGGCAGAAATATCAGTTAACTGGACGAAATGGATATTTATCCATGCCAAGCACTCACACAGACACGCACTCATTCTGACACAACAGCAAATACGAAAAAAAAAACAAAAAAACAAAACACACGCGCGAAACGAAAGGCGCCCCACACCCACCAGAGAACTGACCACACTGACCACCTAACGAGGGAGGGGATGGCAAGTTAAACTAAAGGGAAAAAAGGGGAGACAGAAACAAAAAGGAACCAGATTTTCTTTTTGTGTAAACTTAGCTAGAGTATGTTTGCTACATACCCTAGCTAGGTTTACAGAAAAAGAAAAAACTAAAGAATTAAATACAAAAAAACAACTCTAACCTAAATCCAAGGATGGGTTGCCCAAGTTCAACCCAGGAAAGCAATATTCTTATGCCTAACCGGCATCAAAATGCCACTCTAAGTTAGTCCTTTTTACTCGGCACAAACGCGCAAGATTCACCCACCTTTTGCCAAATTCTGATGAGGTGAGCCGCCGCCTTTCTGTCCTAATCTTGACTTTAAGCTGATGCTTAAAGTACAAGATCAGTTGGGAAGAAGTGAACCTCTCGCCATCATAGAATTCCTTCTGACGCGTAGTCCAAATCACGACTCTCATAACATCTAGTAAGCAACAGAACACATAATGTTCAGCCTTCGTCATCTGCGGCACCACATTGCTACAAAGAGAACTGGTGTCAAGGATAAAGAACTTTCCTTGCAGCATGCGGACCATGAGGCTTTCAAAAAATTTGCACAACGGCACTACTATCATGCAATGAAAGGCGTGATCAATGGTCTCGATTTCCCCAATACAGTGACGGTAGTTTGAATATTTCTCCAAGCCCGCTGAATAAAGTCTTTTGGCGACCCAGAGGGCCCCACGAATCACCAGTCAGGTGAATGATGCCTCATCGTTATTGAGGCATTTCAACCCAGGGGCCCAAGGCCATATTGAACGAGCCTCCTGCTTTGTAAGACCGAGCTCGTCAAATAGTTCATCACGAACTGACTAATAGTTGATACAATGCCCTACGAGACAACGCCTGGACGTTGGAGAGGCGATCCGACGCCCATAGGAGGCGTTTCAGAGCGCAACGACATAGGAGCATTCGGCTCGGTGTGTACGGCCGGACCCTCCTCGCACGAGTGCACACTTTTCAGGGATGGGAAGTTTCTACGGACTTCTCCTTCCAGAAGGCGCCCTCCTCATCCGATTCACGCCACATTCGGTCTAGGAAAGTGATGCGAAGCATATATTAATGAATCTCAATGCTAGGCATACACAGAACGCCATCAGATGGATGAAGGTAACAGAGCTGCCGAAATGCCATAGCGGCCTTGTCTCTCCACAAGAAAGAGAACAAGTGGCTTACTAATGACATTAGTGTGGAAGAGGAAGTACAGAGAGTCAGTAAAGGAGAATCGGGTAGATGTGTGAAACACATACTTCCACCCTCCGCTTTAAGGAAAGCTTCCTCCGAGACCACAGATTAATCCCGATCTCGGCCTCCCCTTGTACCTCCGACCAATTTATTTCCAACTGGAGATCAGGACCGAACCCGACGCCGAGAATCTTGACCGGCCCATCCATCCAGAGGAAAGGTCCAGGAAGAGAAACTCCCTTCCACGCACCCAATCGCAAGCCAACAGACTTATCGCGGTTGATCTTGGCCCCTGTCACCATCTCATAACCACTGATTTCTTTGCTGACTTCGTTAATCTCGGCTCTGCTCGACACAAGAACCGAAACATCATCAGCATAGGCAGAATACCTGACTGAGGTGGAAGCCCCACACAGAGAAATTCCGCGCAGGACTGGATTCGCCTTTAATTTGCATAGGAAAGGTTCCAACGCAAGAGCGTAGAGCAAAGGCGAAATCGGACAACCTTGACGAATGGAGCTAGACAATACGAAAGGCTCCGATCTTACCCCATTCACTTCCACCAGCGCACCGGGAGTCGCATACAAAAGTCGGATCCAGCAGCAAAAGTCGGGTCCGAAACCGGCCGCTGAAAGGACAGTCTCCAGAAAACGATGGTCAACTCTATCGAAAGCCTTGGATTGATCTAAATTGATCAGCGAAGCTTCACTGTCGACTTGCTCGATGATCAAGCGTACCATATGAAGGTTGTCCTGAATAGTCCTGCCCTTCACAGCACAAGTCTGTTAGGATCCAATCAGACTAGACAGGACAACCTACAAACGGTTGGCTAAGATCAAAATCTTTAACTTTGTGTTTAACATAGTTAAAGGGCGAAATCCCCACCGTTTTTGTCCTTACATAACAACTTGATTACACCCCTGGTGAAGCGTTGGGGTTCATCCAGTTGCCGAAAATCAGTGCCAGCAAGGGAACAAAAACGGGTGACTGCATCAAGTACACTTCGAAAGGAAGACCATCTAATCCCGGAGATTTGTCCAGGGCAACCTGTTTCAGCGCTTTCCAGATTTCCGACTCTGTTATGGGATCCTCGCACCTAGCCGCTTCAGCTGCCTTGAGGCAGGGGAAGTCGGCTAAATAGGCGTTGAACTGAGCAGGGCTCAGACCGGGCTCCCTGGTGAGAAGTTCTCACGAAAAGCCTCACATATGCCCTCGTTTGTAGTCACGGTCCGCTTATCCGGCAATATGACGCATGCGATATGTCACCGAGATGCACTGCGAACCTCCTCTGCACGCAATTCAGCAGCCATATAAGTTGCCGCCGGAGACATTCTATTTAAACCTAGCCCTAACTACCAGATCTTGATCCTTCTTGATAAGCGGAGGACAACCCTGCCTTAGCTAAGACTACGTTCACACTATCACGGGATTTAATCGCCCGATCAACTTTTTGTTCTAAAACCGTTTGCGCCGCTAATCTATCTACATTGAGCCGACGACTATAATCAGCAGCAAACGTTCTAATTTTAGATTTAAGTTTATCCCACCAAGCATTTCCCACCACTGCTCTCCTCTGTATCATTAGTAGCAGCTGGTTCCGGAAATCTTGATCCCCAAATAATGAGCAGTCCAATTTCCAGTAACCAGCCATCTTAACTTAGGCTTATCTAAGTTTACCCGGACCCATACTAGCCTATGATCCGAATAAACTATATAATGAAAACTTGGTCACCCTAAGAGCTCTACATCGACTCTCCTGGCTAAGACTCGGTCGAGGTAGCCGAGCCGCCATTTAGTCCAAGTCCACACTACTTCTCGAGGGTGTTCACTTTGGTACTTATCGACAAGATCAAACTTATCGATAAAGTCCCGAAATGGTTTCACTTCCCGGTTGTTAGTACCTGAATTTGACCCTATACGATCTATATCGGGTTCAAGGACAGCATTCCAATCTCCCGCTAAAACTACCCGACGAGAACGTCTCGATCTGCCGAAAACGGCTCGATCTGCCGAAACAAAGCAGGCCGCTCAAAATGCTTATTGGGCGCATAAACCCCAATAGGACGTAGAGCCTTTTCCTTAATGGTAACATCCAGTCTACCCGCCGGATCTGCGAAGACAAGAGCACACGCAGCCTTCAAAGACTTGCTCACCAGCCAAGAGACACCCCTCGAGCGTCCATGCTGAATAGAGGGAAACCCCTCTAGACAGAATGCTCTCATGATCGCGAGAAGAAAAACAGGGCTCTTGCACACAACATACATCCACCCCGAGACGCTGAAGGTCACGATAGAGCCTCGCCCTGCGAGACTCAGACCGCAGGCCTCGGACATTTAAACTAGCTAACCAGAGAGACATTATCAAACCGATTAGGGTTGCTTACCTGAATTAAACATGGACGGGGTCAGGATACCGACAGCCTCTTACATCGACCCATGGCCCATCTCGGTCTTGATGGTGCCATCTTGGGAGAAACTGCCTATATCCCACGGGAAAGTCAATTTTAGTGCTCTATATAGGGAGGGGTGAACAAAAACAGTGACCCTCCCAGCGCAAAATTGTTTTAATTTCTTCAATTTGTCGTTTTCGACAATAGCAATGGGAGGGGACATTTTGAAAGAGGCTATTGCGTCGTCGAGCATAACCCAAACGTGATGAGCCCCCGTCCCAGTTCTCATGACAGTTAGCACTCATTGTGCTTCAGGGAGGTTTTTTGGGTCTTCTGTGCCTGCAAATTGTTTTATGGAGAGGAGGTATCTTAAGTCTTGTATTCTATTGCCGTAATCCCGAGCTTTCTCTGCTGGGGCAGGGGAAATACGACATACCTCCTCTCCCGAGGTGTATATATGTTTATGAGATTTTTTTCTTTTTTCTTTAGAGTCTTGTGATAGACTTCTTAGTCTTTTGTTGGGAGGTGGGGGCACCTCATGTGTTTTAATGAGAGAAGAATGGGATACGATTTGTTTTAAAGGGCTGGGGTCTCTACTGAGAGTGGTTGAGGGCTATGTGTCTGTTGTGAATGTTAGGCAGAAGATGTGAAAGGAGTGACCTTTACCACTGGAGAGGTCATTTTTGGACTGGGTTCTCTACTGAGAGGGGTTGAAGGATGGGAAGGAATGCTGGGCAAAAGATGTAGATGGAGTGGCCTTTTTAACTGGAGAGGACTTTCGTAGATCTAGTTTTTCTTTCAGCTTTTAGATTTTCTCGTTTTTTTCGAAGCCTGGGTCGTACTTTTTCTGTAAATCTCTAAGAGTAGGTTCAGAGACAGAGGCGTCGCCCTTAATGTTGACAGAGGGACTGGGGTTGTCAGTGCCTTTCGTCCCAAGGGCTTCAGGGGACTGAGAACCCGCTGGCTGGCGCTTCCCTCTGGCCTTGCCAGCAACCTGCCATTCCCCCTCTTCCTTCTCCACAACTGCACTTGCAGTGGGCGAAAATTCTTCGGGGAATGGGGGCCTATATATAGACCCAACCGGGGGTTACTCCACTTCGGTCCCGGAAGCTGGCATGCCGATTACAGACGAGGCGGTATTCAAAGACGCGGTCAGAGGGGGTTTGGTCGACTAGGGCCTAACTTCCAGAGGTCTTCTTCATTGGACAGGAAGAGGAGAGGTGATCAGTCTCTCAGCACTTACAACAAACTGGTTTACTGCCGGTTACGATGACCGGCAGCTTCAGTCCACCAATATCCAGACAGTCTATCACAGGAAGCACCCAGAATTTTGCCGTACTGGAACAAGAAAGCCGCCAGGTGTTCCCCGATAACCCTGAGGAGGGACTTCATATACTGCTACTGGGTCCTTCGCCTGCCTTCGTATTCAGTTCGGAGAATCAAATCCTTAGTAATTAGATCTCTACTCGTTACATTTACGCAGTCTTCGGCAGTGGGTAACAGCACGTCCCACATGAAAAAGCTCTTGCCCTTTACAATACGAAGTGGTTTAACCCCCAGGGACCCCAGTGTTTTCACCACTGTATCTTGCGTCGAACGACAAATTTTGCGCGAACGCTTGTCAACGACAAAAACGGACACTATTCTTTTGTCGATTTTTTTTCGATTGGATCCTCCAAGAGCCCACCTTCTACCACAAGGTGTCCGTAACTTTTGGCACGCTCCAAGAACTCCGCAATATTGATAATGCATTTAGGTGGGGACTTCCAACAACAGGGCAAATCCCCGGCCTCAGCGATATCACTATTCTTGTTGTTTTGTCCATCCTTGACCTTTATTGGCCAAAATACTATTAAAATTGCAAGCAATTGCCTTCTCACAAGAGGAAGAAGATTCCAAGGCCGCGTACTCCTCTAAACTGGTTTTATCTGGCGGGTCTTTCTTTGGATTGAAGAGATGCTTCCTAACAGATCTCTTGAAAGTCGCCATGTTTGGTTTTTTTTTTTAAAACTAAGAAAGAAGGTACTTTTTCCCTTCTTTTCCATTTTTAAAGGGAAGGGGAGGTGCCAAAAGGGTAAAAATAGTTATAAGTTCCGACTTATAGGCGAAACTAAAAATTCAAGAAAAAATAAAACAGACAAAAAATAGCAGGTAACAGACAAAGATCAAAAAGGAAAAACCACAAAGCTCGCCCGAAAGCGAGACAGCAAGTAAAAAGTACAGAAACAAGGAACAAATAAATATACACAAAGGTTTTACAAAAATCAAATGACGAAAGAGAACAAATAAAAGAAGGTTCACCTAAAGTCATGACAAATTTAAAATGTACAATAAAAAATAGACAAAAAATAAAAGAACAAAGTTCGTCTAGAGGCGAAACACAAAAACGAAAATAAACAATAAAACGAAAACGCTAGACAAAAAAGGAAAACGTTATACAAAGAAAATACGAAACTTACAGCAATAGACTGAGCTAATCACAAAACAAAATGGCCGATGCTACGAAAGCGAGTCAACCCGATAAACAAATAAACAAAAAAAAAAAAATAGACAAATTAGACAATACAAGAATTAGAAAAATTATGGCACAGAAAAATTTTAAAAACAAAACACGGAAAACTTAAAGGATATTAAAAGGAAAGAGGTAAATATTGGTTTTGCTTCTCGAGCGCTAATATCCCTTAAAATTTTTACAAAAAAAAAAAAAAAAAAAAAATTTGGACCTATTTACTTCCTTTACAGAAATTCCTTGCAGATATCAGTACGCGATTCCGTAAAGTGATTTTATTTATTTATTTTTGATAAGTGTAGTTTTACTTAATTTTTTAAGAAGAAACTTAACTTTCAAATATATGGAAATATCGACAAATAAAAGAATAACAAAGTAATTTTTTTTTGTTGATAAGAGTTAAGAGTCATTATCTATTGGTTAATATTTTTTTTTAAATTTCGTTTTTAAGAAAATATTGTCATTTTGTAAAGGTTTTCGTTAATAATCATGATTATGCGAATGAGATAACTAACGTAAGATACTAAAAAGGAAAAGCAATATCTCAGTTCTGTTTTTGATACATTTTTTTTATTCCATCACCGAAAATTCTGTGGAATTATTTATTGTCTAAAGTGCTCGGTTGCCATGGAAACACATGGCGCATTTGTATTTGTTCATAAGAACATTTTTCATTGACACTGCCAAATGATTTGGTACCTATGAAAAATAATCTTTATTGATTCCTAACTACTTGTTTTATTCCTTCTAAATTGTCTTTCCTTAGTAGTTGTGTATATTGAATGTAGTGTTCACTATTGACGAAAGGCAAATGCAAGGAAAATAAATTCTAAACTAAAAAATAAAAACAACTGAAAGTAATGATTGGAAATAATGACATGCGGAATGTTAGCATTATAGGTCCCTTCACAGAAACGCAATACTTAAGGTTAAAATTAATTTTTAAAAATGAAAAATCTTTCTTGAATGTTTTATTTCAGTTCTAATTTCAAGCTAATAGATTCAATTGAATACTTCCTATATATCCTATATTTCAAAACTAAATTAAATTGACTCGAAGGAGTTTTGGTTTTGACATTGCTAAACATCGCTGATTTTAGCGTCATTTTTAGCCATCACAATATACTTCTCTTTAGTAAAATATCTTTCAAAAATAAGATATATTTTATTTAAAACTGATTTCGGTAACTTATTATAACAACTCGTTAATTTTTATTTACATTATTTACACACCGATTATTGTCTTCATCTTCGTTCTCACTATCGCAAAGTTTCAACCATTGTAGCTCCAGGTATTAGATTGTTCTCATTCCGTTGAGCATGCCTAAGGATATCTCGCCTAGTTTTTATTTAATACTGCTCAGTTATTTTTTCGACCGTTTCAACTTAGTCCGGTGAGAAGACACACTCTTACACACTTACAGTCCTTTCTATTTTAACTGAATTTATTTTCTATCCGAATGCAGGTGGTTTGCTCCAAGTATAATTTCTGAATTATTCTAATATCTTTCCCAAATATATTAAGCTTACTTAACACTTCCATCAGTTCTTTGTGGCGGACTTTATCAAAAGGCACCTTCCCGTTCTGGCTGCTGTAAATAAACCGAATGTGACTGCCGTTTTCGTCATTGTATTGAGTGACGTCAATAAGCGACTGTCATGTGACCCACGTGACTTATCTCTATCAAAGGGAGATAAGCACCTTCTGTATCCCTACCTATCCATCATTCTAATAACATACACACTGAAACGTACCCTTATCATTTGACAATCGCTGTAAGTATTGATGCAAAGTAAAGGTATAAATATGCGAAAAAGTTCGATGCTTTAAAATTATATTCACACTCTTTACAGATTACAATCGATTATTTCGGTTCGATCAAACCAAATTAACTTCTTCACTGATTATAAAAATATTCAACTTCATTTTATATTTTAAATTAATTTCCAATTTATTTCATTAAATCGAAGCACTTTTTCCTTTTTTTACTACTATTGTTGCGGTATTGCTCTTAGTTGGACTAAAAGCAGTGACAAATAAAATGTAAATGAGTTGTCATTGTTAGTAGAGGTGGATATTAATGGAAGAAATTTCAACAAGGCGATATTTTTATGTTTTAGATAAAAATTGACTAATTAACAAAGGAAAAAAATGCATTAGTATGCATGCAAATATTGAAAGGAAAGAATATCACATTCAGGAATTGTGTAGGTGAAACACGAACGTGTGCACGCGTATGTGTGTGCAAGAGAGAGTTCAGTCACTCAGGGGAAAGATATTCCCATGCCCGGGACATGATCTCGTACTGGTATTGCTTCTACTGCATGATAGAAGGAAAAAAGTGAACGGAGAGAAAAAAAAAATAGAAGGAATATCCTGTTTAACCTAATAGCGTCTTAGCGAATCTGACAAAGCCATGTGGAGGTAAACTACACTATAAACATTTCAGTCCTCTTTAGTTGCTCCCAATTTATATTTTACTTTTATTATGAAAACTAAGGATGTTTAATCATAGAGGAAATAATTATCATTATTGTGGTAAAGTCGCTTCTTACTGGGTGTCCTGCCTTGTGCCTGACTAATCTTAGAGCATCTCGTCCTGGGACAGTGATTTTCAAAGCTTTGCAGGCAATTACTATTACTATAGTCGGTTGTGTGGTCGAGCTTCACCGAATGCCATATATCATATCTATCACCAAGAGGAGCTTGCCTCCTCTCCATAAATTATTTACAGTCTACTCTCTATAAAATCATTTATAGCCTCCTCTGATATTGGTGTGAACTAGTTTTAGTATGTAAGCTCTTACTCGCACCCCTCCCCCCGAATTAAAGGCCGGCCGTTACTCAAAACCCTCGATGGGACTGCTATGCTCGTACTAGTTGTACTATGCTCAACATAGTAGTTAAAAAATATAATCATAAAATGTGACCCACTCCCACACTAATAATTGTTTTCGATTAATAATTTTTCTATACCAGAAGCCTACGACTCTACCAGAATGGTAGCTGGAATGATCTGTCAGTAAGAAGAGAATCGATCGATGGACAGTAGGGAGACTACTGTATAGTGAATCAGACTGATTCGCGTATGTATTTTGTGTGTAGTCCTACAGAAAAAGAAGTTGCGTATGTACGTGTGTGTGTGTGTGTGTGTGTGTGTGTGTGTGCGAGCACGCGCGTTTCCTAATGAGAAACGCGTTTTCACGATAAACCTACACACTAACGTGTCTAAGGAAAAGAGGAAAAAAAGGAATAGTAATGGAAAGTGAAGAGGAAAGTGCTGGCACGCGTACGAGCTTTTCTCCGCGTTTGACCTACATCTTACCATCCCTAAATGAAATAGGAAAAAATGAATGATAAAAACCATTACAGTGTATTTATAGAGGTTCAGAAAGCGTCCTCTAATGGCGTTTTTTTTTGTCTTTAGGAAAGCAAATGGGGTAATTCCACATCATCGAACTGTCGCTTCATTATCTGCGAATTCAGTTGGTTGTCAACCACAAGACACAATATGTGGGTTTTTCGCGCGTCTTTTAGCTGTGTATCTAGCCTTATGCCAAGTAAATAAATTGCTCAGTAGATGAAACTCAAAAATAATAATTTTATAGTGCTAACTTCCGTCGCTGCTATCTGGTTGAAAACACTACTTACTAAGAAGAGAAGCTAGGATGTAAAAATGGTAGTAACTAATGCTTATTTGGTCTCTTGAACTGAAACATTTACGTAAAAACTGAACTGTCCACTATTTTCTTTTAACAAATGTGAATTTATGGACGGCTTTTTGTTAATCTTTCCCACTGAAGACATCAAAATAATAAGGCGCGATGAATAATGTAAGCGAAATACGAATTAACCTGAAGAAGAAAAATGTTTGACACTGTTGATAATGTATTATTACCTCTTGACACTTTGAATATTATTCGTGGAAATTGTAATTTCAACAAAAGTACATCAATTCAGTATCAGTTTGTTTTGTTGAGACTTTTTAGTATTAATAATTTACTTAATCTTTTTTCTTAGAAAATTGTACGATATCACTTCTCTCCTATCCCTAGCATTTCTCAAACTTTATTTTTAATATGTATTCATATCGCTGATTTCTTAGAGTACAAAAGTAGATCTGTTCAGTTCTTAATGAAATAAAGTCAGTACACTAAATTCCCGAATGTGTTATATATGACAAAGTAACATTTAGAAGCTGAAATGCTAATTAAGAACAATAAAAGTAATAAGAATGGCGGTTTATTATTTTTGGCAAGTATATGCTCAATGCGTGCATTCGTCTCGGGTGCACGTAGAGACGAGCTTTGTAAATGTCGCCTATTGTTGAAAATCCCTGCTTTACATAAGGTATGTGGTGGGAAATGAAAGCAGAACGTTCAGTGCACTTTGTACCAATTTTCGTACATACGATCTTTTGTATCAAATGCGCAAAATTTTGACATCGTAATTTTCTCTCTTTTTTCTTTCTACAAATAGCTCAAATATTTTTAATATAAAATCCGCTTTCATACAAGTTTATGACTTTTTCGTCAAGTTTAACGACTTGACGAAAAATCGTAACGCGCAGATTTCTGGTTATGCTTTCATTACCCAACTCAAAACATTATTTTTACCAAAATCTAATTAATGAATTATCCCGAATTTGAAAATGGCTGTTACAGACAAACAGTATATGCAGTTTACACAGTCCTTAACAACAGTTTTAAAATTATAACGTATTGGTGTGCTTACCAAAGTAATTTAATAACAATGCAGAAAATTAATTTAATTAAAATCACATAATTTGCACATTCTTAGTAGTATATTAAAAAAAAAAAAAAAAAATGATATTTCTCAGGAGAAAATCCAAATTTGAATTACAATCTGTATTTATCGTTCTAACACGAGAATATTTCACAGTAACATAAAATGAAACCTTTTTAATTTGACAAGAAAATATATATTATATATAATTTAGATTTATGTATTTATTTTTTTTACAACAGAAGTAATTTAATTTTTATTGTAAACGTTCCTTTTATTAACTTGATATGGGAGTATTGCATAGTTGGAACACATGATGTCTATTAGGCCTTTCCCGTTTCATTAGGTTTAAACTGAAAAATTAATATAATTTGTACTGTGTATCGTATAGCAGATGTGTCTCACTGAAAAGTTTGGCAAAATGTTTGCAGTACAAAATACACTAATACGTATTTATGTTAGAAGGAAGTCTTGTGATTGGAAGAAGTCATGCGAGGTGACCGTTACTTTCATCAGGATCTAATCTGATTTTTTGAGCATCAGCTCAAGATGATTAGAACTTATAAAAAGTGATTGGTTGCGACAGATTTCAGCGAAAGGTGGGTGACTGCGGCGAGCCTGGTTCGCGTTAACGAGGCTAGTCTTGATTTTCTTTTTTAGGCCCACCTATGGCACATCGCGGTGGTTTCTTGTGGATCCCTCCTCTGGTTAGGATAGACCCTTTTTGTGTACCTAGTTAATGTGAGTAAGTGTCGTTCCCGGTCTTTTCCCGGCTTCTACTTTGGTTATGATCCAAATCAAGATTCCCAACCTCCCCAGTTTGTTTTTGGCCCCTTTTTTCATCTCGACTGTGTCAGCTTTCTTCTTTTCCTATGCCCGTATTTATTTTATCATTTTCCTCTCGCTTAGTGAAAGAGTCTCTTGATTTTCTCTAAAGGCAGAATACAGTGGCCTCTCTGAATACTTTTGAGAGTTTGACGGGTCCAACTAACATCAGTTATTCTTTTATTTTATGTATTTATTTTGATATTTTAGTTTGTTTTGGAGTTTATTCTCCCCATTACGTATCATCCACAGATTTTTGTATATAGAATTTTATAACCATTAATTTTTATGTTATGGAATGTTTTTGCAAGTCTCCTGAGAGTATGCGGTATTGTGGTATATAGAGGATTGAATGATGATGGATAAGTTCTTTTTGGTGGATGTGCAAATTGTAATGAGTGAATGGGCCGTGAATTTGATTAGCTTGGTATAAGATAGTAAGTGATGACCAGCCTCAGCCCATCCCCCTCATTTTTGGTCTTGTGCCACAATTGTGTTTTATATACAATAAATCTAGACAACATTGTTGCACCATAATGAGAGAGCCATTGAAAATAACCTGTCCTGAAATCTGCTCATATCAAAATTCGCGTATATATATAACAGGCGGCTGAACTGAATTCTGTCACTTCGAAACCACCAGCTTGTATATATATATATATATATATATATATATATATATATATATATATATATATATATATATGTGTGTGTGTGTGTGTGTGTGTGTGTGTAAACTCTAATTTGTCATTATATAATAAATTTATGAATTTGTATCATTTATAGATTTATGAATTGTTATTTGCGTTGTCTTTAACACTTTCATGCAAATAACAAAACTGAGTAATTCGAATTTGCTTTGAACAGGTTTTGTCAAATTTTAAGGGCACTGAAATCTAAAAACCATTTAAAAATTGTTTTCTATAATATTTGTTGAAACATGTGTAACGGAAAGAATCTAACAAATGCTAAAAAACAGAAAATAAGAAATATACTGAGTGAGGGAATGTTTACATTGAAGATCAAAGGATCTTCACGGAGATCATCGAACGATAAAGAGGGCTATTGAAACTATAACTAAGTTGAGAACAAGAAGCAAAGGAAAAGGCTTTAAGAACGTTTAATGATTAGGTAGTTCAATAGTTAAATGCGTAAGGTTTCTTACGGCAACATTTTATAGTACATGAAATAATGGTAGTGAAAAGAGTACATGCACAAAAGAACAGACCAATTGATTTACAATGCAAGATAACATTTATTAGACATTTTAAAACATGAGTTTCTTTTGTTAGACGTAAGTTGTATACACAGCGAAATGTTCATTAATATGTTATAGTGGGAACTTAATGCGTTTGTGTGTAGCGTTCATGGCTCTTTTTGCTTCAGCGCGGAAAGTTCATGACACTAGTTCGAAAGAGGAAAAGCCTGGACGAGAGAGAGAAAGAAAGCGACAGAGAGAGTTACTTTAGGGTTCATATATTTAGGGGGTTTATATTCGAGTGCTGCTACTGATAAGTTTTATTTAGAGCTGCTACTGCTACTATGTTTAAGGTCACTACAAGCGTAAATTAAAGCGAAACAAACCACTTTGGTCATTAGTCAGATCTTTGAACGGGCTGGAATTTAGTGAATCAAGGACAAAAGTTGTAGAATACTTCGCAAATTAAGATCTGTCAAGAAATCTCTTAGACTAACTCAGAAAAGCAAAAATGGACCAAGAAATTATTGAAAATTAACTTTTCTAAAGTAATTTTCAGGGACGAATCTCATACTCGATGTACCTGATGGATGAACTGAAGGATGGATTTTATCCGATACAAATGTGACTATAGCTAAAAGAAGACGGCAGTGTGATGATACACGCTGGAATTGTCGACCAAACTATTATTGAACCATTCAAAGTCGAAGAAGGAGTTAAACTAAACAGTGCTAACGACTGCGATTTCTTTGACATGGTACAAGTCCCAGCCTCGCAGTTTCAAAGTGAAGTGTGTATTTATGCACAACAATGCTCCTTCTTGAGTATCTAAAGTAACGCGTGAATTTTTTGAGCGTAAAAGCTTTATAGGAGATAAGATAATGGGATGGCCACCATCAAGCCCTGATCCAAATCCGATCGAAAATCTATAGTCAGTTGTGAAGATAAAAACATATGAAGGTGGCAAACAACATGACAAATGTAGACCTATGGAAAGTAATTAAAACAATTATGTTGGAAATTGAACCTGCTGAAGTAAAAATATTAACAATATCAATGGATAATTCGAGGGTAAAAAATTATCCGCACTTTCGCCTAACTTATCTTTATGTTTGTTACACTGCCTTCTGCTCGTGCAGGCCTAATAGTTGACATTATTGCGGACACGTTTTCTTGCTGCTGTTACAGTGTAAACATGGTAGCAGTGGGTCACCAAAGATAAACAAATAGCAGTGTTCCGAATCTACAGAGAACCTGCTACTCATCGATAACTCGCCTGATTACCATTACCATCTCTTGAGCTTAGTGAATCTTCTCTTCAGTTGTGGAGGTTGACGGGCGTCCTGCTCCTTCTTCGTGCGTCACGCTTGTCTGTCCACTTCGGTGCCTATAATCTTGTCAATACCAAAATCATTTAAGGCTGTCAGCCATCTCTGTTACAAATCCCTCTGGTTCTACTGCTTTGTTTCTTTTCAATTTGGTCAGTGTTGATTTCACTGGTTGTCCTTTTTCGTCGTGGAAGAATTCTCCGATGTATTCGTTCAATCCCTGAAGTAGTTTTGTTTCTCTAATATCAATGTCCCACTCTTCCATTTTATGCATTCTGTTGATGAGTATGTCTTTTGTCCTGTTAGTTCTTTTACTTTTTATGCATATCTTCTTTATCTGTGATACCCATTTTTTCTATTTCTGTACATTTTCCGTTGAGCCATCCTATTTAACGTGTTCCTAATATTTTATGCAGTGCCTTAGCATTGTTTTGTCTCTTTTTCATCATTTCGAGAATTTCATCTGTCATGCATTCCATTTTTCTTTGGGATGATGTCGATTGCTTCTTTTAATGTCACACTTCGAGTTTCCATTCTCATTTTGTCTATTGTCTCTGCTTTTAACACTGGCTATATATTTCTTCTTTACATTCAGGTTATTCAGGAATCTGTCGTATTGCATTTTGGGCGCTATCTTGGTTCTCTTCAATTTCCGAAGTTTCACTCTAAGTTTACGTATCACTTGAAAGTGATAACCCCATAGACATCTTGGGTATTCTTGAAACGAGCTGTTGGCTACTACCTGATCAAGAAATCTTGTACTATTGGACCCATTTTCTCCGCGTTCATTACGAGTTCCTAGTTCAAATTTGACAACTGTTTCACCACTCTCTCTCTCTCTCTCCCCTTGCCTACTTTGGCATTCAGGTCCCCTAGGACGATTGCAATTTCTTGCGGTTTGCATTGAGCCTTGTAATTGTTTAGCGTACAATAAAATTTTTCATTTTCTTCTTCTGTACTTTATGCTGTCAGTGCATAAACAACTAAGATGGATAGTTGAAAGGTTTTCCTTTTTGTTTAATGACAAGAATTCTTTCAGATAATTGACAGTATTCCAGAACACATTTCTTCATGTCTTCGTCTAATATCAATCATACTCCACTCTCATTTCTCCCCCCCCCCTGAACATATGATCCTGTGCTTGTCACTGATGAAATCTCCATTGTTTGTCCATCCATACGCTTAAAATATTAACATTTAACCTGTTCATTCCTTGCTTTATATTTTCTAACTGGTCACATTGATTTAGTGTTCGGACATTCCATGTCCCGAGAATTATTTTTTGTTTGCAGTCGCTGGATGACGGTCCGGTGACATCTGTTATTTGTGTCTTCCTTTACCGGGCGAGCGATCAAGGAGTAGTTACGTCGTTTTTTCTAACAGTGACGCCTGTTGCACATTTTCCTCCTTACCGGGCGAGGAGTCAATTAACTCCAATACGCGCCGTTATCTTTTATAATTTGATTGTTAAAAGCCACAAGTTTTTGATCTTTGATTGAATCTTCACGCCTTTAGTATTGTGTCAGGCTTATCTATGATTAATAAACACTTAGGCGTTTCGTTGTGATGCAATGGTTCCCAAGGCTACAAGTATAGCGCATTCACAGAGCATTAAACTCATCACAATACTAAATATTTGCTAGCAAAGAGTTTGAACCAACTGTGTGCCATATGCTGGAGGCATTAACAAATATTATTGATTTTGCCCTGTCGGAGGAGGGGGGCTATGAATACTGTATGCCAGGCAGAGGAGTAAGACTTCCACCCAAAAGAGCCCCATTTCAGGTGGATACTTGCAGACTCATGTATAACTCTGAGTTATGTTTGTATCTTCAATTTTCGTGTATATCGGACATATTTCTACTTTATTTATTTATTTTTTTTTTACTTCAGTCGGGCCTCTGTCGACCCTTTTTAATCTAGTGCAAACCGGACCCGGGTCTATCTTTTACACTCTAGTAATAACCAGATTTATATCTACTTTTTTGATTCTAGTGTAAACAAGGTGTATGTTTGCCTATCTCTTAATTAATTGTAATTTTTGTCTTATAAGACATTAAATAATCCAATAACGTTTGATATGTGGTTAACCCTAATTTAACCTAAACCAATAAATTATGAAACTTAAAGGAACAATATTGACCTGAAATAAAAATAGTCTTACATTGCGTTGATTGAACACTAGTGTTCATTATTCTGCTTTCTTTCTTTCTAACCCAATAACTGTGATATATGATATATGTTATGATATATTCCAAATTTAGCAACCTCTAGAGAAAATATCACGATAACTTTTGGGAAAATTATACATATTGTTTACAAGTATGCGAAGAACATTTTTAAAGAAGCTATTATTTTACTATAGTTAGTCAACTTTTTGTAAGGTGGGAAAAATGAATGCCGTTATTAATAGATTGACAATAGTGTTTTTTCTGTTATCAAAATCGCCTTTGTGAACAACAGCTGTTGGTGACGTTTACTTTGTTACTCAAATTGTACATAGGAATCCAAATAGGTAATTTCAATAAAGTAATTGTTTCAGTAAGGTGGGATCTTTGTTAAAGTCCAAAACATTTTCCCATCTAAGAATATTTCCTAAAAAGTGGCGCTTAGAAAAGCTGAAGCGAAACGTCCCCATTGCAGTAAAAGCGGAATGATCGTCGGTCACTCTGATGTCTTAGTAGAAGCAGTGGATTGGGCAATTTTTGACTCAACCCATACGTGTGGCGCCTCACATTAAACTTGTCTCTTTATCACATTTGCTTTCGGAGGGAAACAAATCAATTCTAATATTACCTAAAGCATAGGAATGTACTATGCATTTAGGATTAAGGAGTAATTTAATTTTGACCATTACCAACATAATGAATTCGATAATAAACATTTTAGTACTCCCTAATTGATACCATTTGCATACATGTTCTTTTCTATTTTGTACTTGCACGTATTATGTCCTTTTTTATTTTATCATCTCACTTCTTGTAATAGGTTATAGAACCTGTTTAGGGTAGGGGTACTCGTAGAAATACAGAAGACGATTATCTCACCTTACCTAGGAGCCTAAGACATACCACAGGGTGCAACGTGTTCTTCTTGGGGACGACACAAGTAAAACCTTTTTATTCGTTCACTACACAGACTGCTTACCTTTTTTATGTATGTTGAATATTAAATATTTTTTTTTTATCTATAACTCAATTTTGGAATCATTGGGTTATTCTAGACCTTGTTAAGGTGTTAGTATATCATGCATATTGTAATGCCTATATTTAAATTTGGAGAGTGAAAGAGAGCTACACATTTTTTTTCTTACCAAGCACCTCATTATTTCGATCTTCATTGCACTACGAGCATAATCTCTTTCTTTTAGGTATTATGTTATTCTTCAATGTTCACTAAATAGTACTTTATTTTTAACTGAATTTATATAAAAATTAATGTGAAAAATACAACACCATGTCCTTTACCACACACACAAACACACACGCACACATATATATATATTTTCATCCACAGGTAGACTGTTTCGCAGTTCCTCAGTGTGGCTAGACATCCGATTGCCTCAAGCTGGGATCGAAGGTTGAGATTTTATCCCTAAGCCTATGGCAGGGATGAAGGTGAATTTAGATGTATTTATTTTTAGACAAACACTTTAGTTTGTTTTGTTATTTTCTTCTTTATTTGTTTGATTTCCTGTGTCAATGTACACTCGTACCTAAAAACACACAAATCCATAAACACACACACATACATAGTTATGTTTGTAATCTTGATACTTGTACACATAGGAAGATTATATTGCGTCAATCTGGAGAGTCTGTTTTTAAATATTGCATTCGATATTTTGTTTTTTATCCAGGCATCAGGCACCGATTATCGACGTTGTAATTAAACCTCTATCTCAGCTATTAAGCAGGTTATGTATATAAATTTATAAACAAATCGAAATATTGCGAGTCATTCGTTTTCTCTTTCTTGAGTAACCTAGTTGGGTGTCTCTAGAACTTGCCGTTTGTTTCCTTGGCAAACCGTGGAGGAATAAGATGTTGTTGACTCGAAGGATAAGTGGGCTTTTTTTATTGTGACTTCTTCCCTGATGATTGATGGCATATTATGTTGAGTTACGAGGTTATCAGTTATGGGGGAAGTTGTTTATCTTACTGTTATAGTCCAATATCCTGGCACCACAGTTATGGTCCAACGTTAGAACCAAGGAAGAACAACACGAACACAAGAGTAGAATAACAAAGATATATTACAACAGAAATATAGTACAAGAAGTTGAAGGTGTTAGTAATGACTGTCCGTCTGGTTTAGAGTGAACTAATATTGTCTCGACTCGTTACACCATTCATTCATTATACCTCTTGAGAGGCGCAGTATTTATAGTGTCAGGAAGAGTCCATTATCGTTATAGGTAAGTTCCCGTAACACCCCCCCCCCTTCCAAAGCTTTTGCGTTTCAGGGGTCTTTAGTATTTTTTCCTCTTTGGATTTATTATCAAAGGCTCCGTGACTTTTCTTTTCCTGGTCGATTTTCGTGGTTCAGACATTGTTTTCGGCCTTTGCATATCAAATGTGTCGAATATTGTATCCATCACTTCTTCTTCCTGTGGTGGACGGTTAGAATCATCTAACAGCCTCTTTCTTATTTGATTTACATGTCCTTTATGTGAGAATTTCGGGCCCTATACTATGTAAACCATGTTCCCATTTTTTTTTAAATTGTACCTTGCTCCCAGTAGGACGTATTGTTTTTATACATCTTAAAAAAAGCTTTCTCTCCTTGGTGAAATTTTCTTTTTGTTACGCACGACATTGGTATTTGCTTTGTTTGTTTTGGTAGCAATTTGTCAAATACTGATCTGATTTTTCGGGCGAACATCACTTCCGCGGGTGATAATGCCGATGGCGTAGCACTGTTTGGTGTAATTCGATATACTTGTAAAAATTGTTACAACGCCTTTTCTGTTGGCACGACATATGCTTTCCTTAACGCTCTTTTGAGTGTGTCTACAAATCTCTCCGCTTGCCCGTTTAATCTTGGGTAATATGGCGGGGATTTGATATGTTTAACTTGAAAAATTTCACAAAATTCTTGAAAGTCCGCAGATGTGAATTGTGTCCCATTATCAGTGACTAGACAATCAACCACCTCGAAGCGGACAAACAGCTCGTGGAGGCAATTTATGGTAGTTTCAGAAGTAGGTTTTCTGCAACAAAACACTTCTAGCCATTTGTTATAACTGTCTACTATGATCAAATAGTAGAAACCATCTATTGGACCTGCGAAGTCTATATGGATTCTTGACCACGGTCGATCTGTCTCTGGCCATGGCTTATGGATGATCGGCGGTGCTTTCGCTTCTAAGGAACAACCCTTGTATTTTTCTACGATCTGTGTAATGTCCATGTTTTGCCAATATATATATAACTTCGCATTAACGATTTCATTCTATTCTTTCCTGGATGGCCCATGTGGAATTCCTTTAGGATTCGCTTTTGTAGTGTTTTTGGAATTACTACCCTTTCGTTATATAATAGAACATTGTCACATGACGAAAAACTGTCCGATACATTTTTATTTTTTTCTGCAATTTTTGTTTTTGTTTCTTTTATGAATTGAACATTTTCTGCTTGATTTCTTATCTCATCTCTTGTAATGTGACGGGGAGGTTTCGAACTGTACTACATAGTGATGTCCTGATATCTTCTTCATGTCGTAGGGCTGCAATTACGGAATCTTCCAATGGCTCCGTTTTTTAGGTATTAGTCTCGAGAGACCATCTGCATGCCCAATTTTGTTCATGGGAAGATACTCCAATTTGAAATTGTAGTTCAGTAAATTTGTACCCCATCTTAGCAACCTATTTGCAGTGTAAACAGGTAGACCTTTCTTCGATCCGAATATTGTTAATAACGGCTTGTGGTCCGTCTGTAAAATAAAAAATCTACCGTAAATATATCTATGAAATCTTTTCTCTGCTGGTAGTAAAGTTCTTAAAGCATGCGCGATGGGTTTTAGTGTCTCATCCGGCATTTTATGCAGTATACATGCCCCGACCCCATAGGCACTCGCGTCACTTGCGACTATTATTTCTAATTTTGGGTCATAGTGCGCTAAAAATAGATCCGCGGTTAACGTCTTAATTATTTTGTAAAACGTTTTCTGGCATGCATCTGTCCACTCCCAAACTTTTTCCTTCTTCAACAGTTCGTTTAGGGGTGCGCATAATTTATGCATGTTTGGAATGAATTATTGGTAATAATTCACTAAACCTAAGAAGCTTTGTAATTCGGCTACGTTTTGTGGAGCTGGCATTTTTTTTTTATTGCCGTAGCCCTTTCTGGGTCTGGTCGTCTTCCTTCTTCATCGATGATATGTCCCAGATATTTTATTTCCTTCATAAAGAAATCGCACAAGTTTTCTTTTACCTTGAAACCATAGTTTTGTATTCTCCTAAAAACCTCCTGAACGTGTTCCCAGTGTTGCTCAATGTTTTTGCTATTTACCAGTATGTCATTCAGGTATGCAATCGTGAAATCAAGTCCGTCTAGCATAGTATCCATTATCTGTTGAAATATTGCCGGCGCGACCTTAATCCCGAATGGTAATCTTTGGAACATGTATAATCCTTTGTGTGTGTTTATGCACAATAATCTCGAGCTTTCCTCATCTACTGGTATTTGTAGGTACGCTTCGCTCAAGTCTATTTTTGAGAAAAATTTTCCTCCGTTTAGTTTTGTGAAAACTTCTGGACTGGGTAGAGGATAGTGGTAATCCTTAATCGATGCGTTTAATCACGTTGAGAAATCAGCGCATACTCGTATCACCCCCGTTTTCTTTTTGACATAGGTGCAGCCCATTGACTATATTCCACTTTTGTCAATATACCGATTTTTTCGAGTCTATCCAACTCTTGATTTATTTTTTCTATTGAAGCAAAAGGTACGTTCCTTTTCTTCTTGAAGATAGGTTATCCATTTTCTTTTATTTCTATATTTGCTGCCATTTTTTTACACCTCCCGAGGCCGGCTGAAAATACTTAACTCTTTTTTATTTTCTCCTTTAATTTATCTGCCTCGGTCGATAAACGTTTCACTTTTTAACAGTAAGTACTTATTGGAAAATCCCAGAGGTCGAATTTCTGCATCCAGTTCGTTCCAAATAAATTTTCTGTATTTCTTAGCACATACATTTTTCATTTTTTGGTCATTCCATTAAATGTCACATTTGTAATAACTTCTCCTTCAAATTTTATTTTTCTCCCAGTTACCGACCTAGCAATTTTATCGGTTCTCAACATGGTCGGTTTGTTCAATTTTCTCCATGTTTGTACGTTAATAATAGTTAAATCTCATCCGGAATCCAATTGTAGTCTGACTTTTCTGTCTAACATTTCTACTTGCACGTATTTTCGTATGTTTGTCTCGTCTGCTTGGTCAGTCCTCGTGACTCTTACTCTGCTTTTGTTTTCTTTCCTAGTCCAACAATGAGAACTTTTATGACCCACTTTTTTGCACGACAGACAAGTCTTAAAGCGGTATGGGCAGTCTTTATACCAATGCAAAGTTCCTCAAAGTTAACTCATTTGTTTTCCTTGGTAGGATGTAGTCTACGAATTTAGTGTGTTCGCTAGACCCTAATTTTCTTAGTAGTAGACGTACTTTTCTCGCGTCTGACCAATTCCCGCAATCAAACTCATATAAATCTTCGTATCTTCTGAAGTAAACTGCGAAGGTTTTGTCTTCGTCTGGTTTATACGTGAAATCTTCGATAGAGTTCCATATAGCATTTAGCGAGAGAACTGTTTCATTTTCGGAATTTTGCCCTGTATTTGTTATTTACCCGTAGCAATAATTCTTGTAGTTCCAGATGCTTCTGTTGGTTTTTCTGTTGCTGCTCAAATTGTATTTTCATAAGTTCCAATATGGTTGCCTTGAAATCTTCCATATTTACCGTAATTATGTGTAAGTATTTTTCTTTTAGTTTAGACTTCAGGTCTTTGTTGTCTGTTATTCTGAAACCTTAGTACGGAAAAAAATTTCCTGTGTAGAATTTGTGTCTGTGTTACTACTGTAAAGTTGGTATCCAAAAAGAAAATTTCCTCTTTTTTTTTTATGTTTTGGGTTTTTTTCTCTCACTACCTACGTCGCCTCTTATGGACGACCGATAGCAAAAAGTTTTGTCCTCCGCGTAGAATTCGTTTCTTCAGTTCCTCGTCGCCACTGTTATGTTCCAATATCCTGGCACCACAGTTATGGTCCAACGTTAGAACCAAGGAAGAACAACACGAACACAAGAGTAGAATAACAAAGATATATTACAACAGAAATATAGTACAAGAAGTTGAAGGTGTTAGTAATGACTGTCCGTCTGGTTTAGAGTGAACTAATATTGTCTCGACTCGTTACACCATTCATTGTATTTAATATCCCACCCACGAGGAATATATATGGCACAAGGCCGAGATTAAAGTGGGTTTCTCAGAGCCCGTAGGCTCGGCCAAAAATATACCCTTTGAACCCGCCTAGACGGGTTCAGGGCCTGTCTACCTCCCTGGACGAAACCATGCCTTTCGGCAAAGCTTCGTCCGGGTTCCTCTCTGCCAAAGCAGAGAGTTCAACAGTCATGACCTGGTGCTCGTTACACCATTCATTCATTATACTTCTTGAGAGGCGCAGTATTTATAGTGTCAGGAAGAGTCCATTATCGTTATAGGTAAGTTCCCATAACACTTACGAAAACGTCCGTATTCTCCATATTTCGGAATAGTTGATTTGGGTGTATTGTGGCCTTGTGTAATGATTAAAAGAAAATACGCAGAGTGTTGATATAAAGAAAATTCTTTATATATAACATAAATATATATAACGTAATAGAATTAATACAAATATAAAATTTGTCACTTAGCCGATTGGTGTTAACCTTTAGTATCCCGATTCTAGAGTTTCGTAGACGGATCCTCCAGCAATCAATCTATTCATTCGCAAGAGGATATCAGCAATTGACTGTTTATTTTCTCGGTTTTCTTTTATATATGCACTTTTCATTGGTGCAACGTTGAATTTTTTCCTTTCCTAGTGTGTGCGCGCGTGCGTATGTGTTTGTGTGCGCGGGCGCGTGCAGGCACCCACTTGCGCGTATGTGCATACGTCTAGAATATCGTGGTCATTTCTCCTTTTCGTTGTTCTTCTTGTCTCTTTATACTCTCCTCTTGTTGTTTTCATATTTTTTCTCTCTCTCCTTCAGTTGTAACAATTTGAGTTAAGTTTTTTTGGACAGTGACTGTTTTGTTAATTCTTGAACGTTAATTCTTTATTGTGTTTGGAAAATTGTATTTCATTTTTTTAAATTTTTTCTTTATTATAAGGTAAGTCAGTCTTCACTTGCCTATTATTTCGTTTTTCTCATTTGATTTGGGGGTATCTTAAGTATTAGGGTGTTAATTATAGGTTAGGTTTATAATTAAATTTTATTTATTGTTTGAATTTATATGCATATGCTTACATTCATACATTCACGCACACACACACATATGCATATATATACATATATATACGTACAGGGTGCGATGTATAAACTGTCGTCTAAATTACGCAAAAATGAAAATAACACTGACATCTCATTTTAACAGATATATTTGCCAAAATTACACAAAACTATCTTGAAATACTAAAGAATAAATTTACGATCCAGTTTACTTCACCAGCGATCTTCTCACCCTCTGAGATCAAAAAAACGTGGCAAAGGAGTGAAGGGTCGTGAAGTAGACAAACGCCAGCTAGATCAAGTGGAACCGTACACTTCAACACGATACCAGCGACACACCAGCAACGCGTTAACGAGTAAGGAGTAAGCTAGATGATAACCACAGTGGTCTGAAGGAACCTGAACACCAAGTCGAGGAACTGGGTTACAGTTCGACTCTTTTTCTTTTTAACATACGAAGGAGAGAACAGTACATTCTCCCAATCTGGGTGAGGTTTTGTGGGTTACTCCAATTGGCGTCGTTAGGGTTCGCTCTTTAAGTTTATAAAAAGACAAGAATATTTTCCCTATTTTAACGGGACTCACATGAGTTCGCCAATAATGTTTGCGGGACAAATGTTCTAGAAGCCCATAAATATTTACTATACAACATACACACACTCGTAGCAATAGAGAATCCCGCAACAATAGGAGAGGGCAGTACGACTATAACATTATAACCTACTCCATACAGAAAAATGGTATGAGCGAAAGCTACCACCAGTTTTAAAATGTAACAGTATTATTTTGTTCTAGGAAATTCACCATAAATACTGATAGCAAAGACCATATCTTAAAGATATACTAATTATATGGCATAAAGATCTTATCTACGTGTGTACAACGGCTGAAAAAAAAAATCCACAAAAGCGTTTGATTAAGTCTTCAGATAAGGATATGAAAATAAAAATTACAAGAATCGTTGCAATTAAACACAATCATAATTCCAGTAATAAATTAAAACGTTAAAAATGGCTAAGAAAAATACTGATAGACATATTAAGAAAATCCCAGGAAATCCAATTCATGCTAAATATAATAAAAGATTGTGTTAATGAGTACTGCTCACACACTTAGGAAAACTATTTCAATCGATATAAGCTCAATATTAACTTTCTAAGAAAACCTTAATTTTAGATCTCAGTTGAAAAACTTCGCAAATGATTGTATGAAAGAGTAAAAAATACAATCAAAAGCCTTAAAAAGGATTAATCGAGTTTCACAGATGATGCCTGTCATTAATATAAGTTAGCAATATTTGGGATGTCTTGTTAACATTTTTATTTAAAATGTGTGTGTACGTGTATGTGTATGTAGTACATACTTTGTAGGAATGTCCACTCTCGACTCACGTGATTCAAGGCTATAAACCGGCGTGCATGGATCTATCACGTGAACAATGTGGTCTAAGAGGATTCCCCGCCACCACCTCTGGGCGCACTCAGTGAAAGACGTTTTGAGCATCACCCACATATATATCCGCCTCTCCGATTCGAAATAAAACAGACGCGCGAGCGCGCACGCGCACACACACACACACACAAACTGAGAGAGAGACAAAGAGCGACACAGAGAGAGAGAGAGAGAGAGAGAGAGAGAGAGAGAGATGTGTACAGTTGCACACATATAACACAGGTGGGAATTTGCAAATAAACAAAGTAAATGTTTGTTCGATGCTCATCCACTACTGTTACTAGTACCGTGACTATAGTCGATAGAGAAAGCGAAGCCTAACGTGAAGAGAGAAAAAGAGAAGTGATCTGCGGTACTGCAATCCGATAGACATCGGCTGTATTTCATAGAAGACGACAGCCTCTCTTAGTTACTTGATCAGCCGATGTACACGTGATTTCCCTAAAGTAACAGTATCATCGCTTAAATGACTTAATTACCATCATTAAAAAAAATAATCCTGTAGCTTCTATCACTCGATATAAGGACTATCCCCCACACCACTGTACATCACCATTATTCACCATATCATTGCCATTATTATTATTGTTGTTATTATTACTCATTGGCTGTTAATACCAATCGTAACGGACCGTTTTACAGTTACACTGTAACTTAAGTGACAACAAGTTTCCACATTACTCTCGGCTTTCTAGCTGCTTTAGTAATGCTAAGTCAAAATGTTTCCAACAGCATATGCCCTAATTTTCAGTTCTTTTGTCTCTTTTTCTGGGTCCTTCGGGACGACTGCCATTTTTATTTCTACTGCTAAACAAGAATAATTAATTAATCTTCAATGTAATTAATTGTATAGCGGCGTTGATAATTAGTCATAGTCACAATATAGTAAATAAACTTCCAATAACTGTGGCAAAATTTAAAGTTGTAATATACTGACATTTTTTACAACAAAGTTTTTGCCAGTAGAAAAAGAAATAAAAAAAAGAAATAAAATACATTTTCAAATCCTCTACACAACTAGACTTCCACAGTCTAGTTGCATAAAACCAGACGTAGTGTCACGGCGCGCCGGCGTAGCAGTAAGTATTCCAGGTGACCTTCTCAATCAACAGGAACGCAGTAAAATTATTAATTTTCTGTTTTTCTTTGAAGTCTTTCGTCGAATAAACCCAAAAGCTATTCGAAGAGCACGCACAGCTAATGGGCGCATTAAATTACTTGGACGGTCACGTAAAGACCCAAACTGCTCCGAAGTGAGCCTTCTCGCGTAGGCACTCATACAATACAGAGAGAACAACACAAGCGAAATTAAATACTGGCTCAAAATCTCATCTACGTCGGCCACAAAAAATCCCTCCTAAGTGAGTTACATATCCATAAATGCATATCTTCACACACACACACACACACACCTATATATATATATATATATATATATATATATATATATATATATATATATATATATATACACACACACACACACACAGAGTGCGATGATAAATTGTCGTCTAAATTACGCAAAAATAGAAAATAATACTGACATTTTAACAGAAATATTTACCAAAATTACACAAAACTATCTTAAAATACTAAAGAATAAATTTATTCAATAAAATCGCCACTGGTTTCAACCACAGCCTCCAGGCAAAATCTCCTGCAATTCTTCTGAACAGTATCTTTGTTTAAATTGGTGAATGCTGCTATAATACTTGCCTTCAATTCATCTTTGGTCTTACAAGAAGTTTTGTTGGTCTCTCGCTCAACTGCAGTCAACACATAATAATCAAAGAGGTTGCAGTCTAGGAAGTAAGGTGTCCCTTTTGTAAGGGATGATGCGGTCGCAGAAATTGTCTGACATGACTGACTGTTGCCAGACATGTGGTCTTCCAGCAGCCACCCTCTTGACCCAGGGCAGCACTATTTTCTCGGGGCACTTGATGTAGGCATCCGTATTGATGCCCTCACCAACAAATTCGGGAGTTCTTTTCTTATCAGAAAGATCGGAGTGAGTTTTCCGAGCTTCCATACCTTCGTAATCACCATTTGATTCATGCAACTCTTTCCGAATTCTCTGCACTGTCCTCAGATTGACATCCAAACACTCTGAAATTTTCGTATTCCAGCGCGAATGCCAAGCAGTACAGCATGCCGTTTCCAAATTTCTGGCGGAGGGAATTGCGTCATGATGCTCTTTTTCTCATAGACGATGCCCACTTGAACCTACTATACTGTGCAGTCGCTAAAATCAAAAACAACACACATGCAACAATTTACCCATGGTACCCTATATATATATATATATATATATATATATATATATATATATATGTAAACTTCAAAAAACGGTAGCAAAATTTAAAGCTGTAATATACTGGCATTTTTACAACAAAGTTTCTGCTAGTAAAGATTACAAAAAGAAATAAATAAAATACATTTTCAAATCGTTTCCACAACTAGACTTCCACAGTCTAGTCGCATATAAGAAAAAGGTTGTTACTTAGCTTCAGCATCCCGACTGTATGACTTCGCATTTTTACATCATATCTACCCATTGTTACATCAAAGTTATTATCATTATTATTGTTATCATTATGGCTCTTTTTGTACATTTTTTTTATTGTAGTATAATATTGATTTTCGTCAGTGTCTAATTATATCTACGTCCTCATTGGGGATAGTCATGTTTTGTTTTGCTAAGTTTAGTGCGTTGTTTAGTGTTACGCACACCTAAATACGATGGTCGACTGAAAAGATTACATTTATATCTTGGACAGCTTATGAACGTTTCAGCCAAAATTTTAATTTGCATCAGTAATAGGTAGTAGTAGTTGTCCATTTATCACGCGAGATAATGTTAGCGCCCTTTTTGGTCAAACAATCAGTCCTGTTTGGAGTGGCTTAACAATACAATCTTTGCATGTCACTCTCTTCTGTAGGCGTGATGATTAAGCAGGAATGTAGATTGAAGGTCTGAAGTTGTTCTCTCTGCATCGCTGTCTTCTGATCTCTAACAGCTGATTTTACCCTTCGCAACCTTCGTGACTCCTTGAACGGAATAGCGTCAGCTTCTGCGATCGTCTGCTAACTGTTTTCAGTTACCAGTTTCGATGTCTGTGCATTTCAGTTCTCTCTTGTAAACGTCCTTGAAACGTAGTATAGAGCGATGTACCGGCCAGCATCGCTTACATGTCTTTTGGTATACGGCCATCATTCATTCGATGACCCAGCTATCGAAGACGACGTTGATAAAGAAGAAGATGCATGCTCCAGGAGTCTGCTTGCTCCAGCACAACAGTATTAGTAACTTTGTCTCTCCATCTGATGCTGAGGATACGTTACAGGCAGCTGAGATGGAAACTTTCCAGACGGTTTTCCTGCCCGACGTATGTTTGTCCAGGTTTCGATGCTGTAAAGGAGTGTACTAAGGACACATGTATGGAATAGCTTTAGTTTGATGTACAAGTTCAGCTGACTGTTGTCCCATACTCTTTTGCTCAATTTGACCATCACTGTTGCTGCTTGGCGATGCGTTTGTCAATTTCCATTTCAAGTAATAGGTCGTTGGTGATAGTAGAGCCCAGGTATGTGAATTGATCTGTGACTTCAAGCACCACGTCATCGATGCTGCTCGATGCATGATGACCAGGTCTAGCTGGTGCCAATTATTTGACCTTGGATGTCTCCAGGATGCTTTTTAGCAAGCCTTGTTCTAAAAATAGGTGTTTATTACACACAATTTATGATAACAGCAGAATACTAGTAGTCTTTTGCCGCTCTTATTCATTTTCTCTATACTATGGTGATCTAATACGTTTGACTAGTACACATGATCAGCGTCCACCCTTGCATTGAACTTTCCTAGAAGGTAAATATGTTCATATGATGAGATACGTTTGACGTTGAGCGTAAATATGTTCCATCACTTCAGGCTTGCGAGAGTCATCGATTTTCTGAAGGTTATCTGATAGACCTGTGTGCATGGTTGGCAAATTTTAGCTTGCGAGACGGAAGATCTGGATTCATTTTGCTGTTTGTTTGGTGCATGGTTATCGATCTGTTTGTTAAGCTAACAGCTATAAGCTTCAGGCACCTACTGCAGCAGGTAGATTATGTCGGGTCAACATCCTACTGTCCAGAGGCTGTCCAGCTTGAGGTGGATAGTAGTTGTTGTGGATTCCGGGATGAAATCCGGTCTCCAATGAATGAAAAACGCAGTAATGAAATATAAGAAATAAATGTATTTACACAATAATACAATTGGTAATACGGTTGGTAGATCCAGAAACACGGTTAGTAGCAATAATAATATATATATACAGTTTGGTAAATTCAGTCTCGAAGTAGGACTTCCTTAGAGTGTACGTGCTTATAACTGTGACTTCTACAAGCGGTTACCTCACACTATTACTCTACCTCCAAGTCAAACTCAATCTCGCTGACCACACTGACTGACTCTGACTATTTAACGGCAGCAGTACAATTACACGCTGGTCGAGTCCACTTGTATGAAAAAGGGGTTGACCAGTGGGATACAGTGACCCCTCCACCTGTCGAAGACAATTCGTGGCGTCCATCTCCACGCCAGTTGAGTATTGATTTATAACCCGTAACATACTGCCTCTCGTGTTGTGCTCTCACCGGGTGGTGAAATTGGAGGGACCACTCCAAGGCGCCGGCCTGGGCGATGGTATATGGAGTTCATGCATTTCCCAAGCCATAAGGCCCCATCTCGGTCGTACCGACAAGATCCAAAGGAATACAGGGCATTATATTTGGAACCGGCATAACTGCACGAATTGCCGGAAGGTTGTCAGTGTTGACAGCCAACCGTCTTCATGGCTCCACTCCGGATTTTGTGACTGGATTTACTTCCATAGTCATTTCCGTGTTTGGATATGATCGCAAGGCAGCGGAGGTTCAAAATTGGGGTTTTCTTTCCCCAACATGAACTGCCTTCCCGAACTGACGCGCTCCATCTACTGGTTATGAGGCGCCAGGTGTCCGCCTTCGTCCCTTTTCCCGTTTGGAGATGGAATTAGTTGTCATGGGAGCTTTTTATAGACAGTGGGAACTTGTCTCCACTATTACCCCTGGCTATGAGAACATTTTAATATTTTGCGTATTTTAGAAGCTCTTGCGAAAATTAATGTTTCTTTTTTGTTTTATTGTTTGTTTGTTTTTTAATAAAAACACGAGAAAGCATGATAAATTACAAAATAGTTGCAATAAATAAATAAAGGTAAATATTGAAAAGTTTGATAACTGTAGAAAAAAGTTGCGGAAAGAAAATACACGGATGTTATGAATTCATTGTTTATAACAAAAAATAATCTATTCTACTTTTTTGACAGTTCTAACACCTAAACTACCAAATTGATAAAATAAATCAGAATAGAAAAAAATTGATAAATCTAACTTTAGAAAAGCAAAAACAGAAAGTAAAAGTATGACAAACGGTGTAGGAAAACAAAAATGTATATATATATTAAGAAAAAGTCGTATGCAACTAATCAAACACAAAAATCAAAAGGTTTGTAAATTTTGGAAAAAGACAGCAGATAGTAAAAATGAAAACATAAATTGGTATTTAAGCCTAAAATACTCGGAGATTATAAAGTCATTATTTATATAAAAAAAAAACAAAAAAAACTACACAATTTTTTGTCTTTTTGACATTACTAACAACTAAATTGTCAATATATATATATATATTATCATTGTAGTATGCGACGTTTATTTTTGGGCGATTATATCAACGAAAACTAAAATACTAATGCAACCAATTTGCCAAAATTACACTATCTGAAGTGTTCCCTGCAGAAAGGCAAGACTGGAACAGTATACGGACAATTACTGCAGCACAAAGTTTAAAAAGAAAAGATTAAAAAAAAAACAACTAGTCGTTCTCAGTGGAAGGATTGAGTGCAGGATGAAATACACGATTTCGGAATGATAACCAACAATGACCAACGACTCGTTGTGCAAACACCACTACTCCGTCACATCGCTAGTAAGCGTACAAGTCTGGATTACGTTCTAAAATTGGTTATCTTTCTTACTTTCTTTTAGTCGTTTTTTTTTTTTTTTTTTTTTTTTCAAAATAAGCATGTCTTGTTCAGTTTTTACTTTTATTTCTTCCAGGGTAACGCTAGTTCGCGTACTACATTGCATAATATATTTTAAATTTCTATTTCACTTTTTAATACTGCAATAACAGTGTCATCAAATGGTTCAGTATTTTTTGGTATCAATCTTGATAAACCATCAGCATGTCCTAATTTTTTGGACGATTGGTATTCCATCCTGAAATCATAATTTAATAAGATGGTGCCCCAGCGTTGTAATCTATTTGTTGTAAATTTGATAGTTTGCTAGTCCCAGAAATGCTTGTAACCTAGTAACGTTTGTTGGAGGAGACATATTCTTAATTGCACTTTCCCACAACGGAACTGGTTGGCGACCATTTTTGTCAATGATTTGTCCTAGGGACTTTATTTTCGGCAAAAACAATTCGCACTTTTCCTCAATGAGTTTGAACCTGTACTCTCGTAGTTTTTCAAAAAGTCTTTTTACTTGCCTGATATGTTGTTCCTTCGATACACTTTTAATTAATATATCATCCAGATAAGCGAAATCACAATCTGCAAACATAGTATCCATAGCTTGTTGAAATATAGCTGGAGCCATTTTTATCCCAAAAGGAAGTCCGTTGAACTTTACAGTTGTTAACTTTGAACATTCTTCTTAAACTTGTATTTGCAAATACGCTTCAGAAAGATCCAGCTTCGAAAAACTTTTCCGCCGTTTAATTTCGCAAAAATTTCCTGTGGACTTGGTAATAGGTAGTTATGGGATTCTAAACATTTGTTTAACCCTGTCGAAAAATCAGCACAAACACGAATTTTCTTTACATACACTGCTGGTGCTGCCCATTTTGAATGGTCAATCTTTTCAATTACACCTATTTTTTCAAGTCTGCCCAATTCTTCGTTTACTTAATCCAGTGCTGCGAATGTTACATTACGTTTCGGTTTAAACACAGAGTGTCGACCCTTTTTTCGCTTGAAATTTCGCTTTGACTTTGGAACACCGACCCAACTCATCCGACAGAACAACCAGAAAACATTTTTTCTCCCTTTAAATTTTGACTGCAGTTTTAAACTGGTCGCTTGTCCACTTGCATTTTCGCAATAAATATCTATAGGTATTCTACAGCTCAAATAATTCTATCCAGTCAGTTATGAATATGTTTGTAGCATTTTTAACGCATAAGTCTTAGATTTTACACACTTGTTACGGAATAAATTTCTCCTTTTTTTCGGTAGTACAAAATTCCAATATTTTTCATGTTCTACCTGTGCTAACTTTCTCAACAAAAGTCTTGTTTTTTCTCATCTTCCCAATCGCTGCATTCTTCTCTGAAAATTTGCACTATCTTCTAAAATAAGCAGAAAAGGTAATTACATCATCTGAATTGTATGTGAATTATGAATTCACATACAATTCAGATGATGGAATTATGGCATTTGCCACCGCATCGGGAGTAAAAGAACTTTGGAATTTTCCGTTTTGTTCAGCATTATTTCAATTAAATTTTGCTGTTGTTTCTGGGGTGCCAACAACTGCTTTTGTTGCTGTTGTTGTTGTATTTTTAACACTTAGGCTAATTCTTCCGTATTTCAAGGATATCTGTTTTTTTCTCTTTCTATTTTTTCCTTTTTTAAGGACACCAAAGAGAAAAAATTAATCCAACGTGGTTCTAATTTATCATCGTCACTGTTATCATGTGCGCCGAAGCAAAAAAGTACTTTTTTCCTACTCGTATGAGTTTCGATATCCTCGTCGTCACTGTTGTAACTCATCCTAGCGGTTATAATATTATGTCTTGCTTAGGCTACTCACCATGACGTCTGTCAGAAACTCTCCTGATTCTAACAGACTGGTATTTACCAACTTCCTCACAAGGCAGGATGTGGCACAAGGCCGATTTTAATGTGGGGTAATTCCGAGTCCGTAGGCTCGGGTAAAAATTCACCGTAGACCCCGCATACACGGAGTCAAGTTTACCTACCTTCCCAGACAAGAACCTGCTCGTCGGCATAGCCGTGTCTTGGTTCCTCTCTGCAGGCAAAGAGTTCGACAACTTAGTCGTGGGCGTGACAGCTAACTGCCTGATTTCAACGTATTTCACTGACCCACTAGGAGTTCTTCATTTAAGGTGTCTTGCCTAGATCATTTATATTACCAGGGGTGTGTTATTTAATTCACAACATCAACTTTCTGCTTTGGATCAGAGTGAAGAATCATTGCGTATTGTCAAAAGTGCTTTCTTTAATGACATGTCCCTTCAGGACGTATGCGATCTCGGCTATCTGCAAATTCATTTTTCTTTACATCTGTGAATTGGTATGGTTTATTGGGAATGTTAGTGGGGTGTCTACTCGTTGCCTTCCCCACAGTTTTGAATCCAGACTAGTCTTTCCCTTAGACTGGCTTCTCCCAAGCCTAGAGATAGCTGCCTACCTTATTATTTAACACAAAGATGAGGGGTGAGGAGAAATTAGTCTTTTCCAGGGTTTTTCTGCGAAATTGAACGTAACAGACTAGGCTGGAATTTGAACTCGGCTCGCTGATAACGCATTCCACGCTGATAACAGTTATACTATCCACACACATATATATGTGGATTTTTTATTTAAAAAGCCAAAGAGTTTTTGAAAGTTGAGATGCTATATATGTATCACGGACATAATTTGGACAATAACGACAGGCTAAATTACTGTGTCGTCAAGTCAAATAAACATTGTTCAAGTCTGGCTCAATTCACCTCTTAGATTTTAAATGTGTTTACTCTGTTTCGTAGATCGGAAAAGATATCGGTTTTAGATTTCAAGCATCCATATCAATCTATAATTAATAATGGATATTCCGTGTTTATCGAACAAGGTAATTTTCAAAGATATTCACTTACTTCGTCGTTAGCAATGTTAATTTATATAGAGAGTTTGTATTTATAAATGATCACATTGACTCAGGTTGTACAACACTCGCGTTGAATGAATAGTTCCAGTAACGATTGTAAAACCGATCTTAGTTATGGAAGCATTTGTTAACAACTTTGTATCCCATAACTTGATAAGTACAAGAGCACCTGACAAAGTTCTTCTGGGAACATGAATAACATGTATGATTGATAACAGTTTGCAAATAAATCAGAAGTTCTATTTGATACAAATATTGTGAACTCTTCTGTCTCCTTAGACGTAACATTCGAGCCAACATTTTGATTAGAACTGAACTGATAAACTATTCACACAGATGATTTGATTATAGTGATGAAGGCTTGTATAGAACCAGCCATACTTTTCGGGAGAATTTATACCAGAGAAATGATGTCCAGTGTGCCACAAAGCCTACTCAAGTTTTAACTGAGAATTTTACTTCTAAACTGGCTGACACCCAAAGTATGAGAGCCTTGTCTACTCTGCTACTTAACCCATAGCTAAAAGTAGATGGATTCTGGCTTTTTCCAAAACGCGTAAAGTGAACGAAACGGAATCGACCGAAATTTGAACTCGGCGCTGTGATTTTACTTTCTATGACGATAACCATTACTTTATCCGCACATCCAGAAATATTGTCGGAAGCACAAAAAGATGGCTATTTGTGAGAACTAAAAGATAGTATCAAGATCATTAATGTTAGCAGCACTTATAATATGTATGTCTATATTGCAACTAAACATTAATTATTCTCTCTGGAGTTTTGCGTATAGGTCATGGAGTTCTTTAACCGGGGAACACATTAATTGTACTCGTAACTAAGACAAAATATTATTTAAAATATCTGCTATGGTTCTTTTCTTTATCATTACAGCATTTGGAATAGATATTTATTTTATTATGCTTAGTCATGGTCAGTTAGAAGAGGAAGGAACTGCATAAGAATCGAACTCATAAATTGGAAAATAGTTTAGTGAGGCTACCTCGTTTGTCATCGTTCTACATAATAAAATTTTAGTCGATATTATGCGAATAGGATTATAACTTCAAAGAACTTCAGCAATTGACATGATTTCTTGCGAGCACCCTTGTGAAAGGAATGGCTGAAGCCAAAAATACTGACTGTGAAAGAGTATGAGAAAAACATTATTAAAGAGAGAGGATAATAAAAGAATAGGATTCAAAGAGACAACTGATGACGATTGACATTGCTTTAAACTTTTGAAGATCAAAGTTGATTGGAAAGTAAGAAGCCGGAAGAGAGTTCCACAAGCGAGAAGTACGTGAGAAAAAATCGTTGGCGCAAAACTAATAGCTACATCTAGCAATTTCAACGAAAAAATGATGTGACCTAGCTGCCAATCTAGTACCGCGCTTAAATTCGTAAAGTCGAAGTACCAAAGAGGAAGAACAATTACCATGAAAATATTTGTAGAAAAAGCACAGAGATGTTCTGCTCGGGCCATAGGGAAAGCGATTGAAGCCGAGATACCAGGTCAGGGCCGATAACATTACAGATTCTTCTTTGGATTTTGTCAAGAATCTCTAAATACATTACAGAAGCACCAGATCAGATGTGATAACAATATTCATGCATGGACGAATGGTAGCCTTATAAAGGTATAAGATAGATTCTGGCGAGAAAAACTGCCTAACGTGACACAGTGAACCAACAATTGGATTCTTACGGTTTCCCTACTATTTTTACTCTGTGTTACGAGTCTGCTTAGTGAATTAGATAATTGCGTATGTGTAATTGGTTGGTATTCGAGCCGAGACAAAAACCCCAGTATACTGAATACTGATTTTCAAGGTTCTTATGCCCTTTCCACGTGGAACAATGGTGCAATCGCCCACAACTTAATTTAGTCTTGTGGCAGATTAATCTATGCTATCATGCCGAAAGATCGTTTTCGAAAAATATGAGAATCTTTGCTAGTCGCTCTCTCTTTTTTGTTTTTAAAGCTATTTTCTGTTGGGGAGATGGGTATCTAACACTTCAGCACTCCACCTACGCTACAAAATCCGTTATATCGGTATCTTTTCGAGCTGACCGAAAGCCGAAAAGGCTAAGAGCCTTTTTCTCGCAATGAGTTGAAAGTTCCATCAGTTACTTTAATTATACACAAATAACAATGTTTTATACGTAGCCTGTCGTTATTTGTCCGTAGGTTAGTATGCTGAATTCTCTCGTTCCATATTTGATAGCAGCAATTCCAATGAATTTTCTCTTCTTTTTGTGTACGTTGTAAATATTTGCAATATTTGTACTCAAGTGAAGATACAGCCCTTTTCAAGTTTCTTCCTTTTCCTAAAAAATAAATAAAAATAATCTAGAACTCTTTCGCTGGAAAAACATTGAAACATTCCATGTTATTTGCTTAAGTGTGTATAGGTACGTGTGTAAATCAACAAAGAACAAAATAACTGCGTGCGCATGTTGCAGGCCGGTGTGTACGCGTTGTGAGATGAACACGTGTATCTCTTGAAATGACCCGCAACAAACATGGCGGACTAGGAGATTGAATCCACCATAAAGAAATGTAATGAAACAACAAGAACTGATATATATGTACAAACAAATAATAATGTATTAACAAAGCTTTAAAATTACAAAGACAATAATGTGTGTGTACGAATTAACGTGAAAAGTTTGTGTTCTAAAGTACCCGGAAGTGAATGTGCGTACATACGTGCGTGTGTGTGTATGTATTCTTCATGGCGTTTCCTCCAAAGAAAAAAACGCAAATCTCCACGAGAGATTACATGTTGTCGTCTCAGCTGAAAAGTAAGGGGAAAGAGAGCAAGAAAAAGATATCACCAAATATATATAGAACTGAAGAGCGTCCCCGAGTAACAGTTTGAAAAATTAGAAAATTAGGAAGAATTAACTCCGTCACGCATGCCGTCCTAATGCATCAAAAGAAATACAATGTGATGTAATTGAGTTTGCTAATACCTATTGTCTGTGCAGAGGTTTGGTGATGTTTAGGTCCAACTCCTTTATTGTATGTCCCTAAGACTCAAGTAGGGGGGAAGAGATATAGGGTCTAGTAAAGAGAAATGTGAGAGTGGTAGACATTTTAAATATATAAAAAACAGAGGAAACATGAAATAAACACTTTATTCAAATTAAATATAAACTAAATTTTTATTTCAGTCTTTGATTAGATGCCTTCTCGATGTGGACTCCTGGAACCGTCGCACCCTCTGGTCCCACTTCTGTACGTTACTGTGTTTGGGTGAATTACTTCAATCAGAGAATTTGTTTAACATTTCCTGTTTGTTTTCACCCTTTTTTTGAATTGCAGCAGCAACATTAGTGAAAAATATTCTGGTATTTCTCTCTTTGAGGTTGTCTCGGGTATGTATCCGTATACTACCAGATATCATTGCCAGATTCTTAGCATTGGCACAATCTTGTATTAAAAAGACTTCAACCATTCATTTACTAATAGGGTTGTTTTAATTACTAGATTGTTTGAATTTGAGGCTGGTATTTTTTTTTTCGTTTCTATATCCCCGGCGGGCAGTCTCAACACTTGGTATCAGTAACAAGAATGTTTTATGCAAGTAATTAGAGCATGTCTATATGGCGTATTTCGACAACCCTGTTTATTATTCTTCTTTGAAATTATTTTTCTTTGATGAGATACAATATAACTTGAAATTTCACATTCTCTGCTCAATTAGTGAAAATATTCGCAAGAGCAACGATCACAAAGTAAAATTTGCCTGATTTACTGTATATTTAACAAGTTCTAATAAAAACAGATTCTAACGAAGATTTCACCCCGACGGCTTGTAACAGACTAGGAATTAAAAACCAATAAAAGCTCTCCAGAGAAATCATTTTCCAGCTCCAAACACAATGCAATACAATCGGCTCAAAGTTAAATCAATAGATTTTGTTTTTCAGCCAATCAAAAGATTTGAAAAGAAATAAAATAAGCATCTGCGTCACTATTATGGAAGACACTATATATATATGTAGAATATTATATATATATATATATATATATATATATATATATATATATATATATATATATATATATATATAAGCGATCCTTAATTCAGGTTTGGCAACCATGTAACTGAGGTCCATGACTGGAGGGAGACTTAAATTACTACTAAATAACAATTTCAGCAAGGAACTTGTTAGTAATGTCTAGTAAATAGTTAATTAGCAACTATACATAATATTAGAAAGCAGCTTACAATTATTGACTTATTTCCATAAATGTGTCAGAGAGAGTCTGGGAAGCACACACACGTATATTTTTTTTAGTGAAATTTGAACAGCGAAATTAGATCAGAGCCTTTTTGTTTACTGATGGTGAAACCTGATCTAGGGCTGGAGCTGTACCCATTGGAACTGGGAAATTAGCAGACAATGGAAATGGTCGAAATAATTTTTATTGATTAAAACTTGGAATAGAGTTGAGTAAGCAAGGAGGACCTTTTGAATTCACATGATTTTGGTTGAGACAGCCAAAACCCCGTGATAATCCTGTGCGAAGTTGTAGGGCCAAGGTTCAGTTGTAACCAGCAGGATTTTTCTATATAAACGCGTAGTTATGCTGAAGAAGAGGAAAACGGAAGAAAGAGATAGAAGAGAATTAGCCCGGGCTAGAGACAGTGGAGAGTCGAGTTGGAGACTCAAGAAGGAGAGAACGTGACGTCAGAGATTGGAACGAAGCGTCCGCTACTATGTGGTGTTGATATAAGTACCGCTGCTTCTGCTCCCACGAATATTACAACTACTGTTACTACTGCTAAGGAGGAACGCCACTATAAACTTTAAGCCGTACACAGAAATCTTATTCTCCCATCGCAAAAGTCGTATATCGTTCTGAGACGATTTAACAACAAGTTAATCATAACACACACACACACACACACTCTCTCTCTCTCTCTCTCTCTCTCTCTCTCTTTATCCAGAATCCGGTGTATGCTTTTTTACCTCAATTACTTTTCCTTTCTGTAACCCGTTTCTTTTCTATACTATTCTTTTCTGCTATATAAAAGACATTAACAATTCAATCATTGAATAGTTGTTTGTCCGGCTTTCTGCAGATATTTTTTTTTTTTTTTTGCTGCATTCTAAATTTCTTAGCACAGACTCTTCAGCCGTGTCTACATTTTCAGTCGACCGTGAATGGATGAACATCACTTCTGCTTTCTGGATCAAACCAAACACAACGTGGGCACGAAGCAGGATTAAACCAATGGACAGTTCGAATAATCTACGGATACTCAGGGATCCTACGGCCACTCCCTTAAGTTCGGTTAGGACTGAATAGACACCTCAATCCAGAGAGTAAGATGTCGGTGGTTGAGGGGCTGGCGCGCAAGTGTTAGATAAATGCAGATGCACACAGAAAGAACAAAAATAAACTCCGTTACCATAAAATAACTAAATGCACAAAAATCACTTTATTTGCCATAAATTAGACATTTTACATGAAATTGCAAAAATAATGAGTTTTTTTTTTCACCAGTTGATTACACAAAATATGAAATTGTATAATACAATCAAAAAGCAATTTCAACATTTTATAAAATCAATAAAGTCTGAAAATACTTTGCAAAAAATGTGAATTTCGGAAAACAATAATTTTGATAATCTTTACAAAATTTATTGTGATTTTTGTTAAATGTACAATTTGTTTCACAGTAGATGAAAAAAAGATTTATTTTGCTATGATATAATAATAGATATTACCAGTAGACATAGTTTTAAAAAATTAAAATCAATTTACATTAACAAGAACACAAAATTAATTAACAGGGTGATTTGTGGAGTTAGCCAAGTAAATATATGTAAAAAGGGAGTAAATTCAAAATAAAAAATATTTGAAAAATATTTCTCTGAATGAATAAGTATGTACATATTTTTACTACTTGAAAAAATATGAATTTTTAATACTGATTCTGTAGTCTTAAAGTAACTGTATAAACATTTTTATCTTATAAATAAAATTTTATGATAATTTCAAAAAATTTAGTGCCGGTTCTTGAGTTGTCTTGAAAAATATATTTCACAATATAATTCTGTGTTTTTTTTTTCGATTTGAAATGATACATATCAGAAATTAACAAAGATTTTTTAAAGAATTTCTGCAAGTCTTCAATCAAACAACACAAAACATTATGAAACACAAAAACACCCACTGAACTGTGGTATCCAGTGGAATTTTAAAATTACCATGATCAAAAAATTATTCTTGAAAATAAAAACTAGTATTGTTAAATATTTTCTCTTCTGAGGGACAATCTTTTCTTGTAACACAACCTGCTATATACAAAAGTGATATCTTTAATATCTATAGGGATCTTAGTTTCAAGGTCTGATAAGTTATCAAATGTTTGGCATCCCATTTCATCCAGCAAATGTCCACATTCTGAGCAATTATGCCCTGAATCAAAGTTGTATTCTTTGACATCAACATTTAATTTAAGAACTAGTTTATTTTTTTTTTAATATAGAATTTTTCAATAAAATTTTGAATGTTATAAAATATGCACATCCAGAACTTTGTCTTAATTTTCCAAATGAATTTACTAAGTAGTCTGTAAGCCTAACAAAATTAAACACACTTGGCAAATATCTACAAACATCAATTAAGCCATTAAATGTATTTTCAAAGACTAGAATCTCTTGTTAATGATTTCATACTTTTTCTTTGCTTTCCTTGCATTCTTTTTATCATTTTCCCAAATTAGAAAGAAATAACAGATGTTCATCATTTCAATCTGATATCATCTTTTTCAGTGGACCATTTTTCTTAGTGTCAGACAATTTTCCAAAATTTTAAAACTTTTTCAATGAAATTAATGGTTTTTACAGTATCCTCCCCATTTAATAATGGCAGCTACAGTTTGAACACAAAAAAATTATAAACAATGGGAAACATTTTGTTGCTCAACATGTTTTGGGTAAACTGCTACATTAGTTAGTCTCGACAGATTAACAGAGTTTTTTCATATAGAATTTTTTTACAATTTCCCATTTTGCTGCCATTTTTCGCCTTCAGAATACAACAGAGATTCATAAGTAGACTCGGTAATCCAATTATTTCGAATATTTTTAAAAATGTGGACATAATGAAAAAGTAAATACAAGTCATTTTTAGTTATCCAAAACTTATTAAAAACATTGTCAATTTTTTTGAAAAAAGATTGATGGGTCTAGTTGTCAATTACTTGACCATTTAATTGTTGGATTGCATCAAAAATATATAAAACTCTCAGATAAAAATGTTGGATCTAATTATGCAAATGGGATCATTTTAAATAAAAATTTTGATCCACCATTTAAACATTTTACCATGATGCTCAATACTGTTTTTGCTTAGAATTTTCAGTCAAACTAATAAATTTCCTCCATGATATTGTAGAGCAACTTTGACATACAGTGGGCTATGATAAGTTTTTAGCCATCCTTAATTACAGCAATTTTGGCTTGTGTAATAACGTATTTTCTTTTTTTTCAGACAATACCGTGTTAGTATCAAGCTATCAACTATGAACGATAGTTGACTCATATTTTGCAGTGAAAGTTCGAGGAAGTAAGAAAAATGGTGAATTGAAATTCACCATTTTTCTTACTATTATGCGGGAAAATAATAGGATGGCATCAGTATGGCAAGTCAAATAGAGAAATTGCTAGGTTTTTCCAGGTTAGTCATCAAACGGTTAATAATATTGTCAAGAGATTTAATGAAGAAGGCCATTGTCATGTGGAACAATGTTCAGGAAGACCAAGCATTGTGCCTGAGTGAACGAAAGGAGTGCTGAAGAGGGAAGTCATCAGAAACCGTCGTCAGAACGTCAAAGATGTCGCCAACAGCATAGAAATGTTGCCATATTCGGTGAGAAAGACTCTGAAAGAGCTAGGCTATCAAAGAAGAGTTGCAAGAAAGAAGCCTTTGAATTCAGAGGTTAACAGGAACAGGCGTACGAACTGAGCGAGAGAATTCGAGAGAAAAGATTATGAATTTTGTCAGTTTGTAATTTGGACAGATGAAAGTAAATTCTGTCAGTATTCGAATTCGAGACAGGTTTATGTTTGGAGAAATCAGAATGAGATTTGGAACACTGAATGTCTGCAGGTAACCGTGAAACATGGCAGGATTGGAGTAATGATATGGGGCGCTGTCTGGTTTGGATGATTTTTGATTCCTGATTCTTGTTGATGAGTGGTTTAATGGTTCAAAATCTACTCCCAATATTTGAAACCAATCAGGTTGACAAGAATGTCTATCTTTATCAAGAAGATGGAGCGCCATGTCATGCGAGTAAAGTAGCAAAGGCCTGGAAGGAATCGCGAGAAACAAGTCACTGTCATGGGTAGCCTAATGTTCTGATATAATCCAATAGTCACGTTTGGGAGCACCTTCATCGAAAACTTCGAGAGCGTGCAACCAAAATCACGTCAGTGGCAACCCTTAAAAAATCATTGCTAAAGGAGTGGCAAAATATGGATCAGACGTTTGTTGATAATTTGATCAAATACATCAAAAATCGAATGCAAGCGCTGAAACTAGCAAATGGAGGACCTACTCGATACCCGTTCCAAATACTGTATATTTATGTTGAGTAGGGATTACGTAATTAAAATTTGAAATTGAATGTAGTTTATATCTCCTGGCTAAAAACGTTTCTTAGGTCACGGTACCCTTAATCAACTAAAAAAATATACTTTTTCTGATTTTCAGAGATTTTACTGAAAATATCACCAAGAAAATTAAAGTCATCTAATTTTGAGACTTTTGATGTCTAATCATCCTGAAGTATGCTATATAATGACAGAGATATAGCAAAATATTCAAATGCTCTAATAAGAATATCTGAATCATAATGTTTTATCCCAATCTTTTGTGGTGACATAACATTAATATGTTCTTTTAAAATATTTTACTTATCATTTTTTAAGTTACTAAGACAACGATGAGATCTTAGAGAGGTTTCAAACAAAGAGGAGGCTTATACTTAATATCAGGAGGAGGCAGCTGAAGTTTCTGGGGCACATAATGAGGAAGGTGGGCCTGGAGAATCTGATACTCATCGGTCGAATAGAGGGAAAGAGAGACGAGAGAAAACAATGCGTGATATACATGGCGGACTTATGCAAGTGGATGACAGAAAGGTTGTTCAAAATAATAATTTTTTTTTGTTCTGATCATAAATTCGATAACTGATTTAATTTTTGTTTTTTAAGCATGACTTTATCCAACCAATAATTTACTGTCTTTGTATCAAATTTAAAAACATATAACTCCTCGTAGAAAAAGAAAAAAATATCTTGTCCTCCCTTTCTCTATAAATATCTGTTTCTATTTGACACTGGGAATCCTATTGTGATTTAATTTAGACTAGAGTCAAATCAAATTCACATTACTGTAACGATGTAAAGAAACCCTTTTGAAACTCCAGCGTAAGTGATGGAAAGGGTGGGTGGGGTATGCATAGAGCCGGCATTCTTTTGTCTTCTGTTTGAATAAAGTGTGTGTACAGGGGAGGTCTGACTTCATATTTCGATGCTAGTCATCATATGTGTACGTGGAAGAAGACTGAGATACCAGTAATATATCTTTAAAAAAAATATTCAATGTTGGAATATTAAAAACAAGAACAAAACTATATATATATATACTTTTTTAACCTTTACCAAAAAAACAATTTTTTTGATTAAAACATGCCTCCTTTGAGGAGTATTCGTCCAATTGCGCCATCTTTTTCATTTCGTATTTGTCATATGCTGTTTCTTTTTTCTTTTTGCCATCAACTACTCATATCCAAAAACACAGTCTAATTCTCAAATTTAACGTATGTAAGCCAAACTCTCAAAAGTTAATTGATATTTTCTATTTAAAACCTCATCTTGTAATCGCCCTGCTAAACTGTCAAACGCATGTAGCGAACAGAAGAAATGAGACTCCTGCCCCAAAAGTCAATCTCTTTAATTTTTACAAAGTTTTAAATACTTGGCAATGTACTTTCAGAAGTAGCATCTGTTGTCATTCATTTGTAATTCAGGACTGCAATGCAAGTTGTTGCATTCGCATAGACCCATTATGAGGAGAGATACAAACCTGAATACATCGTGATACTGAAAGTAAGCAATGCAAAAACTTACGAGCCACTTGAGGAAGCAGAATGTATTGCTTTTATTAATGGAAGAAAAACTAAAAGTTTGCTGTTCAGTGTTCCATCGATTTTTATCATCATTCTTGTACCATTATTTTTATGTAACTTCAAACTATTAAACACCTTCCATCGAATTTTACTGTATTTTTTGAATATTTTAGATTGTTTCTTGTGGCAATTGGTCTTTGGACAAACTCACTCGCTTTAGAATTCGGTTCTATTTTGCTTTCATCACTATATATCACTTTTACCCATTTTTCATTATGTCATAGCAATTGTTCTTTTGTCTAGTGTTTTCGTCTTCGATAATTTTGGTTAATGATGGCGTCTTTTACTGCAATGAATCCATTTAGATTACCTTTAGGTAGATTACTTCTTATTGTATTACTTGACAAGTTGTTAATTTGGGGTTGGATACTGATAATCTCATTAGATTTCTTTTGTCTCTTTTTTTTTGTCTAATTTTGAAGGTCTACCCGTCTTTTTCCTATCCGAAACGTTCCCAAAACCAGCACACTTCTTCTTGGTGACTTGGACGGCATGCCTTGATATTCCAAACTCCATAGACATTTTACGTTGACTCATTGGTTGTGACAGTTCGATAATTTTCACTTTCTTCTCCAAATTCACACTTTCCATTTAGAAACTTAAATCAACTACACTAGAATGCTCTAGACTTTATGCAATCTGTGTTTAGCAATATTTAAAATTTAATTAGTTCGCATTCAGAATCATGTAAAAAAAAGCCACACAAAAGGTCAGTCTGGCTGCTGCAAACGCAAAAAATATCCGAAATCAAGCTTTCTACTTACATGAGTCATCTTTGAGGGAGGAGGTGAGGGTGATAAAAATTAAAGTGAAAGAAAGTGAATCGGAAGTAGTTTAAGGAGATCATTTTTTGAAAATGTTATAAATCAAAGTGCAGAAAATCATATCACCAACGCGTAACGGTAACGTGTATTAGTCACATACAATGGCATGTATTTTTATTTTTTATATGCATTGAAGAACACGAGGTTGGAGATTATACTCACCCTCCTGAATATGATTCATGTAAATAAAATGAAATAATCAGAAAAATAATTTAAAGGCCTTTTTTTTATGGTGCTGTGATTCAGTTATCATTTTGTTGTGACTACCTATTGCTGAAGTGATATTATTAGTGTTGTTTTAATGCATGGTCCGTTAATAACTAAAATGTCTCCGAAAAGGAAATGGGTTTCCTGGCAGTTAAATAGGTTGACACGAGCCACAAAGCATAAAAAAACTACTGATCGAAAACTTATTTAATTTTAGTAACCGATTTTCCCGCAAACAGGTGCGAAGTAATTGAATCCCACCGCAAAAGTCATATGTATATTTATTCATTGCATTATATTTATTTGTATAAAATACATTTGCATTTTCAAATTCTTTCTCTCCCCGCTCTCTCTCCCCAATAGACCCAATTAAAATGACAATTGCGTGTTTTATTCAGTTATTTATTTACCTTCAAGTTAGCCGCGCAATCGCATGTAATTGTTGACAACTTTTTAAGTTGTCAAGATGTCTTCTCGTCCATCATGTTAAAACATAAACCAGTTTATTTTTTTTATTACTACGCGTAAACTTGTTTTTATTGTTTTTAAGCAATAAAGATGTTTTCTGAAACCATTCATAAGCAAATTACCACAATGTTGTTAAAAAACTGAAATAATTTGTATTTATTCAAACTATATTATTAGTCAATAAATGAAATTATTCAGACTATCTTCATTTTTACAATGTTTTTAGCGCATCGTTTCGGGTGGCGTATTCTCCATCTTCAAATGAATACTGTATAATTAAGTTTATAGTACATAATGTCAAAACTAAGTGACAACTCTAAGTCTTATAATATTTTAGGAGAATACAAAGGCACTACTGCTATGACCAATCAAAGCACGACGAAATATCTATTCTTATCAATCAGTTTTCACTCTGTGTGATTCCTTTTACCTTTAAATATTAATGTCAAACTTGACAGGCATTCATTTCAACGGACAACTTACAGACAAAACTGTTCTTTTCTAACCGGATTCACACGGTTACATTTATGTGCGATGTCTCCCAGAGTACACCTTTCAATAGTATTTACTAATTCAAACATTTATCGCTTCACACTGAAATCTTTATAACAATGACGCTGTGCGAACCTATTTACGCACGAACATATATATGCAAACACAAAATCATATGTACAATACCAAACGATCATTGGCTAATAAATCACTAATACATTTTCTACAGGCAATTTACAAATCGCAGTAATGCGACAATTTTGGAATCGCTTTATTTTTAAGTAGTCAAATTTGTGCACTTTTGGGAGAAGTGGCTCACAGAAGCTTTCTTAAATCAATGCCAACTAATCAGATCGTTTGCACGTGAAGAATATTTTTCCCGCGCAACGAATCGGAGCCTATAATTGCTTATTTAAGCCAAGATTTTTCTCATCTCAATTAGTGAGACCTCAACTGCTAAACGAATCCACGGCAGTAGGAACCACGCGCCAACCTTCTCACTCACACGCACACCCATATGCTGATGATATTTTGCACACTTTCACTAAAAACTTCTTTTGATAGAACAATCATATCATGAAACACTCATGAACATTTATACAGTGAACTTTAAACCAAATAATTATCTCTCACTGAACTCTTAAAGTGCAATCAAATGGAGGCAACTCTTGATTAATTCAACCTTTCTTACTTGAATGCATGTTTTCTTTCACATCGTTGTTTGATATTGTACATCTTGTTAATATACATATATTTTATGTGCAACAATGTCTTGTGGTTATTCTTCTTGCGTGAGTCCTGTTTTCTTATCAAAGTTAAATTAATGTGGTGAAGTCCGCTACAACGCTATAAAAGGCACTGAATCTATTAACTCGCTATTATTTTAATTTTGTCTTCATCATTTTTCTACTATAAAACTACTACTACTATAAAAATTATGTACAAAAAATACAATCCTCTCTCCCTTACCAGTACCTAACAGCGAAGACATTAATATTAACCAATGAGGTATTCGAACGGGACCTTTATTGATCAAACTTGATTTTAAGTCTGTTTATGGCGACGCTGTGTCTAGCTTAGGATAATAAAAAACTAATACTCTGTAAAAAATGATTGAAAACTCTTACTTTTGATTATTTTCCACTAATCAGAAGAATGGAATTTGAAACCCGTGATAACTTGTAGATACCTTTATGAGCTTACTGACCAAAGTACAGAGAAGGTTGTCGGTCAGATAAAATCACTAAGCATTCATACCTCGTTAAAAAAGAATATTCAAGTCAGATCGGATCAAAAATATCAATTAATATTTTCAGTCGAAAGCAAGAACTTTACACTCCGAAATACCATGTGGCCAACTAAAATTTGACAATTTGTCCTTCTGAATCTATTTTCAAACAAACCAAGTCCTCCTCGAAGGTACATTGCTATTACCAAAAGTCTTCATTCGTCATTCCTCATTCAATAACAGACGCTTCGCTACTACAATTGACCTATTGACCCATGACAGACAAGGACATTAATTACATCGTGTGAACTTTCGTTGTATTCCTCTACCAAGGACATTAAAAAAAAACTTTATCAACTAATGAAGTCCCACTTTCACATGAACATTTTTCTACCTGACTTTATTTTTATTAGGCACTCAAAAGATTATTTTGAGAATGTCTTTACGTCCTTCGTCTCATTTCACATAAATTTATTGTAAATGAACAAATTCTTTCTGTCTAAATTGCACACTGAATAAAAGACCTTTTTGAGAGCCTAATGAATCAATTATTTTATCTATGGTAAAATCCTCATACTACATTACAGTCTGACCTCTTTAATCCGGTACCATTGGGACCAGGATATTGCAGAGTCAGGGCAAAAATCACCCCTAAAAACCCTTAAACATTGTAAACAATCGCCTCTAAAAACTCTATGTAAACATCGTTCATTCCATATTTCTGTTATCAAAGGCAGAAAAAGCTTAAAACAAGAAATAAAATGATTATTAATGCTTTCAAAAAGGTTTTTATTGTTTCATGCAATACAAAGGCTAAAAAAAAAACGAACTAAAACCCCCAAATAATATATATTTACTATCCTGAAGATGTGGACCTTCACGAGGGTGTGGAAAAAAGAAAGCGTATATAATCAGGGACAGATGTTACCAACAAAATATGCTTACCATAATGTCAACACACACACACATATGTATGTATTCTGAAGCGTATAATATAAAATTCAAAGGTTGATTACAAGAAAAAACTATAGTATTATCACTTTGATGCTAGTTACTCCTTATGAAGCAACATCCATGATAAACCATACGAATTTCTGTTTTATGAACGCTATCATTACAGTTTTCCCGTGGGTAATTTTTAATGAACATGTAACAGAAATAATTTTAAAAGATCAAAACCCTTCACGCTTTCACTGTCTATATACCAATTTTTTATCAGACTGACCAATTAAATGTGTGATAGAAGCCAGCTGACTAGTTAAAAACAACCAAAACTCGGTTTTCAAGCTGTACTGAACGTTCAGAGAAGCAGATCCAATGACAAGATGCCAGCGAATACCTTGAGTAGATGCTCGCAATGTTGGTTTCTGTTAAGAGCAGGGACTAACAAAGCTAATCAGGTTTCGACATAGAAAAAGAAGTACGTGCAGATTCTACTCCAGCAAAAATTTAGTTTGTCTTTCAAGTCTCAAGAAACTTGTGTGTGCATTTATGATAAGGTTAACAGAAAACTAAAATATTACAAAAATCTGCCTGGTATTTGAAATATGTGCGTACTTCCGCTGGAACAAGAGGTCGTTGTTCAAGTCCAGTTAAAAGCCAAAATTTCGAATGCTGATTTTTATGGTAAGCAGGTAACTTTCATCCAATAAAATTGTTGCAATATAATCGTCCTTACTTTATTCCATCACCACACTTTGCTCTTGTGTCATACTAAGTTAAGCTTAATATAAACGTGTAAATAATTATCATAGAAAGTTAGCAAGCCCAGTATGTAGATAAGTAAATTTTAAATTAGGTTATCCTTCGGGTTGTTTTCTTCTTTCTTTAAATTGTATATTTCTCTTCGCTTTACCTCTATCCTCTCAAATACGTATCCAGACATGCGAAGGACGATTATATCCCTTTGATTAAGACGAAGTCACGAAGGTCACATGATAGCCGGTAACTGACATCAGTTTGTGTGGTAACAAAACTTCAGTTAATATTTAGCACGTGGAGAGGTAAGACGTCTGCCCATGACAGTTACTGATAATAAACCGTTAAAGCGCTAAACTTCATCTCAAACATACAGCGAGAAGGAAAACAGAAGAGCCCACATGATACCTCGAAGTTCGTAAAATATATTCTCGTCACGAGATATTATAGGTAAGTGTCAAGTATTTATATGTAGTTGTATATAATTTCGTGTATGACATACGGTATTTAAAATCTCTGAGAATAATACATGTTTGTCATTCCTTTTTTTTCAGCTATTCTGCTCCGTCTTTGTGCTAAGGTGTTACTATATCACGCATAGAATAATACCTAGAATGGGGAAATATAAACTGGAAATATCCATTCTTGATTAGCAGCCCAATTTCTTATAAATATATATTCTTCTATTCAGAGTTTTTCTAAGATGCGGTGAATCAACGAAATTTTAACAAAAACAAAAAATACCCCCTCCCCCCCAAAAAAAACACAAAACAAAAACCCCAAAGCAAGGCAATGTATCTTTAAGAAAGTAGATTGAGAAACAGCCAATTGATTAGTGAAGAAATGTTTTTTCCTGCGTCAAATTTTGATTCTCAATTGCTAATGCTTCCTAGGATTCAGGCAGGTGAGCGAGCAAAAGTGAATACGTAATCCATTCTACTTTATATAAATGATCTGCTCATATGTTATAAACATGTCTTTGTTTTTATTCACCCATATACATAACTTTTACTGTAAGTATAACACCTCATTAAGGATTTCATTCTAGAAATTTCCTGGATGTCCTATGTGAAATTTTTTTAGCATACGTTTTTGCAACGATGCTGGTATCGCAATTCTTTCTGCGTACATAAGTACATTATTACATAATGAAAACGCATTATTTCCAGTAATATTTCCCCTTTAAATGTTAATTGCTTCTTTATTTCCATTATAAAGTCGTCTTTTTTCGACTTAATTCTTACTTCCTCCAAATGTTATGGCCAGTTCGCTTACAGTATTAATTAATTAATACATTAATAATTTCATTTTCAGCCCTTATCACCGTAATTACTGTGTCTTCAAGTGATTCGCAGAATTTAGGTATTAGTCTAGATAATCCATCTGTATGATTTAATTTTTTGGATGGTAGAAACTTCATTCTATAATTATAGTTCGATAGGATAGTTCCACAGTGCTGCAGTTTATTCGCTGTATATGTGGGAACACCTTTTTTTTTATCCATATATAGACAGTAAAGGACAATGGACTGTCTGTAGTACGAATTCTCTACCATGCATGAATTTGTAAAACTTTTTTTTAGCAAATATGATGGCCAGTGCTTCCTTTTTAATCTGGCTGTAGCTTTTTCAGCTGCAATCAATGATCTTGAAGCATGAGCTATTGGTTTACTTGTTCCGTCTTCATATTTGTGTAGTATCACTGCTCCGATACACGAATGACTTGCATTTGATGCAACCACAATCTTTAATTTAGGGTTAAAATGAGCTGGTGACAAATTCGATGTTATGACATTCTTGATCTTTTCAAAAGCACTTTGACATTTATCTGACCAATTCCATTTCACATCTTTCTTTAACAGGTTATTCAAGGGGGCTCTTAATTCGTGCATGTTATGACTGTATTTAGCAAACCCTAAAAATTCTTGTAACTTTGTTACATTTGTTGTCCTTTATTGCAGTCGCCCTTGAAGAATCAGGTCGTCTGCCGTTTTCATCAATAATTTGTCCTAAATATTTAAGTCTGTACACAAGCAATTCGCATCTTCCTTCACTAATCTCAAAACCATATTCTTTGATTCTCTCAAATACTTTTTTTTACATCTTCCGTATGTTGCTTTCGGATTTTGCTTTTAATAAGTACGTCATCTAAATATACTTGAAGACAATCCTAACCGGCAAACATTGTATGCATTATCTGTTGGAATATGTTTAGTGCTACCTTTATACCGAAAAGAAGTCGATTGAATTTGTATAATCCTCTATGAGTGTAAATTGTTAATAGTTTTGGGCACTCTTCATCTACTAGTACTTGTAGATAAGCGTCTGACAGGTCCAATTTAGAAAAAAAAATTACCTCCATTCAATTTGGCAAATATTTCCTCTGGACTTGGTAACAGGTAGTTATGTTGTTTTAAACTTTCATTTAACCCCGTTGAAAAATCAGCGCATACGCGGATTTTCTTCTTTTTTTAAAAAAAAAAACATAGACTGTTTGTGATGCCCATTCGAAATAGTCTATTTTTGAGATCACGGCTAATTTTTCTAGTCTGTCCAATTCATTATTAATTGGATCTAAGGCCGCAAAAGCTACACTACTTTTAAATGTTGGTGTTACATTCTCTTTTAACTCAAACTCAGCTTTTGCTTTCGTGCATATTCCCTAGACCTTCTGAGAAAACTTCTAGAAAAATCTTTTTCAGTTTATTTTTCAATTTTTCAGTTCACGTATTAGTACTGGTCGTAACAACATTTACTTATTGCAAAAAGAGTTAATTGGAAGGTCCCAAAGATCAAACAATGCAATCCAGTCTGTTCCAAACAAATGAGCAGTATTCTTTAATACAAACACCACTGCCATTTTGGTTTTTCTCACAAAAGAAACGTTACAGCTGAATTCACCCAAAAAGTTCAACCCCTTTCCTAGGACTCCATACCCAACCTTATCAGACGTCAATAAACTGGGTTTACCCATTTTTCTCTATGTTTGTTCATTTATGATAGTGATATCAGATCCTGTATCCAACTGCAATTTTATTTTTACATTATTAATTTGCACAAAAACAAATTTCCTCTTTTCAGATGTCTTGTTAATTTATCTTTTAGGCTTCTCGATTCAAGACTCCTACATAAGTAACAAAATCTTCATCGTCGCACTTTAGTAAGTTAAGACATTGCCACCGTGTATTCAATAATGAACTCCTATCACCAAAGATTTTTGATAGTATAATGAACAGTTTCATCAAAATTTATCTCTCCTAGTATTTTCGGCAAAATATAATTCACATATATTTCATGGTAAACAAGAGACAATTTCCTTAATAATAACCGAACTTTCTTTTCATCATTCCATAGTTTTCGTAAACAACTCAAACGACTTCTGTTTTTGTTGCTGCAAATGTTGTTCTTGTTGTTGATTCAGTAGCGCCAATCTTTGAACAATGATAGCTTTTAAACTTCTTCAATTCCTCTGTACTCTGTTGAAAGAATTCTCGTGTAAGTTCAAGGAATCCTTGTCGCCATATTTGTAATGTTAAAGATTATTTGTTGTCACTTTCGGAATGCTCGTTGTAGTAGAGACTTTGCAGTCACACTCGCACTAACAGTACTTCCTCGATAATACTCGCTCAAAAAGTAATACGTATAGTAATCCTAATAGAGAAATACTATAGTGAATAGAGTAAAGAATAGCCGTCCGTATAGTAATAGAGGATACAGTAGAAATTGTGATCTGAATAGTAACAGAGGATAGAACAGAATAACGATCGTTAGTCGTCAGCTACTTCCTTGGCAATGGTTGATCTGAATATAGAGGATACAACAGAATAACGATTGTTACTCGTCAGCTACTTCCTTGGAAATTGTGATCTGAATAGTAATATAGGATACACCAAAATAACGATCGTTAGTCGTCAGCTACTTCCTTGGAGATTGTGATCTTAATAGTAATATGGGATAGAACAGAATAACCATCGTTAGTCGTCAGCTACTTCCTTGGAAATTGTGATCTGAATATTAATAGAGGATAGAACAGAATAACCATCGTTAGTCGTCAGCTACTTCCTTGCAAATGTTGATCTGAAGAGTAATAGAGGATAGAACAGAAATAACGATCGTTAGTCGTCAGCTGCCTCCTTGGAAATGGTGATCTGAATAGTAATAGAGAATAGAACAGAAATAACGATCGTTAGTCGTCAGCTACTTCCTTGGAAATTGTGATCTGAATAGTAATAGAGGATAAAACAGAAATAACGATCGTTAGTCGTCAGCTACTTCCTTGGAAATGGTGATCTGAATAGTAATAGAGGATAGAACAGAAATAACGATCGTTAGTCGTCAGCTACTCCCTTGGAAATGCTGATCTGAATAGTAATATAGGATAGAACAGAATAACGATCGTTAGTCGTCAGCTACTTCCTTGGAAATGGTCATCTGAATAGTAATAGAGGATAGAACAGAAATAACGATCGTTAGTCGTCAGCTACTCCCTTGGAAATGCTGATCTGAATAGTAATATAGGATAGAACAGAATAACGATCGTTAGTCGTCAGCTACTTCCTTGGAAATTGTGATCTGAATAGTAATATAGGATAGAACAGAATAACGATCGTTAGTCGTCAGCTACTTCCTTGGAAATGGTGATCTGAATAGTAATAGAGGATAGAACAGAAATAACGATCGTTAGTCGTCAGCTACTTCCTACTTATATGCGTTTCCTCTATGGTCATGTGGTCTACTTAATTCAATAATCGGATCGCATGTGCTTGCTTACTGGCGATCCCATTATTCAAAATCAAGTGTCGGCAGTGACACTTTATTCCTATATAACACCTACTCACACAGAAACCAATACTGATAGCTTATATCTCTAGCGGGACATCAGAAAAAGTATATATATATATATATATATATATATATATATATATATATATATATATATTGAACAATAAAAAAAATATTAAAAAATTAAAATCCTCAGACACACTGGGTTGTAGATTATTATTCTTTCGTGTTTTTTTTTTATTATTATTCCATTTAGATTCCTCGACTAGTTTCGGCCAAAATGGCCATCATCGGGATAAGAAATATTTCTGCTTTCTGGTAGCAGTAAACTACAGAAATGAATGTCTTGATGGAGAAAATGAATTTTTGTCTGTAGTTTTCATTTGTTTTTTTATTTTTTTATCTTTTTAACATGAATCTTTTAACATTCCTTGTGTTGGTCAAGCAGTCACTTTTAAGTTGTTATTTGAGATAAGAGCTGGATGGATGCATGCTGCTCTGAATTCCCCTGGTCAGTTTGATAGTTTTATAGGTCCTGGAGAGGGGATGTGTCTCTGTTAAGTGTTTGTGTGTGTGTTATTTGGTTCTTAGGGAGTGAGTGAGTATGATATGTGTAAGCGTATGTATTGCTGTGGGTGTGTGTTATCATTTGGCTCATTAGGGAGTGAGTGAGTGTGATCTGTGTGTATATTCGTTATATATATATTAATTGATATATATATATATATATTAATTTATATATATATATATATATCAATTTATATATATATATCAATTTATATATATATATTAATTTATATATATATATATATATCAATTTATATATTTATATATATATATATAAATTTATATATATATATATATATATATATATATAAATTTATATACATATATATATATATCAATTTATATATATATATATATATATATCAATTTATATATATATATATATATATATATATATATCAATTTATATATATATATATATATATATATATATATATATATATATATATATATATATATATATATATCAATTTCTTACCAACAAAGGAATTTACTTGGAAATGTTCACTGTCCAAAATATCGCTGGTTCACAGGATGAAAGTTGAAATTCGAATAGGATGAGAAAATTGGAGGACGCTTATTTTCATCATATATATTTTTTGAGGTATCTAAATAAATATTAAAGATTATTTGGCTCAAAATATTTCAAGATGCTTGAAAAAGTGGTAGTCAGTGGATGAGAGAGATCAGAGTAACATAGTAGATGTGACAACATCTCATATCCCAAGTCGATGAGCACCTGCAGTGTCATCCTGGCAACATTTCGCCGAGCTTTGTCATGAAGCAGAATTGGATCTCGCCGATTAACCAGTGCCTGTCGTATTTTGCTCAACAGAATGTGCATTTCATCTAGTTACTGGCAGTAATAACTAGATTCCTGAAAGCTATAATGAGTAACTGTTAAGGGGTCCACCCCTTTTTCATACTAACCATATTACCAATTGTATTATTACGTCAATACATTTATTTGCTATATTTCATTCCTGCGTTTGTCATTCATTTGAGACGGGATTTCATCCCGGAATCCACAACAGTAACACCAATAGCGGAGCACCAGAAAATCACTATAATATTCTGTTTGTGCAAATTTCTGTTTAGGAAAGTGTTTGGATCCTTCGTTATGATCAAACCATTGAGCCGGTCATTTACGATTGTTATAAAAGATTCATTTCTTATCACAAGTGAATATTCGATTAAGAAATGTCTCATTTGAATTTCTCAGATGCAACATGGAACAAATTTCAAGACATCGATCAGTATGACTTTCAGTGAGTTCATGTGGAATCCATTTATCGAGTTTTTTCACTATGCCAATTTTCTTGAGATGGTCCGGTATTGTTGACACTCATTATCTGAGATTTCTGTGATACTTTGACGTGGGTTTTGTTCGACTAGTCTTTTCGACTAGATATTGATTGGCAACAGTAGATGAACATCTTTTACCATCTTTGATCTTCAAGACGCGTATCTACAATGAAGAGTAATAAAAAAAAAAACTCTTTCGGTGCGGTTATAGGACAATAAATAGTAATGACAACAAATTCTTTATTTGTCCAATGCAACGAAAACAACCATCAACATCCTTCAAGATATATAGCTTCGTCTTTGTGACTACTCATTCCAAATAGTCATTAAGGAACAGATTAAGTTTATTATGTAAGAAAAATTTCCCATAGCATGTATAACGTTTAGTTAGTAGACAATGGGGAAAAAAGAATGAGAATTGTCCAAACATATAAACATAACATTTACTGACATGCCTATATTTTCATCAGCTTATGAATGTATGACAAAGTATATGTGTATGTATGTACGTATATGTTAATTCACGACACATGTAAAACGACATATTTTTTCCATTGTAACATATTTTACAAAAGTAACTTTTGGTACTTCTCATGAGTAGCACCCCATGATATTTTGCTTACATGACTGTAAATTCGATCAGTTTTTGAATAAGTATATTTTTCTATTTTAAGATAAAAACAGTTTTTCTTTAGATATCAGTTGGTTAATACCTTAAATGAACAATTTTCTTTTAATAAAATTTCTATTGTACGTCTATCCATCATAATGTATAGAATCTTTTTTTAATAGAGAAAAAAATTGAATAAGCAAAAAGAGTACTTTCAGAAAGGCTTACATTCAGTCAAACATTAAAACAAACTTTCACAAAATTCAAAGCATCTTCAGCATCTTGTAACATGTACAATATTCTTATATAAAATTTATTTGTTAAATTTCTGTTGTTTTCATTTTTTTTTTTACTGTTAACTGTAATTTCTATACAAAAAAAAAACAAAAAAAAAAAAAACAAACAAAAAAAATCACCAACACTTAAAGGGCAAAGTAGGACAAAACACACAAGTTATTTTTTTCGTACTTTATTGAGGATACTTTTATAACATTTATTGCCCAGGACGCAATTTGGTTACAGTTTAACGTCATGTCCAGGACACATTATGGTTAGAGTTTAACGTCATGCCCAGGACACAATTTGGTTACAGTTTAACGTCATGCCCAGAACGCATTATGCTTACAGTTTAACGTCATGCCCAGGAGGCAATGTGGCCACAGTTTAACGTCGTGACCGGGAGGTATTATGGTTACAGTTTAACGTCATGTCCAGGACGCATTATGGTTACAGTTTCACGTCATGCCCAGAACGCATTATAACGGTTAAAAGTTTTTTTTATTATTATGTTAATAATTTCTAGCATTCACTGAGTGAATTATTCAAAGTGATGCAAAACACTTTAGCAGGCAAGTACAAAGGTAAAATGATTTTTCTTGGGAAAGAAGAGAGAACAACAAATCTAAGTACCACCAATCCAAAAATTCGCTAAAAAAATGAGCATACGTCATTAAAAAAAAAAAAACTTAATAAAACTAAGTTTATCGTCAAAAGCTGTATGTTATTATTAAGAAGAAAGACCAAAAGACTTTTCAATTATTAAATTATATTTTTTTAATCTTTTTATCTTTCAAAGTTTTGGCTAATTTTTTTCTTGCATCAGCGGATGACCTTAAATTCGTATGAGAAATTTTAGCGTCATTTTGCAGTGAAAAACACATTGATTTGGAAATTCTTGCAAAAATCAAATAATTTTCAGATTTTAATGAAACTTTAAGAATTTATTCACAAATGGACGAAATTATTTTAGAAATGTTTCTTTTTTAGAAATCACCCGCCACTTATTTAATTTTATGAAATTCGAAAAATTCATTTTTGTGCCGTTTCATGTTTAAATTAGTTATAAGCACATGTCCTTCGAAAATTTATAAATATTATTTATAGAAGTTATAGAAAATCTGCTTTGAATCGTAAAATAAAAAAATTCAATAAAACTAAGACATTATTTAATTAGAAAAGCTTTTAATAGTTTTATGAATAAGATATATTATGGACACTATTTTCTTCAGAAAACTTTTTAGATGAATAATAAATTTTTGCAAGAACTGTTTTCATTTTTTTAAAATAATCATTATAATAATTTATAAAGTTTTAAATCTTTTAAAATTTTGTATTATTTTGTAGCGGTTAGATGATATTGTTATTAAGTAAAAACTATATTTACTAATCATAAATGGAAAAGCTTACTATAGTTCAGCTACATTCAGTGTTTTAAAAATAATTTTTAATTTGTGTGTGTGTGTGTGTGTGTGTGTAAACGTGCCGATTTTTGCGAATACGGAGGTCCGTACACGTCATTCTCAGAAAATAAGAGCGATAATTATAGTAAATTTAATATTTATTGGTAATTTTCTAACATTTCCCTAACAATTGTCTTCGTAAGTAAGACTATAAAACCAAATAAAATTCAGTAAAATATTAGACTACTTAGAATATGTCCGTAAATTTTTAAGATTACTGGGTAGCTCAAAAAAATTATATAAAAAATTTGTTGCAGAAACGAAATCCCATTTTTCCACCTACAAGATAGCTGGAATAAGTTATGGATGAATTAAATCTAATTAAACCAATCCCATCTGGGGGAAAATATAAAATAACAATGTAATTTTAATACTAAAATTATTTTTAAGAGTAAATCTAATTAATCACACATTTGAAGCCCAAAGAGCTGCGACATTGTGAGCCTAAAATGAGGAAATTTAAAAACTTCTTCAGCAAATTTAATACTTGCTTCAAAAAAAAAGTACATTTTCCGAAATTTTAATAAAAGTAACTTTTAATTTAAGTAAATCTACCCTATCCCACCAGAGAAAGGAATAGACAAATCGAGTGTGAGTTTACAATTAAACTTATTACATATTTATAGCCCAAAGTTCTTCGACTTCGTGGGCATGAATCAAAATTTTAATACTTGATTAAATTTACAATTAAACTCACATATTTATAGCCCAAAGTTCTTCGACTTCGTGAGCTTAAAGTCAAATTTAATACTTGCTTCAACAAACAAGTACATTTTCTGAAATTTTATTAACAAGAACTTACTAACAACGCGTAAGTTTTAACTCAAGTAATCCAACAAGAGAAAGGTAAGTTTTAACCCAAGTAATCCTGCCAGAGAAAGGAATAGATACATTGAATGTAAGTTTTACAATTACTTAAATATATTCAGAGCCCAAAGTTCTGTAAATTCGTGGGATGAGAACCGAGGACTCAATACTACAACCAGCCGAAAATTCTTTGATTTCGGAGGACCACAGTAGAAAACCCCACAATGGTGTAAATAGATGTTTATGTTACCACCGGAGTAGTATGAAGTCATACTCAGGTCACTGATGTTGTTCAGCATCATGCCCAAGACGCAATTTGTTTACAGTTTAACTTCGTGCACAGGACGCATTTTTGCTTAGTTTAATGTCGTGACCAGGACGCATTATGGTTAGTTTAATGACTTGCCCAAGACGCATTAAGGTTAGTGTAACGTTGAGGCCAGGAAGCAATGTGGTCACAGGTTAACGTCGTGCCCAGGACGCATTATGGTTACAGTTTAACATCATGGCTAGGACGCATTATGGTTACAGTTTAACGTCATGCCAAGGACGCATTATTTTTACAGTTTAACGCCATGCGCAGGGCGTATTTTTGGTTACAGTTTAACAGCATGCCCAGGACGCATTTTTGGTTAGAGTTAAACGTCAAGCCCAGGAAGCATTATTGTTACAGTTTAACGTCATGCCCAGGACGCATTTTCGGTTAGAGTTTAACGTCATGTCCAGAACGCATTATGGTTACAGTTTAACGTCATGGCCAGGACGTATTATGGTTACAGTTTAACGTCATGCCCAGGAGACATTATGGTTACAGTTCAACGTCATGCCCAAGACACATTATGGTTACAGTCCAACGTCATGGCCAGGACGCATTATGCTTACAGTTAAACGTCATGCAAGGACGCATTACGGTTAAAGTTGAACGTCATTCACAGGACGCATAATGATTACAGTTTAACGTCATGCCAAGGAAACAATTTTGGTTCCAGATAAACGCCATCCCCACGACGCATTTTTGGTTAGAGCATAACGTCATGCCCGGGACGCAATATGGTTACAGTTTAACGTCATGCCAAGGACGCATTTTTGGTTACAGTTTAACGCCATGCCCAGGACGCATTTTTCGTTAAAATTTAACGTCAAGCCCAGGACGCATTATACTTACAGTTTAACGTCATGCCCAGAGCACATTTTTGGTTACAGTTTAACGTGATGTCTAAGACGAATTATGGGAACAGTTTAACGTCATGCCCATGACGCATTATGGTTATAGTATAACGTCAAGCCCAGGACGCATTATGGTTACAGTTTAACGTCATGCACAGGACGCATTATGGTTACAGTTTAACGTCATGCCAAGTACGCATTATGGTGACAGTTTAACGCCATTCCTAGGACGCATTTTTGATTACAATTTAACGTCATGTCTAGGACGCATTATGGTTACAGTTTAACGTCATGCCAAGGAGGCATTATGTTTACAGTTTAACGCCATGCGCAGGACGCATTTTTGGTTACAGTTTAACGTCATGCTCAAGACGCATTTTTGGTTACAGTTTAACGTCACGCCCAGGACGCATTTTCGGTTACAGTTTAACAGCATGCCCAGGACGCATTTTTAGTTAGAGTTTAACGTCAAGCCCAGGACAGATTATTGTTACAGTTTAACGTTATGCCCAGGACGCATTATGGCTACAGTTTAACGCCATGCCCAGGACGCATTTTGGTAACAGTTTAACGTCATGCCCTGGACGCAATATTGTTACAGTTTAACGTCAAACCTAGGACGCATTTGTGGTTACAGTTTAACGTCATGCCCACGACGGATTTTGGTTACAGTTTAACTTCATACACAGGACACATTATACGTACACTTTAAAGTCATGCCCAGGACGCATTATGGTTACAGTTTAACGTCAAGCCCATGACGTCATTATGTTTACAGTTTAACGACATGCCCAGGACGCATTTTTAGTTACAGTTTAGCGTCACGCACAGGACGCATTATGGTTAATGGTTAACGTCATGCCCACGACGCATTATGTTTACAGTTTAACGTCATGCCCAGGACGCATTTTTGGTTACAGCTTAACGTCATGCCCAGGACGCATTTTCGGTTACCGTTTAACTTCATGCCCAGGACGCTTTATGGTTACAGTTTAACATCACGCCCAGGACGCATCATGGTTACAGTTTAACATCATGTCCAGGACGCATTATGGTTACATTTTAACATCATGACCAGGACGCATTTTTGTTTACAGTTAACCTCATGACCAGGGCGCATTATGGTTACAGATTAACATCATAACCAGGACGCATTTTTGGTTACAGTTTAACGTCATGCTCAGGACGCATTTTTAGTTACGGTTTAACGTCATGCCCAGGAAGCATTTTGGTTACATTTTGACGTCATGTCCAGGACGCATTATGGTTACAGCTGAACGCCATGCCCAGGACGCATTTTTGGTTACAGTTTAACGTCATTCACAGGTGGCATCATGGTTACAGTTTAACGTCATGCCCAGAAAGCATTATGGTTACAGTTTAACTTCATGCCCAGGACGCATTGTGGTTACAGTTTAACGTCATTCACAGGACGCATTATCGTTACAGTTTAACGTCATGCCCAGAACACAATTTTGGTTATAGATTAACGCCATGCCCAGGACGCATTTCTGGTTAGAGTTAAACGTCATACCCGGGACTCATTAAGGTTACAGTTTAACGACATGACCAGGACGCATGATGGTTACAGTTTAACGCCATGCACAGGACGCATTTTATGTTACAGTTGAACGCCATACACAGGACGAACCTTTGGTTACACCTTAACGTCATGCCGAGGACGCATTATGGTTACTGTTTAACGTCATGCCCAGGACGTATGTTTGTTTACAGTTCTACGTCATGCCCAGGACACATTTTCTGTTACAGTTAAACGCCATGCCCAGGACGTATTATGGTTACAGTTTAACGTCATGTCCAGGGCACATTATGGTTAAAGTTTAACGTCATGTCCAGGCCGCATTATGGTTACAGTTTAACGCCATGCCTAGGACGCATTTTTGGTTACAATTTAACGTCATGTCCAGGACGCATTTTGGTTACAGTTTAACGTCATGGCCACGACGCATTATGTTTACAGTTTAACGCCATGCCCAGGACGCATTTTTTGTTACAGTTTAACGTCATTCCGAGGAAGCATAATGTTTACAGTTTAACGTCATGCCCAGGACGCATTATGGTTACAGTTTAACGTCATGCCCAGGACGCATGTTTGTTTACAGTTCTACGTCATGCCCAGGACACATTTTCTTTTACAGATTAACGTCATGCCCAGGACGCATTTTTGGTTAGAGTTTAACGTCATGTCCGGGACGCAATATGGTTACAGTTTAACGTCATGCCCAGGACGCATGATTGTTATAGTTTAACGTCATGTCCAGAATGTATTTTTGGTTACGGTTTAACTTCATGCCCAGGACGAATTATACTTACAGTTTAACGTCATGCCAAGGACGCAGTTTTGGTTACAGTTTAATGGCATGCCCAGGACGCATTTTTGGTTACAGTTTAACGTCATGCCCAGGAAGCATTATGGTTACACTTCAACGTCATGCCCAAAACGCATTATGGTTACAGTTCAACCTCATGCCCAGTACGTATTATGGTTACAGTTTAACGTCATAGCCAGGACGCATTATGTTTACGGTTTAACGTCATGTCTAGGACGCAATTTGGTTACAGTTGAACGTCATGTCCAGGAAGCATTACGGTTACTGTTGAACGTCATGCACAGCACGCATTATGGTTACAGTTTAACGCCATACCCAGGACGCCTTTTTGGTTACAGTTTAACGTCATGCCCACGACGCATTATACTTCCAGTTTAACGTCATGCCCAGGACGCATTATGGTTACAGTTTAACGTCATGCCCAGGAAGCATTACGGTTACTGTTGAACGTCATGCACAGGACGCATTATGGTTACAGTTTAACGCCATGCTCAAGACGCATTATCGTTAGAGTTTAACGTCATCCCCAGGACGCATTTTTGGTAACAGTTTAACGGAATGCACAGGAAGCATTATGTTCACAGATTAACATCATGCCCAGGAAGCATTATGGTTACAGTCCAACGTCATGCCCAGGATGCATTATGGTTACAGTTTAACTTCATGTCCAGGACGCATTTTTGGTTGCAGTTTAACGTCATGTCCAGGACGCATTTTTGGTTATGGTTTAACTGCATGGCCAGGACGCATTATGGTTACAGATTAACGTCATGTCCAGGACGCATTATGGTTACAGTTTAACGTCATGCACAGGACGCATTATGGTTACAGTTTAACGTCATGCGCATGACGCATTTTTCGTTACATTTTAACGTCATGCCTGCGACGCATTTTTAGTTACGGTTTAACGTCATGCCCAGGATGCGTTATGGTTACAGTTTAACGTCATGCCCGGGACACATTTTTAGTTACGGTTTAACGTCATGGCCAGGAAGCATTATGGTTACAGTTTAACGCCATGCCCAGGACATATTACGGTTACAGTTTAACGTCATGTCCAGCGCGCATTATTTTTTTTAGGTTTAACGTCATGTCCAGGGCGCATTTTTGGTTACATTTTTACGTCTTTCCCAGGAAGCATTATGGTTACAGTTTGACGTCGTGCCCAGGACGCATTATGGTTACATTTTAACGTCACGTCCAGGCCGCATTATGGTTACAGTTTAACGGCATGCCTAGGACTCATTTTTGGTTACAATTTAACGTCATGTCCAGGACGCATTCTGGTTACAGTTTAACGTCATGGCCAGGACGCATTTTTTGTTACAGTTTAACGTCATTCCGAGGAAGCATAATGTTTACAGTTTAACGTCATGCCCAGGACGCATTATGGTTACAGTTTAACGCCATGCCCAGGAAACATTATGTTTACAGTTTAACGTCATGCCCAGGACGCATTATGGTTACAGTTTAACGTCAGGCCCAGTACGCATTATGGTTACAGTTTAACGTCATGCCCAGGACGCATGTTTGTTTACAGTTCTACGTCATGCCCAGAACACATTTTCTGTTACAGTTTAACGTCATGCCCAGGACGCATGTTTGTTTACAGTTTAACGTCATGTCCAAGGCACATTATGGTTAAAGTTTAACGTCATGTCCAGGCCGCATTATGGTTACATTTTAACGCCATGCCTAGGATGCATTATGTTTACAATTTAACGCCATGCCCAGGACGCATTTTTTGTTACAGTTTAACGTCATTCCGAGGAAGCATAATGTTTACAGTTTAACGTCATGCCCAGGACACATTATGGTTACAGTTTAACGCCATGGCCAGGAAGCATTATGTTTACAGTTTAACGTCATGCCCAGGACGCATTATGGTTACAGTTTAACGTCATGCCCAGGACGCATGTTTGTTTACAGTTCTACGTCATGCCCAGGACACATTTTCTGTTACAGATTAACGCCATGCCCAGGACGCATTTTTGTTGAGAGTTTAACGTCATGCCCGGGACGCAATATGGTTACAGTTTAACGTCATGCCCAGGACGCATGATTGTTATAGTTTAACGCCATGTCCAGAATGTATTTTTGTTTACGGTTTAACTTCATGCCCAGGACGAATTATACTTACAGTTTAACGTATGCCAAGGACGCAGTTTTGGTTACAGTTTAATGGCATGCCCAGGACGCATTTTTGGTTACAGTTTAACGTCATGCCCAGGAAGCATTATGGTTACACTTCAACGTCATGCCCAAAACGCATTATGGTTACAGTTCAACCTCATGCCCAGTACGTATTATGGTTACAGTTCAACGTCATAGCCAGGACGCATTATGTTTACGGTTTAACGTCATGTCTAGGACGCAATTTGGTTACAGTTGAACGTCATGTCCAGGACGCATGATGGTTACAGTTTAACGCCATGCACAGGACGCATTTTTTGTTACAGTTTAACGCCATGCACAGGACGAATTTTTGGTTACATCTTAACGTCATGCCGAGGACGCAGTATGGTTACAGTTTAACGTCATGCCTAGGACGCATGTTTGTTTACAGTTCTACGTTGCCCAGGACACATTTTCTGTTACAGTTTAACGTCATGCCCAGGACGTATTATGGTTACAGTTTAACGTCATGTCCAGGGCACATTATGGTTAAAGTTTAACGTCATGTCCAGGCCGCATTATGGTTACATTTTAACGCCATGCCTAGGACGCATTTTTGGTTACAATTTAACGTCATGTCCAGGACGCATTCTGGTTACAGTTTGACGTCATGGCCAAGACGCATTATGTTTACAGTTTAACGCCATGCCCAGGACGCATTTTTTGTTACAGTTTAACGTCATTCCGAGGAAGCATTATGGTTACACTTCAACGTCATGCCCAAAACGCATTATGGTTACAGTTCAACCTCATGCCCAGTACGTATTATGGTTACAGTTTAACGTCATAGCCAGGACGCATTATGTTTACGGTTTAACGTCATGTCTAGGACGCAATTTGGTTACAGTTGAACGTCATGTCCAGGAAGCATTACGGTTACTGTTGAACATCATGCACAGCACGCATTATGGTTACAGTTTAACGCCATCCTCAGGACGCATTATCGTTAGAGTTTAACGTCATCCCCAGGACGCATTTTTGGTTACAGTTTAACTTCATGCCCAAGACGCATTATGGTTACAGTTTAACGTCGTGTCCAGGAAGCATTATGGTTACAGTCCAACGTCATGCCCATGATGCATTATGGTTACAGATTAACGTCATGGCCAAGACGCATTATGGTAACAGGTTAACGTCATGTCCAGGACGCATTAGGGTTACAGTTCAACCTCATGCCCAGTACGTATTATGGTTACAGTTTAACGTCATAGCCAGGACGCATTATGTTTACGGTTTAACGTCATGTCTAGGACGCATTATGGTTACAGTTTAACGTCAGGCCCAGGACGCATTATGGTTACAGTTTAACGTCACGTCCAGGCCGCACTATGGTTACAGTTTAACGCCATGCCTAGGACGCATTATGTTTACAGTTTAACGTCATGCCAAGGACGCATTATGGTTACAGTTTAACGCCATGCCCAGGAAACATTATGTTTACAGTTTAACGTCATGCCCAGGACGCATTATGGTTACAGTTTAACGTCATGCCCAGGACGCATTATGGTTACAGTTTAACGTCATGCCCAGGACGCATGTTTGTTTACAGTTCTACGTCATGCCCAGGACACATTTTCTGTTACAGATTAACGTTATAGCCAGGACGCATTATGTTTACGGTTTAACGTCATGTCTAGGACGCAATTTGGTTACAGTTGAACGTCATGTCCAGGACGCATGATGGTTACAGTTTAACGCCATGCACAGGACGCATTTTTTGTTACAGTTTAACGCCATGCACAGGACGAATTTTTGGTTACATCTTAACGTCATGCCGAGGACGCATTATGGTTACAGTTTAACGTCATGCCCAGGACGCATGTTTGTTTACAGTTCTACGTCATGCCCAGGACACATTTTCTGTTACAGTTTAACGTCATGCCCAGGACGTATTATGGTTACAGTATAACGTCATGTCCAGGGCACATTATGGTTAAAGTTTAACGTCATGTCCAGGCCGCATTATGGTTACATTTTAACGCCATGCCTAGGACGCATTTTTGGTTACAATTTAACGTCATGTCCAGGACGCATTCTGGTTACAGTTTAACGTCATGGCCAAGACGCATTATGTTTACAATTTAACGCCATGCCCAGGACGCATTTTTTGTTACAGTTTAACGTCATTCCGAGGAAGCATAATGTTTACAGTTTAACGTCATGCCCAGGACGCATTATGGTTACAGTTTAACGCCATGCCCAGGAAGCATTATGTTTACAGTTTAACGTTATGCCCAGGACGCATTATGGTTACAGTTTAACGTCATGCCCAGGACGCATGTTTGTTTACAGTTCTACGTCATGCCTGGACACATTTTCTGTTACAGATTAACGTCATCCCCAGGACGCATTTTTGGTTAGAGTTTAACGTCATGCCCGGGACGCAATATGGTTACAGTTTAACGTCATGCCCAGGACGCATGATGGTTATAGTTTAACGCCATGTACAGAATGTATTTTTGGTTACGGTTTAACTTCATGCCCAGGACGAATTATACTTACAGTTTAACGTCATGCCAAGGACGCAGTTTTGGTTATAGTTTAACGTCATGCCCAGGAAGCATTATGGTTACACTTCAACGTCATGCCCAAAACGCATTATGGTTACAGTTCAACCTCATGCCCAGTACGTATTGTGGTTACAGTTTAACGTCATAGCCAGGACGCATTATGTTTACGGTTTAACGTTATGTCCAGGACGCAATTTGGTTACAGTTGAACGTCATGTCCAGGACGCAATATAATTTCAGTTTAACGTCATGTACAGGACGTATTGTGGTTACAGTTTAACGTCATGGTAAGGACGCATTATGGTTACAGTTTAACGTCATGTCCAGGACGAATTATGGTTACAGTTTAAAGTCATGTCCACGACTAATTATGGTTACAGTTTAACGTCCGGCCCAGGACGCATTATGGTTACAGTTTAACGTCATGCCCAGGACGCATGTTTGTTTACAGTTCTACGTCATGCCCAGGACACATTTTCTGTTACAGTTTAACGTCATGCCCAGGACGTATTATGGTTACAGTTTAACGTCATGTCCAGGGCACATTATGGTTAAAGTTTAACGTCATGTCCAGGCCGCATTATGGTTACAGTTTAACGCCATGCCTAGGACGCATTTTTGGTTACAATTTAACGTCATGTCCAGGACGCATTCTGGTTACAGTTTAACGTCATGGCCAGGACGCATTATGTTTACAGTTTAACGCTATGCCCAGCACGCATTTTTTGTTACAGTTTAACGTCATTCCGAGGAAGTATAATGTTTACAGTTTAACGTCATGCCCAGGACGCATTATGGTTACAGTTTAACGCCATGCCCAGGAAGCATTATGTTTACAGTTTAACATCATGCCCAGGACGCAGTTTTGGTTAGAGTTTAATGTCAAGCCCGGAACGCATTATTGTTTACATTTTAACGGCATGCCTAGGACGCATTATGTTTACAGATTAACATCATGCCCAGGACGCAGTTTTGGTTAGAGTTTAATGTCAAGCCCGGAACGCATTATTGTTACACTTTAACGTCATGCACAGGACGCATTATGGTAACAGTTTAACGCCATACCCAGGACGCATTTTCGGTTACAGTTTAACGTCATGCCCAGGATGCATATTTGGTTACACTTTAACGTCATGCACAGGACGCATTATGGTAACAGTTTAACGTCATGTCGAGGACACATGATGTTTACAGTTTAACGCCATACCCAGGACGCATTTTTGGTTACAGTTTAACGTCATGCCCACGACGCATTATACTTACAGTTTAACGTCATGCCCAGGACGCATTATGGTTACAGTTTAACGTCATACCCAGGAAGCATTACGGTTACTGTTGAACGTCATGCACAGCACGCATTATGGTTACAGTTTAACGCCATGCTCAGGATGCATTATCGTTAGAGTTTAACGTCATCCCCAGGACGCATTTTCGGTTACAGTTTAACGTCATGCCCAGGATGCATATTTGGTTACACTTTAACGTCATGCACAGGACGCATTATGGTAACAGTTTAACGTCATGTCGAGGACACATGATGTTTACAGTTTAACGCCATACCCAGGACGCATTTTTGGTTACAGTTTAACGTCATGCCCACGACGCATTATACTTACAGTTTAACGTCATGCCCAGGACGCATTATGGTTACAGTTTAACGTCATACCCAGGAAGCATTACGGTTACTGTTGAACGTCATGCACAGCACGCATTATGGTTACAGTTTAACGCCATGCTCAGGATGCATTATCGTTAGAGTTTAACGTCATCCCCAGGACGCATTTTTGGTTACAGTTTAACTTCATGCCCAAGACGCATTATGGTTACAGTCCAACGTCATGCCCAGGATGCATTATGGTTACAGATTAACGTCATGGCCAAGACGCATTATGGTTACAGGTTAACGTCATGTCCAGGACGCATTATGGTTACAGTTTAACGTCATGCACAGGACGCATTATGGTTACAGATTAACGTCCTGCGCAGGACGCATTTTTCGTTACAGTTTAACGTCATGCCTGGGACGCATTTTTAGTTACGGTTTAACGTCATGCCCAGGATGCATTATGGTTACAATTTAACGTCATGTCCAGGACGCATTCTGGTTACAGTTTAACGTCATGGCCAGGACGCATTATGTTTACAGTTTAACGCTATGCCCAGCACGCATTTTTTGTTACAGTTTAACGTCATTCCGAGGAAGTATAATGTTTACAGTTTAACGTCATGCCCAGGACGCATTATGGTTACAGTTTAACGCCATGCCCAGGAAGCATTATGTTTACAGTTTAACATCATGCCCAGGACGCAGTTTTGGTTAGAGTTTAATGTCAAGCCCGGAACGCATTATTGTTTACATTTTAACGGCATGCCTAGGACGCATTATGTTTACAGATTAACATCATGCCCAGGACGCAGTTTTGGTTAGAGTTTAATGTCAAGCCCGGAACGCATTATTGTTACACTTTAACGTCATGCACAGGACGCATTATGGTAACAGTTTAACGCCATACCCAGGACGCATTTTCGGTTACAGTTTAACGTCATGCCCAGGATGCATATTTGGTTACACTTTAACGTCATGCACAGGACGCATTATGGTAACAGTTTAACGTCATGTCGAGGACACATGATGTTTACAGTTTAACGCCATACCCAGGACGCATTTTTGGTTACAGTTTAACGTCATGCCCACGACGCATTATACTTACAGTTTAACGTCATGCCCAGGACGCATTATGGTTACAGTTTAACGTCATACCCAGGAAGCATTACGGTTACTGTTGAACGTCATGCACAGCACGCATTATGGTTACAGTTTAACGCCATGCTCAGGATGCATTATCGTTAGAGTTTAACGTCATCCCCAGGACGCATTTTTGGTTACAGTTTAACTTCATGCCCAAGACGCATTATGGTTACAGTCCAACGTCATGCCCAGGATGCATTATGGTTACAGATTAACGTCATGGCCAAGACGCATTATGGTTACAGGTTAACGTCATGTCCAGGACGCATTATGGTTACAGTTTAACGTCATGCACAGGACGCATTATGGTTACAGATTAACGTCCTGCGCAGGACGCATTTTTCGTTACAGTTTAACGTCATGCCTGGGACGCATTTTTAGTTACGGTTTAACGTCATGCCCAGGATGCATTATGGTTACAATTTAACGTCATGTCCAGGACGCATTCTGGTTACAGTTTAACGTCATGGCCAGGACGCATTATGTTTACAGTTTAACGCTATGCCCAGCACGCATTTTTTGTTACAGTTTAACGTCATTCCGAGGAAGTATAATGTTTACAGTTTAACGTCATGCCCAGGACGCATTATGGTTACAGTTTAACGCCATGCCCAGGAAGCATTATGTTTACAGTTTAACATCATGCCCAGGACGCAGTTTTGGTTAGAGTTTAATGTCAAGCCCGGAACGCATTATTGTTTACATTTTAACGGCATGCCTAGGACGCATTATGTTTACAGATTAACATCATGCCCAGGACGCAGTTTTGGTTAGAGTTTAATGTCAAGCCCGGAACGCATTATTGTTACACTTTAACGTCATGCACAGGACGCATTATGGTAACAGTTTAACGCCATACCCAGGACGCATTTTCGGTTACAGTTTAACGTCATGCCCAGGATGCATATTTGGTTACACTTTAACGTCATGCACAGGACGCATTATGGTAACAGTTTAACGTCATGTCGAGGACACATGATGTTTACAGTTTAACGCCATACCCAGGACGCATTTTTGGTTACAGTTTAACGTCATGCCCACGACGCATTATACTTACAGTTTAACGTCATGCCCAGGACGCATTATGGTTACAGTTTAACGTCATACCCAGGAAGCATTACGGTTACTGTTGAACGTCATGCACAGCACGCATTATGGTTACAGTTTAACGCCATGCTCAGGATGCATTATCGTTAGAGTTTAACGTCATCCCCAGGACGCATTTTTGGTTACAGTTTAACTTCATGCCCAAGACGCATTATGGTTACAGTCCAACGTCATGCCCAGGATGCATTATGGTTACAGATTAACGTCATGGCCAAGACGCATTATGGTTACAGGTTAACGTCATGTCCAGGACGCATTATGGTTACAGTTTAACGTCATGCACAGGACGCATTATGGTTACAGATTAACGTCCTGCGCAGGACGCATTTTTCGTTACAGTTTAACGTCATGCCTGGGACGCATTTTTAGTTACGGTTTAACGTCATGCCCAGGATGCATTATGGTTACATTTTAACGTCATGTCCAGCACGCATTTTTGTTTGCAGTTTAACGCCATGCCCAGGACATATTATGGTTACAGTTTAACGTCATGTCCAGGGCGCATTATTTTTTAGGTTTAACGTCATGTCCAGGGCGCATTTTTGGTTACATTTTTACGTCTTTCCCTGGAAGCATTATGGTTACAGTTTGACGTCGTGCCCAGGACGCATTATGGTTACAGTTTTACGCCATGCCCAAGACTCATTATGGTTACAGTTTAACGTCATGCCCAGGACGCATTATGGTTACATTTTAACTTCATGACCGGGAAGCATTATGGTTACAGTTTAACGTCATGCCCAGGACATATTATGGTTACAGTTTAACGTCATGTCCAGGGCGCATTTTTGGTTACATTTTTACGTCTTTCCCAGGAATCATTATGGTTACAGTTTGACGTCGTGCCCAGGACGCATTATGGTTACATTTTAACGTCATGACCGCGAAACATTATGGTTACAGTTTAACGTCATGCCAAGGACATATTATGGTGACAGTTTAACGTCATGCCCTGGACGCATTATGGTTACAGTTTAAAGTCATGCCCAGGACGCATTTTTGGTTACATTTTTACGTCTTTCCCAGGAAGCATTATGGTTACAGTTTGACTTCGTGCCCAGGACGCATTATGGTTACAGTTTTACGCCATGCCCAAGACACATTATGGTTACAGTTTAACGTCATGCCCAGGACGCATTTTCGGTACCATTTTAACGGCATGCCCATGAAGCATTATGTTTACAGATTAACGTCATGCCCAGGACGCATTTTTGGTTAGAGTTTAACGTCATGTCCAGGACGCATGATGGTTATAGTTTAACGCCATGTCCAGAATGTATTTTTGGTTACGGTTTAACTTCATGCCCAGGACGAATTATACTTACAGTTTAACGTCATGCCATGGACGCAGTTTTGGTTACAGTTTAATGGCATGCCCAGGACGCATTTTTGGTTATAGTTTAACGTCATGCCCAGGAAGCATTATGGTTACACTTCAACGTCATGCCCAAAACGCATTATGGTTACAGTTCAACCTCATGCCCAGTACGTATTATGGTTACAGTTTAACGTCATAGCCAGGACGCATTATGTTTACGGTTTAACGTTATGTCCAGGACGCAATTTGGTTACAGTTGAACGTCATGTCCAGGACGCAATATAATTTCAGTTTAACGTCATGTACAGGACGTATTGTGGTTACAGTTTAACGTCATGGCAAGGACGCATTATGGTTACAGTTTAACGTCATGTCCAGGACGAATTATGGTTACAGTTTAAAGTCATGTCCACGACTAATTATGGTTACAGTTTAACGTCATGCCCAGGACGCATTATGGTTACAGTATAACGTCATGCCCAGGACTCATTATGGTTACAGTTTAACGTCATGCCCAGGACGCATTATGGTTACAGTTTAACGCATTATGGTTATAGTTTAACGTCATGCCCAGGAGACAATGTGGTTACAGGTTAACATTGTGCCCAGGACGCAATGTGGTTACAGTTTAACGTCGTCCCCAGGACCTTATATGGTCACACAATTTTCAAACTGCGAAAGAACATTTTTTAAAGCAAATTTATCCTCATTGCAGTCCTTACCGCTGAAAACTTGGGGATAAATGGGTAGCATTGTTGGTTATTTATATTGTCATCATCATTAGCCGTGATAGGAGAAGAATTCTTCGAAAAATTAGTCTCTAATTTATCTAGTTCCCTCTTAACCTCAGTGCGAAACTTTATTTCAATGTCCGTTTCCCTATAGCACTAGTCCTCATCAACTTCGTTAGCATGATATATATGTGCTATCTCGCCGTTGATTTCATCCACCTTCGCTAACCACTGAGAAATATAACCCCTTATCGAATCCCAACTTTCCTTTACTTGGCTTTTCAGAACATTAAGAGTAGTAACTATATTGCGCTTAAATGTATTGCGTCTTTTGGCTAGTTTACTAGTTAAACCCGAAATAGTGGACATTTTGAAAGGTGTACCGTCTGATATTAACTACAAGATTCCCCAAACTCTACAAAAATATCCAGAAAAAAAAGAGAGAACCACAAAACAACTGTTCACTTAAAGAAAGGAAACGAAGTATATCACAAACAAATTCTTCTACTTGACGCACACACAGAGCACTAGAGTCTTACGAAAGAAAACAAATATGTTGTACTTAGCAGCACACGCAATAGGCTATGCTAGGAAATGTGTCCCGGCTTTCCCCCATCAAAGGGTTGAGTTTAAAAATAGGGTTGAGATTTAAAAATTTGCGAAAAAACGCAAGTAAAACATCAAGATTAGAGCAGACAAACTCTCTTTTTTAGGCGCGTATGAATAAAGAAAAAACTCCTGCTCGGTGATTAACAACAAAAGAAGAAAGTGTTTATTTACAACATATACAGAAAAAAAAAAAAGGTAAAGGGATAAAAGGACGATTAGTAGAGAAAGAAAGGGAAAAGAGTAAATGTTCTTAACTTAAAAAAGGCTTGCTCAAAATATTTCTCTGAGTGCCTAAAGAGTTCTTTAAGCGATTAGATGTTATTGTTAAAGTTCTGATAGAAACACTCACAGTTCTTGTAGGGTTGGAAATTTGTTCGCAGATGAAGGAATCCTGCAGCTGAGTGAGTTTTTTGGTCGACGACAGAAGTCCAGTGGGCTCGTCAGAAGGAGTGGTGAAGGGATGCAGCTTTGGTCTTGAATAGTGGACCAACGTTCGTTTTTGACAGCCCTTTGGTTAAAGAGGTGCTGGAGCTTCGCAATGTCGACCTCACCGACGGTGGGCAGAAATCTCACTGTCGAAATAGGCAAGATTCTCTAAATTTATGGAGTTTCGGTAGGCTCCGATGGATCGGGAACTTTTCCCTCCAAAATCGTTGTACAAATTTCCTGGCCCCTCTATTGGTCAGAAAAAACATTCTTATCTCTGATAAGAATCAGGGCCCTGGGAGCCGGTTTCGAAGGTACTGAAAAGAAGTTGAAATGAAGAAGCTGTGAGGTTTCTCCCAGACTTTATGGCACCATGGAAAGAATAATGGTGGTGGAATTCCTTTTTATTTTCCAGCTCTCTCCTTAGTCAGAAAATATATTCTTATCTCTGATAAGAATCAAGGCCTTGGGAGCCGGTTTTGAAATTAAAAAGAGGTTGGAGTGAGGATAGAAAAAACAGCGAGAATGTGAACTTGTGAAATTGTTGTTCTCAAATTAAATTCCAACACTGTGAGATAACATTGCAAAGAGTGTTCATGCAGAGATTTGGTGAGTGAATATTGATGGTTTAAGTTTGTGAAATTAAAACAGTTTGATTTCTGAAAGGTAGAATGTCAATTGTGTGAGTTCAAATAATAGTGTGTATGTGTGTGACGATTGTAAGTGTTGATTCAAGTTATGCAGAGTTGTGTGCCTTTGACTGATATGCTAAAATTGATTAAATGTACAATTACTATTTCGTAGTGATAATATCTCTTTTCTAGTAAATTGTAAGTTAAGTTTCTTCACGCGGCAATAGTAGTGCGAGTTGTGTTGAGTTGATGAGAAGCTGGTAGTGTTATTGAGTCAGTGTGTTGCACGCGTGGAGTCTGCTGGCATCTCTCGTAACTCAGTGTCTAACTGACTTGAATCAAGTCGAGCGATTCTTTTTTTTTTTTTTTTTTTTTTTTTATAGATTTTTGGGGTTCAAATAGGCTCCAGACAGCTGCACGGGAAAAAAGGATTTGTCTCAACTTGCTAAATTTTCGTGTCCTTTTAACCAATGGGAAGTTGAGTTTGGAAAAATGAAGTGATGATTGGTTAAAGGTTAATTTGGGGAAGAGTGCATCTTCCCGTAAGGGGTGACAAGCAAGTTTGGATGATTCCATAAATTCATTCGACTGAGAAGTGTAAATGTTCTTCACAGGCATCGCTAGGTTTCTGGTTTAGTTACCATTGTTCTGTTTTACAAACTGAGATGAACTGATAACTCTAGGTTTTTGTGATAAAACCTTCACAAACATCCATTGAAAGATAGTTGTATATCTCTAATTTTGTAGACTATTAACACAAAAACAAATAACTTTTGCACAGAAACTGTTCTGATAAATTTATACCCAACCAACCAAATTACTAAAAAAAAAAAAAAAATGAAACTGGTGTAAAATTAATAACCTGCCCTTTATACATATTTGAGCCAGTAGAGGGCACACAATTTGGTGACATTGACCAATCGGAGACCAAGAAATTGACCAATCAGTGGCTGAGGATATAGATTATTTAAGTTGGCGTTTAACGATTGTTAGTAGCTGCAGTTGACGCTGAAGATTTCGAGTTATTGTTGTTACTCCTCCTACACCGAACTTATCTTAGCAGTAGTATTGTATTTTATTTACAATCCAACCTAACCATTAATAGACGAGAACAAGAACATACAACAGACAGTTAAAACTAAAAGTTACGTGGCATCTACAAAAATGACAGAGAACAACAGTATTTGTACAGGTACGTAAGTGGTAAAGAAATCGAGATACCAGTGTCCAATAGACAATACAATTTCTATTTATTTATTTTTTTTTACTTTGTGTGTTACTGTTAGTTTAAAGAATACTTATCCTGTTTGATCATACTTACAACAAAACCTCGCCTATTTTGTTTCTTTGGCGATGTGTGAGAGAAAGAGAGCGAACGAAAGAGTCACTTAATTTTAAATTAAAAATTGTTATTTTTTTTTGTTTCCCTGTGATGAAATTATTTTTAAATTAACTCATTTTATCCGTTGCGATTGCCATGTATGTGTAGTTTGTGTGTGTGTGTTTTTTTTTGTTTTTTTTTAATCATCTGTTTTAGTTTTAGTGACTGTTTTGTGCATAAAATTGTGATCCTCATGTGATTGCGTGTGGTGTGTATATGTTTACTTACTGCTCACATTTTAGTAGTCAAAAACATGAACTATTCATTGTTAATTTTTAGAGTTTGTTAGTTATATATCCGTGCTACTATACAGTAAAGTTCCTGCACTTGTGTGTACGACATATTCATATTTTCGGTGTATTTATTTATTATTTTAGACACTTAAATGATAAAGCAAGCACTTCCAAACCGTCTTCTGATGTGTCCCTTAGTTTCTTCAGCGTTGTACCAGTATCCGAGTATCAGCTGTAGAGTTTATTTAATTTAGTGTAATCGTTAAAATTTCAATTTTATTTATTTAAAAATTTGGGTGTTAAATTTTGACAGATAAATCTTCTTTTTTTTTTTTCTTGTTTCTTAAAATAAAAAATATGTATGCTAAGTAGCAGCAATCCATGATTTAGAAAGCTGTTTAGTTTTAGTGTTACTAAAAAAAAAAAAAGAAAAAAAGCTGGTATAGCGAGGTTTGAGAAATTAATTTTTAGAGAAACGAAAAAAATGACTTGTGGCGATATTAAATTATTACTGAGAAGAATAAGATTTATTTTTTAGTGTGTTTGGTAATAAATACCTTTTTAAAATGTACGTGTTCGTACAAAACAAAACATCTTGTTTGGGTGTGATGGCGAAGATGAGGAGAGTTCAAGGTTATCGGGACAAATTGTTCTGAAAATGATGTAAATAAGCGATACATCACAGATCTCAGTCTATTCTTTGTTTTTATTTTTTTCTCTTTGTAAATTCTAAAAGATTTGTTATTAAATAAATACATCAATAACAAATATTTTTACTGTCTTTTTTTAATGTTTTAGTTCATAAACGCTGTAGTGTAAAAAAGTTGTATTCGGTCTTCTTTTCTTTGTTTCCCACTACTATTCTTTGATACATTTTTTTCGTTAATTTTAAATCCATTTTTCATTAATCATATGCTTGCTCTTGCATAATTTTCAACTATACCATTTCATGCGTTAAATTTTTTGATTTAATTCTCAACTCGGATGCTGACTTTTTATATAGCTAAGAAATTGGGCGCATGGATAATCTGGTTGTGCTGCCATATTTTCAAATTGCTTTTTTAAAACGATTTTTATAAAATTATATTACATTTTTATTTATTTTAGATTCATATTTTCTCAAATAATTGTTTGCTTTTTTTTTTTGTTTACCATGACAACCGAAACCAATAGCAAATTTTTACATCCAATTTTTCTTTTTGTAAGCTTTTTTGTTTAAATTTTAAATTACACACACACACACACACACACACACACACACACACACACACACACACACACACACACACAAATTAAATGACAGGTTTTAAATTATCTAGTTTGAAAGGTTATTAGATGAATTATTTGAAATAAATAAATATACTTACTTTGTCTGGGCTGGTGGGCTTTTCACTCTCCGCAGGTATATTTGTGGCATCACTTGGCAAATCATTTTTCCCCAATTTCTCATTAGTGTCTATTGAGTCAATTGACAAAGATTTTTTCTGCATGATAAGAATCAAATAAAAAAAAATTATTTTTGAATGTCGATAACTTTTTAGTAATTGATTCGTAAACGCCTGTCATTTAATTGAAAAATGATTAAAATACGTTATTGATAAACATTTAAAGAAACTTTCGAAACTACAATTAAAATTAATTCATTTATTGTTGACGAGTGAGGTTTGTATGCTTAACTTCTGGTATGAAGAGTTTAATCCGGGATTTGTATTTTTTAAAGTTTTGTTAAGATTACCAAGGTCTTTGTGCGAATCCTCCCCTTTTTTTTTTCTTTTGTCCATCACTGACCATTTGCATTTTTCAGTTATCTTGTCTGATTTTCTGTTATGTTTTACTGCAAACAAAACCTCTCTTACCAATTGAGCTAGGTTAGGTCACTCCATGAGATCGCTAAAAAAGAGCATAGCATGACGAAAAAGACGCCAAACTTGACCAAAACAAAATTTTATTGTGTAAATGTTCATCTTATTATTAAGAGGAAAGATCAAAGTATTTTTGGGGTATTTTTTTTTTTTTTACATTTTTTTAATCGTTCCTATCACGTCCGAAATTTTCCTTAAAAATCTTTTTTTTTTTTTTTTTTTTGAGTCATCAAAATTGGCAGATAATCAATCATGGCAACACTTTTTTTCCATTTTATATAAAAAAAAATGAAAATCTTAGTTTGAAATTCTTTTAAAAATCAATTATCATTTTTTTCAAAACTTATTCTAAGAAAATCAGAAATTATAATGTTTATTTAAAATATTTTGAACCAAGCTTAACTTAGCTTCTGCACCGAAAAGATGTAATTTGAAAATAAAACAAAGCAGGTCATAACCTCGTGTCACTTGACAGGTGACGAAAGACATTTTCATGACGTTTAGATAGCTTATGTGAGGATAATTCTTTCTACGGATGGAGAGAAGTGAAGTTATTTAGATTTAAGTGAACAAATTATTTACTTTGTTATTTTTAAGGAAAACTTTCAGCGCTCTAATTTATTTATTTTTTTTTTTTTTTTTTTTTTTTTTTTTGTACTTAGCTTTCACCTTTACGTTTACGATGCTTTATGGAAAATATATTATATAAAGAAATTAAAAAATAAGACAGATTAAATTTCATATGAAAAGGTATCTAATTAATTTATAGGTACCTTTCTTATGAAATTTTATCAGAAGTGTACTTAAAATACTATAATTTTATGTATATTTATTACATTTTACTGTGTTATTTGTATTTCCATTCATTTTATTATTAATTTTGATATTTCATTTATGGAAAAATGTCATAACTGAGATTAATTTAAAAATAAGATCATATAAATTTCATAAGATCATAGCGATACTTATAGGTACCCTTCTCAGTTGAAATTGAAAAATCAAATTAACTTCTCCACATGTTTCGCAAAAGTAAAGGCCTTAACAGCAGAGAACAATGCTTAACTCAAATAACACAACTTAATTGTATTCTGGTTGGTCTTCTGTACTTTATAATTACAGCCCAATTATAAACACAAAATTACATTCTTTAATTACTGCAGATCTTCTGATTAGTCAAAATGATACAATTTACAACGTGCTAAAAAAAAGATCTATCTCATAAGGACACTTAGGAAACCTGATGCAGCTTTTAACTAATTTTATAATATTTGAACAACTTAAATATAAAAATCTATTATAATTAAAGAAATAAATAATTGTATTAAAAATTAATTTTTCATCGAAAAAATTTTTTGCTTTTAGAAAATATTGTCCATATTGATAAAAACAACTAAGAACAAATAAAAGCATTTGAAATTAAATAATATCTTTGTTTTATTGAGTTTTGTATGTTACAATTCAGTGCTGACTTTCAGGTAGTGGGGTCCAATTAAAAAAAAAACATGATTTGCATTCCTCAAAGCCTTGTGCTTTTAACTATTGTAATCACTAAACTAGATTTGATCAAATTTCTAGAGTTTTCATAAAATTAGTTATGGTGGGGGTAATAAATATATTAAAAAAATATTTCTGCCATGACTTTATAAAAAAACATTTATAATAATTTCCATCATCTATGAATAGTTTCTAAAAGTTTCATTAACATCCGACAATTATTTTTATTTTTGCAAGATTTTCCAAATGAATGTGTGTCATACAAAAAAATGAGCTAAAAATTGTAAATGTTATTTTACTAGTTTCGGTGATACAAAGAGAAACAGGGTTTTTTTAATCAAAATTTAGACTGTTTTAAAAAGAAGGAAAGAATTTAAAAAGTAATTAAAAAAATCTTTGGTCTTTCCTCTTCATAATAACATAAACATTTAAACGATAAAATTTTGTTTTCGTCAAGTTTGGCGTCTTTTTCATCATGCTATGCCCTTTTTTTAGTGATCTCATGGCTAGGTGCTTTTCTGCTTCTCGAAACTTTTTTGAAAATTCTGATCGTTTTTTTTTGTTTTTTTTTAAAGACATTCATTACTTGTTTTTGTGCCTTAATGAAAAAAATTTTTTTCGGGGATTTTACAATTTTCCAAGCATTTAAAATAAATGATTTAATTAAAAAATTTTGTAATTAATTTAGTTTACGGTTTTTAGGCTGTAATTACTGAAGATTAAAGAAAGCAAATTTGTTGGATTGATGATTGTAATTCCGTTTTTTTATTATTGGTTTTTTTTTGTTTTTTTTTTCACTTTAATTTTGATTGAGATGATTGCAAACTTTTTATATAAAAGGCGTTCACATTATTTAATTATTACAGTTATGACCTCCTTAGAAAAACAAGTTTTTCAAGAGTTTTCAACACCTTATAAAAATACTCACCTCTATGTTACTATTAGCAAATTGTTTTTCTGCGATATTTTAAACTAAAAGTAATATGAGGGAAAGTCAAAAATTATCCGCACTTTTGCCATAATATATTTATATAAGAAGAGTGCAGATAATTTTTGACTTTCCCTCATATTTGTTTCAAATCAGATTAACTAAACTTTACATCAGCTGATCTTAAAATAAAATTTCTGAAAAATGTTTTATTTTTTAATAAAGAGAATTGTTATGTTGACAGATTTATCAATATGGGCGATTTTAGCATTTTTTTCTAATAACAAAACTCATTCCAATCAATTAAAATTATTTTGTTTATTGAAAATATAAAATTTAAACCTATTGGCTTGAAATTAAAGCTAAAATAAAAGCTTCAAGAAAGATATTTTATTTTTTTAAATGCATTTTAAACCTTAGATATATAGCTTTTCTTTGGAGGTACTGAGTTTTAATTGTTTACAGTAAAAAATATTTTGAAAATGTAAGATTTTAATTTTAAAATAAAATTGTGAATTTAGTTTAGAATTCTTTGTGCAACTAGGTACCTTCATGAGATTGCTAAAAACAGAGCATAGCTTGATGAAAAAGACACCAAACTTGACGAAAACAAAATTTTAGCGTCTAAATGTTTGTTATTATTAAGAGGAAAGATCAAAGTATTTTTTAATTATTTTAAAAAATTTTTCCTTTTTAGAACATTCTAAATTTTGATTAAAAAAAAACCTTGTTTCTCTTTGTATCACCAGAACTAGTAAAATAACATGTAAAATTTTAGTCCATTTTTTTCCTGTATGACAGACATTAATTTTGAATCTTGCAAAAATAAAAATAATTGTTGGATTTTAATGAAACTTTCAGAAACTATTCACAAATGATGGAACTTGTTTTCCTTTTTTAAAGTCATGGCGAAATATTTTTTTTCATCTATATTCTTAATTCCTGTTTTTGTAATGGCCTTAATGTGTGTTTTTTTTTTTTTTTTTTTTTTTTGTGGGGAGGAAAGGTCAGATTCATGCTCCTTGTGCATTAGTGGCTTTATCGCCTTGCTTGCGGTGATTTTTTTTTTTTATCAATACAAATATCATCCAGATTTGTGTCCTAATACAAAATAAAAGATGAAAATTTAATTTGGGAGTAGTAAAATTGTCTAAAACCAAAAATTTAGCACAGCTTCAGTTTAAATTACAGATAAAAGAATTTAAAAATTTAAATATGTTTTGCATTTAGTTTTAAATGAAACAAAAAGTAACAATAAATCTTCATATTTTTATTTTATAGTTCTTGTGCAGATTCTTTAAAATCAGATAAGGCTTAAAATGTTAAATGCCTTCTGAACTAACTTAACTTGCCAAGTTAAAGGCAAACCGTTTGTAATGATTTTCTTTAACGTGAGAGAAGGAAATGGGCTTGGTTAGCATTTGTGTAATAACACAAGGGAATTCTATACATTTCAGGATTTTTCTTAATGATTTTATATGAAATAATTAGAAAAGAAATGTGTGTGTGTGAGAGATAGATATATATAAAGAGAGAATGTTATTACGTGGATACTGGTATTTGAAATAGACATCCTATTTTTATTTTTACTTTAAACAGTGCATATTATGCCTATTGGTCTGTGTATTTGAGAAATATTAATAAAGAAAATGTACCCTTCAACAGGAATTGAACTTGGGTTTCCCTTTGTAAGAGAAACCACTGTTTGATCTGGTGTGCTGTACCACTCAACTGAAAAGATGTCACAATTCAGCAAGGCTCTATTTTCCCTTTTAAATATGAATACCAACTAATAATAGTGTTTAAAGTAATAAATATATATTCATTTTAAGCAAGTTTTGTTGTAGATAAGTTTATCTCTCTATATATATATTTTTTTTTTTTTTTTTTTTTTTTTCAGCAGTTTTCTTGTTGGAGGATTAGTTCTGTATTTTGGTGTAGTTCTGTATCTTGCTTTCGACTTGTCTCAGTCATTGATCTTGTCATGTGAACTTGACACATGAATTTTATAAATGACTATTTCATTTAATTTTTATGAGACAAAACTAGTCTGTTCTCTTCAAAACTTGTTATGCACACTGTCAAGTTTTTATAATCTTTTTTTTTCTGTCTAAGAAAGAGGAAGCAGTTTTCTATTAGTAATTTTGCTGTTTATATTTCATTTGTCTAAGTCACTTTATAATCACTGTCAACATGTCTATGAAAAATTGTATCATAGTATTTTACTTAAAGTAACAATTTGCATTCTTAATTAGTTAAATTTAGGTACCTCCAAAAATTTTGTCAGCGATCAGGCCAAAGATTAGTATAGGGATTTTTAGTCTCTTTTTTTGTCATTAGAAACAGTGATTTGGAAATTCTTATGTAAATGAAATAATTGTCAGATTTCCATTAAATTTTCAGAACTTATTCACAAATGAATGAAATTATTTTTTAAATTTATTTTTTATTTACATTTGTTACCTACGACTTAATTTTATGAAATTTCAAGAAATTAAAATTTCAGCCTTTTCATATTTGTTTTTGTCAAACATTATTTATCAAAAATCTGCTCTGAATTATAAAATAAAAAGGCAATGAAACTGGCATTATTTAATTACAAAAGCTTTTAATTGCTTTTATAAGATATATTAAGTACATTATTTTCTTAAAAAAAAAATTGAAAATTTGTGTGACCTGCCTTTTGGCTGAGAAGGTTAAGAATGCTCACTGGTACCAATGTTCAAATTAAGGATAAAAGACAGGGCTTCACATGCTGATTTTCAAGGCAAGCTAACCCTTTCATACTATTTCCCCTTTTTTGTACTAAGCTAAGCTTAATAAACATCAAGCCTTCAGTATCAATACAAAATTTTCTTTTTGTTAGTTTTTGTGTAGAATGTTGATGAAACGAAGGAATGCACCATATTCATTTCAATATTTTTTATAATACATGACTTTGGTACTGTTATAATTTTAATTATTGGGTAGCCAAAAAGTTCATTTGGTTTATTAAGTATAAATAGATAATTTTTTTTATTTTCAATCTTAATTTTATTGAACAAAGAATTGCTTGGAGTGCCTTCTTTTTTTTAAAAAAAAATTCTTATAAAAGCTTAATAGATGAAATATTTGCTGTAAATGGTGGATACACTTCCCAGCCAGGTTTTAACAATTTTTGTCTAGTCACTAAAGAAACAGTCTAATGTTATCATGATGTAATATTACACCAGTTCAATAATTCTGAACAATATTTGTTTAAATCATTTGTTTCTCTGGGTGAAACTCTTTAAAGAGAACTTTCTTATAATCACCTTTTTTTTTCTTTCTTTTTTTTTTTTTTTTTTTTTTTTTTTGCATGAAGATTGGCCTTTGATACTAAAAAAAATTTTAAATTCAGGTATTAAATTTCACAGGAAAATATGATCCAGTATGTTGTTTTTTTTCATTTGATATTTGGATATTTTGAGTGTGATCGCTATCTTCCTCAAATATTGTTGATTATTCTTGATTTGTTTATCAACCTCAATTGGTTTACATGAATTAGCAAAACATCTCCAACGCAGAATTTCATTTCTGGTATGTTCAATCATTCACAGTACTTTCTCTATAAACTGCACCAATACAATTTTTTTTGTATTTCAGTTGCAGTTTTACTTTCTTAAAATAAAAAGCATATTTTTTTTTAATTCCATTTTCAGTGATACAATCAATAAACAAAATTATGCCAGAATTTACTTGTATTTTAAAAGCAATACTCATTAATACAACAACTATCTAGATGTAATAAAAAAACCAAATGCTCTTGCTGCTCTCTAATGACACAAACCAAACAAACTTTTTGGTTGACCCTATATGAAAATTTCTTAACTATTTATTGAATGTGAACTTGTTAGAGATATTACTGTTATTTATCTATAGCTGAATGTTTCCTTGGTAATTTCTGCATTATTTCTTTCAGTCTTAATTCTTTAACTCTGAAAATATGAACAACCTAAATCTGTTTTTACAAGTTCATTAGAGGATTGACTTGTTTGAATATTTTGTTAGTTATACCATCATTCTGTTTATGGCTTGGATAAAGAGCTGATCTACTTGTTGATATTGTATATTATTAAAATTGTATACTTTAATCTGATGTTCTGTACCATTTAAGAACTGAAATGTTAATTTCTATCTTGTTTCATGTTGCATATTTATGAGTGGATAAAAGAAAGGATTCAATTTTTATCTTCATTTTTCTTTTACTGACAAATTTCCTAGCTTCTATTTTAACCATCAAACTTTTATTTTGGCAGTATTGGACTATTGAATGTTTATTTACAATCACCTGAATAAAGATGCAGCCTGGATTTCAATTCTAAGACTTTATAGTTTCATAGTTTATCTGATCTGCTAATCAACTGCATGATTGCATATAAAATGACTGTCAGCTATATGACCACAACTTAACTGCAATGTCAAATAGTATGTTTTAATGAAAATTTGGCTCAATTTTTCTTTCTTGTTGACTGTTTTTCTTTTGTCTTCAGTTAAGATTTGTGATTCTTTTTTTTCCTTTTCATTTTTTTTTTTTTTACTAAAACCATCTGATCCAGAATAGAAGATTGTCTGAGGCTGATTTGACAGATAAATGCAAACTTTAGAATTTGCAAAAGGTAAAACATAAAACATATATAGGCGGAAAGTGTTAGAAAAGAAACTGTTGGAGTAGAAGTGATGGTTACATTTAACTCTTTCAACACTAAAAGGGTAGGACCTAGATTCCAATCTAGTACTATGCTTAAACTGACATAGTCCAGGCACTAAAGGAAAAAAGCTAATCAGAGCAGTAGCCATGAAAATATTTGTAGGAAAGAGAGAAGCCACTGATTGAAATTGAGTCAGGATCAATTACATTGGAAATCCTTCTTTGGATTTTGTCAAGAACCTTAAAATGAGCATCAGAAGCACCAGACCAGATATGGCAACAGTATTCAATGCACAGACAAATGGTACATTTGTAAATGCGCAAGATGGACTCTGACAAGAAAATCCTTCTGGAATGACACAGTGACCCAACTTTCCTTTCAGTAGATGCAGCTATTGATTCAATGTAGTTGTTCTACTTCAAGTCAATTGAGAACATAAGGCCAAGAAGGCACAGTGTGTTGCTCTCAATGAGTTTATCATCAGCCATGCTGATGATGGGCAGGAAAGTTTCTCTATGGAGGTTAAATGAGAGCAGCTTCGTTTTTTGGTGTCATTAAAATTTACAAGGTATTTCCTGCTCAAGTTAACCACAGATTGGAGATCCTTTTCAAGATCAATGGCTAGGTTAACTTTGTCAGTTCTGACTGATTTGCTATTGAAACAGGAGTAAATGGTAGTGTTATCAACATGAATGTCTATTTTTGAATTGATGACATCAGAAATATTGTTGAAGAACAGAAACGGCATAGGATCCAAGATAAAGCTTTGGGGGACACCAGTGTTCATGTGCAAAGATCTAGAAGCGAGCCTGTTCAAAACAACCTTCATTCCGTGGTTTGATAGGAATGATTGGATTAAATCAAACAATTGTCCAGTAATAACATAGCTGTGGAGCTTATGTAGAAGACCAGTGTGCCAAACTCTGTCAAACACTTTTGAGATATCTAGAGCCACAGCTTCAGTTTTGCAGTTATCATCAAGAGCTTGACATACATATTCAGTGATGGCTGCTAGCACATGAACAGTAAACCTGGCAAAACAGAAGCCATATTGTTTATCAGAGAGTATCTTGTGTGAGGTAGGATGCTTAAACACTTCAACATTGATGAAAGCCTAGAATATTTTGCTCAAAAGTGGTAGGAGGCTAATAGGGTGATAGAGGGTCAGAAGGTTCTACAGTATTCTTAAAAATAGGAACTACAGGGGAGGACTTCCAACAAGCAGGAAGCAGTGAAGCAATAGTTGTAGAGTTTGGAGAGAACTGGAGTCAGCTTGGAAGTACATTTCTTTAGGACAAGATCCCGTCACCTCTGTTTGCTTTATGGGAGTTTAATTTAGAAATAATGTCTGAGACTCATGATGGAATTATGCATATATCACTCAGTAAAGCCTCTGTTCTAGGAGGAAAATTGGTACTCCAAATTGTCATGTGTTGAGTTGGAAGAACATTTCCAAGCAAAGCATTCAATCTTATCTACTGTAGATATCAGGATTTTGAATTGATTGAATAAAGGAGGGATGGAGGACTTGCAGTTGTTTATCACATTTTTACAGGGCCGCCAATAATCTCTAGAACCGAACTTATGAGATGCTTTATGTTGTTTCATTATATCATCAAACAATCTTGACTTCTTTGAGGACATGCTTGCACTTGTTATGAGCAGAGACAAAGATATCTGTTGCAATCAGACATATTGCTCTGATACAGTCAGAAGAAGTGATTCCTGTGGGCTATAACAGTTGAGATGAGAGCCAAGGAGATGAATGAGATTTAATTTGATATTTCCTTGCTGAAATTAAAGCATCGATGCCAGCTTTCACCTAGGCGGCGACCTCAAATGCGCATTTATGAACAGTATAGTTAGAAACTGTATTCCAAGGGACATCACGAAGAAGTCCAAATCTGCTTGTTGATAACGAAGATATTCTGTTGTTTGGTTTTGACTATAAAGTTCTTGGTGGTATCTATTAAAATTCATTAATTTGTTCAAGTATTCTGACTTATTTTACAGTACCATTCAGTTAATAATCTAGTTTTGCATTTTCCCTTTAAATACATCTTTCAAAAGTATCATAGTTTATTGACTTATCTTTCAATAAATTTTGAAATTGAAATAGTTTGCGGATGTTGATAATAATCTGTAATTCTTGAGCTTGTACAATTGTATCATTAATTTGTTATTTACTAACCTTTAACTTAGCTGAATTTGGCACAAACTTACAAGTTATCCTGTCATTTTAGGCAATCTTGAGCAAAATTAATTTCTTATGTTGAACAAGACTTTTTTCTCACCGATCAAATGAAAATATAAAAGATGAATACTTAATATTGGTCATATGAAAATTTTATTTATTACTGACAGTGTAAAATTTTAATTTATTTGAATATTAACTAAAAATATTTTGGAAATTCTACCACAGTTGTGTATCTGAATGAGCTATTTGAAAGAGTTGATAGAACTTATTAATTTTCTCTGTAGTGTATGTAATTTCAGTATTGAATAAAAAATAAATTGCCTGAAGGGTTTGTAATTTTCTGTACCTAAAGTCTAATTTATTATCTGTTTATATACATTTGAATTGGCATTGTTTAAAACTAAATACTATAGATTGATTTTATTCTTCAACTGTAATGATTTTATTTGTCTTACATACAAGTTCCTTATTCTGGAATATCTAAAAGATCCTCTCTCTTCAGATTTAAAAAAAAAAAAAAACACAGATAAACACTTATAATCAGAGCACACTTGTTGAATAACTAAAAATTGGGGGCACACTTTAAATTTTAATTAGTAAAAATATTAGTTTTGAAATTTGAAAATATGAAATTTTGGTTTAGCATTCCCAAAGAAGATTAGTAGTACAGTTTTCATTTTAAAGGGATTTATGAAGAATCTGTTATTTTTTTATTTTAGAGGGGCCAATAATGACTGATTTAAATCATTTGAGGAATACAAAAGGATTATCCACTCCTTAAAGATTAAGGAGTTTAGCATGTAGTTTAAAATATCAAAAAACTTAGACATGGAAGCCATCTGCTTGGTGTATTTGGTTTTTAAAAATAAAGTTTTTTTTTTTTTTTTTTTTTTTTTTTTAATATAAAAACATTCATAAATTATCCTTTTGTTAACTTTGGGAGCACTGGTATCATTTTCTTATTAAATGCACAAATTTAATGTAAATCATTGTTCAAATTTATAGAATTCCAACAAAATCTAGAAAACCTTAATTATTTTAATCTTTCTTCATTCATTTATTGTCCTTTTTTGGAAATAATGTTTTTTCCCCCATTTTAAGTTATACTTGATATTATTGTATAAACTTTGAACTTATGTGAGTTCTGTAACTTCTTATTTCTATATAGACTGTAACTTGAAAAAACTCATTTCTATATCTGTTGGAAAGCCTAAATATAAAATACCAGTCTTGATTCATACTTATTGTATACTTATAAATATACCATATATTTTTTCAGTTTGTATAAATTGCAAGTTCTCTTTATATGTAATTTTTTTTTGTTTTGTTTTTAAAAAATCCATTTCTTACAAAAAAAATGTGTTTGAAAAATTAAACATTTTGACTAAATTGGAAGTTTGTTTTATGAATTAGGTGTTCGTTTTTAACAATTTCTATATCTTTTGTATTACAAATGATATATTCCTTCTTCAGAGTATAAATTATTGAATTTTTAAATGTTGTTATTTTAGTTTTTTTAAGGTCAGTATAATTTCTAAATTTAGTGTGATAGGTTTTCTAGCAGCCTGGTTTTTCACTGATTTTTGTGCTTGTTCTTAACTTTCTAATACTTATGTCATTTTGTATTTTCATTGTTTTAAAAAAGGTAAAAAATTTCAAGAATTTTACATATGATCATTTTTAGTATTTAGTATAGTACCAATATGATTGTTTTATCAGCAATATTTTTGTGGAAAATGCTCAAGAGGAAATGGCATAGTTATATACATGCTAAATTTATAGTCTATTAACAAAAACATCTATTAAAATTACTATGGGTAATAAGTATTGATGAATTCTTTCATGATTATTAAACAATATTTAACATTCTTGGTATGATTGGGAGCATTAAAAAACATTTAGTATGAATATTTTTCTATTGAAAAACTTAGTCTATAATTTCATTTAACAAATAAAACTAGAAGTTGCCAGACAAAATAGTATTTCACTTTATATGCTTTACTATTTTGAACAGCATGCTCTTCTTGGTTGTTATTTAGGCTGTTTTACATTCTAACCTTTTTTAGATGTCTGTTATTGTACTCAGTAATCTTAAGTGGAATTTTGAAATGAACTCTTTATTCAATCTAAGGGTACATTGTCCTCATTCTACTTTCCATGCTCAGGAAATATTTCGGTTTATACTCCCCAGTCTTATTCACTTTTGTGTACTGTGCTTCTTTCTTCCACTGAACAGAGTATGTGACTTCAGCAATATCAGAACTAGATGTTTTAACCAATTCTTTAATAGGTTATATGTATCTTTGACAATCCTGTACTATAATTATAGAGCCTTAAACCTAATGTCTGTATTCAAGTGGTGGAATTACTGTTTTGAGTGGAATTGTCTGGTTCTGTTAAGTGATATTTTAGTGAGCATTATATAACTTTTTTCTTTTCTTTTTTTCTTTTTTCTTTTTTTTTTTTTTTTAACAAGAAAAATAAATTCAATTGTTGCTGTAATAACAAGATTTCATTAAATTTAAATTAGCTGAATTTGAATTTTTTTAGATTTTTTAAAATGTAAATGTTTCAGGTGTTCAAATACTATTTCAGCAGTATACAAAAATTTGTTCAATAGTTAAAATTTTAATGTTGAGAAAAATTTAAAAACAGTCTTTCTACATAGAGAAAAAATCTTTATATTTTTTGATTCTTCATTTTAATAGTATAAAGTTTATGAAAAGTGAATTAATTTTTATATGCAGTTTAAATTGATTTTTGTTTGTGGGTATCAAACTTTCAAATATGTGTGAGAATACTTGTTACATGGGAGTTTGATTTTTCTGCATTGTCAAGTTGTATCACAAGTAAACTATTTTTTTTTCCTTTCTAATAGTTATAACTATACTATTATTTGTATTGGTGAATTCATATATTTGGTTTGAACAAGCACAAAATTAAAGAATCTATCAGAATTTTTTTATTGTAATTAAAATTCTACTGTCCGAACCTAGCTGCAGATAATTATGGCAGAATAAGTACATTTGTTAGTGTGACATTTAAGAATTAGACTTTCTCCAATTTGAAGCTTTTGCACAAGGTAAACCCTTTTATTTTCACCACAGTGGGACTGTAAACTCTTAAAAACAATGTTAATAGAAAGCATTTTGCAATATCTATCCTCATGCATGTCAACACAGTTCCAAAACAGCTGACTCATGCTCTATCAGTTTATTTTCATATTCATTAGTAACTTTTTGGTATACTTTTCCTTATACTTTGAAAATATTATTTTTTTTTAAATTAGAAATTATTTGAATATTTCTTTAATAATTTGATATTTCAAATATGCATTATGATTTAAATGATTAAAATTCTTTTGTATTAAAATGTAAAACATTGTTATATATATATAAGTTATGACTTTTCATCTGAAGACTTTTCTGCAATTGTTACAAATCCCCTCACAGTAGTTGCAAAAGACATTTGGAGAGCCTGTGAATTTATAACCCAAACCAATTTTCTGCAATATTAAATTTTATATTTGATCTTTGGAGTAACTATTTTATAGCTGCAGATCTGTAAAATGTAATTGTAAAAAGAATTCATTATTGATATCAAGTCATGTTCAGTTTAAAAAAAAATTTAGAACAGCATTCATCTATTTAAAAATAAACAAATTGTATGGGTGTGAATGGAAGTTTTTAGTCATCAGCTTGTACTGGCATGTATATGTGATGTATTTCACTGTTTGTCAGGTATCTCTTGTGTAAATCAAACAGTATTGTCTGCTAGTGACTGTTTTTTCTTTTTTCTTTATGCAATATTTGTACAAGATATTTCAAGACTGAACTTCCAAATTGGTAAAATGAAATCCTAACGCTTTGTAGTTATATTAACATTATTGTGTATGTTAAAACAAAACATCATGCATGGCCTTAAAGTGGATTCATGTATCAGTCTTGAAATAATCTTGATGTTTCTTGTATTTATAGACACTTCATTGCAACATGTTTCTAGACTGCTTGACAACTTTGTTTCATGGACACTATGTAAGTTTGATGGAATGTAAGTCACCAAGTTTAGCCACACGTCACATTAAAAAAACAAAAAACAAAAAACTCTAAGCTTGAAAAGACTTGGAAGAATGATATTTAAAATTATATCAGATATCTATGAATTAATGCTCTTTTGCTTTTATTGTGCTTAAATTAAACTTTGTAAATTTGTTTAGATTGCCTAAATGCTTTTTATTCAGACAACAACTGAAATCTGTATGTTAGGTTACTTGTCTTTTGTATTTCCATGTTTATGCCACTTGAAAAACCTGTTGGGCTAAGCAATAAATAATAATTAAGTTGATTGAGGCTAAGGATTTGTTGTAACTTCTTAGGCAAAGTAATCTAATCTTAGTAATTAGAAGTGAAATTTAATGAATGCAAAGTTTAGACAACTTCTAGCAAAAATGAACAATAAGGTTTGTTTTAACAAGTTTATTTTATTTATCTTGTCTTGAAATTTTACAACTTTGTTATAAAATTTCAAGACTCAAGATAAATAAAATAGACTTGTATGTGTAACTTTGCAATTTGGAAATATTGATTTTTGAATTGTTTATATTTTTTTACATCAACGAATGAATCCAATACATGTAATACAATATAAAGTTGAAAATGTCTAGACTTAAAACACCATAATTACTATCAGTGCATTGATGTACTTCAAAACTAGACTATCATTATATATTCTTATTAACTGGAAATTATTTCCATGTTATATCAATCTGGTTACCAAGTTTGATTTTTAATTTGAAATATTATGTATTTGTTTTAGTTATATTTTAGTTATCTTGATAAAGATACTTTTAGTCCTTTTCACCTACTCAAATGTTCCTTAACATTTGAGTAGGTGATTTTTATTATTATTAACAATTTACTCTCTGAAATAAGTGCATCTTAAATTTTGAATACTTATACATTGAGACACTCTTAGGCCTTATTTTTTATTTCTCTTCCAACAATGTTGCATGACCTTTTGTGCTTTTGCACTGCATGTTTTTAAGGCATGAAGCACTTTATTTTTATTTTTTGTATTAGTGCAATTACAATATATTTTTAGTTTCCATAGCATTTTTTCATTACCCAACATTTGATTTTATCATATGCATTGCACATATTTGCAATTTTAATCTTATTTTTCATATATAGATAAAATAATACCATTAATTAACAAAATTGAATTTGTGGCATGACTTGTGTAGCTTATCTATCCTTATAGCCTTGAAATTTTAGATAAATTTGTAATTGCTATTTGTAAATTGTCAAAGCATCTGTCAAAACTGCTGCATTGCCAAGTTCTGATTACATTCAAAGTGAACGTCTTCCAAAGTTTTGTTAACAAATTTTTAATTAACAATGATTTTGATTGAACCATTTGTACCCAACAAGTGCATTTCAGTGAACTCTTTCCAGGTGCCTCTGCAGTTGTACATTGAAATTTTGTATTTTTTGATTGTCCATGAATATTTTTTATTTTATTGTTTGTGTTTATATTTACATTTTTTATGTTTAAAATGATAGATTTTTCCCCCTCAGTCAATTTAAACATTTGCACTTGTAGCATAGAATCATCCAGTTAGTATTGTTTTTAATGTATAGAAAAATTTTAAACACATATCAGTATATTAATTTAATTAATAAAATAATTGATTTCTATATGCAATGATAGAGGTACCTTGAAATGTATAAGGATGACCCTGATGTTGACTTTGAGCCTCTGAGGGTACTTGGTAATCAAATTTAAAATATATAGTTGTTTACAATGTTCAGAGCACCACAAAAACTAGCAGTATTTTTTTTTTTTTTTTCTTTTCTTGGAGCATTTTATTTTTATTTCTAGACAGTACTAAATTTTATTTTTATTCATATTTTGTTTTATAAATTTTTATTTGTGTGGAAAGTAATTTAAAGATCAGAGAAATATAACCAATCTAAACTTAAAATTTTGCAATGATCACTTTTGTTTGAATATGTAAGATAATTTTTTTTGTATTTTTTTAGTTTTATTTTGTTGATGAATATACAGAAAAATGTGCTCTGAACATTTGTTTTTATTTTTCATGTTAAGCTTGACTTGCATCTTGGCAGAAAAATATTGGTATCTCCAGGAACCACCAATTCCATGGATGGTTGTAAGAATACAAAATACCTGTCCTATGACATTATAATATGGTACATTATTCAAATGTTACTCTTTTGATCATAACAATTACAATCTACCAAGAAAGTTTTCATTGCAATTTGTCTTGCTTGTTAGCTCTTTTGTCTATACATAATCTGCTACCTGCTGCTCCCCCCTGGCTCATTGTTTATGTTCTGTATTGTTTGCAATATATTTAATGTTTTGTCAATTGTAGTTCTTGTCAGACTATTCGTAATTGCTGTTTTGAAATTCTCAGAATCACCTATTTAATGAACTATTAAATATGTTTGAGATAAATAACATGCTTATGGCAGCATCTTTTATTTGAATACTTAGAAATGATATGAATGCATATCAGTCTTATAAATAAATTGTTCTATCATTTCACCTTCTAATGAAAAGAAAATAATTAAGCTTTTTGGAATTTTCTCAGACATTTCTAAACAAGCTTTGTTAAAATACTATTCCTGTTTTTCTTCAGTTGTACATTGGCACCTTTGGAAAAGGAATTAATTTCTGAAAAATTTCTTTCTTTTACACCCAAGGATAAGTGTTATTATAACAAACTTTGTATTTCTAACTTTTAGAAAAGCTTTTGCTAAGTTGTAATAACCTCATATATTGAATTATTTTTATACTTACCCCTCAGGGAAAGTAAAATAATATATATTTTACTTGTAAATATATTAGTAGACAGTCACTTTAAGAATTTTTATTGATGTTTATTGGACCATTGCATATCAAAATATTTGAGTTTTTGTAAATTTTTTGCAAATATTTTCATTTATCTTAGTTGAAGTACATTTGAAAAGATACAAATGTAAAGGATTTTACATTTTGCTCTTCTCCACTTAAAACTTTTGTCTAATGAGTATAATGAGTTTAGTTATTAATGATTAAACTGTAGGCAAACTTTGGCTGCATTGTATGTTTGTTTTTTTTTAATCCCTTTAATGAGGCTTTACTTAATATTTTTTCATTAACCTTGAAACTATTGATATCTGCATTTATAATTTAAGGTATAGTTATTTCATACTCATGTATTTAATTGTCAATCAGTTGTACTCCAGAAGCACAAAACAAAAATTGTATTAAAAATATGAAAATATATATTTTATATATATATATATATATATATATATATATATATATATATATATATATTGTTCTTAATAAAAATTACAAAACATTTTCATAAATCAAAAGAGAACAATATAAGAATAAAGATAAAAGAATTAAAATTATAAAGTGTTTTACATTTTAGCAATTTAAAGGCTTTTACTATTTTTATGCTTTTTCATATTTAAAATTTCTTTGTTATAACTTTATAGAAGAAATCAATTCATTGTCATTTCCTAAACCCCCTAAAGATATGTATTATGCAAAGAATACTTATAAAAATTAAGATTTGTATATTTCTTTTTTATTTGTGGAAACCTATAAAGAACTTACTTTCCACAAAGAAAAAAATCAGGAAGTATTATTGCAAAGTAATAGTCACGGTGCTATAACTACAGAAGTTTATCAATAAATTGATTTAGAAAATAAAAATTAAACCCTATTAATATAATACAGTCAATCTCTGTGTGAAATAGATGACTCTTATCACATTCAGCACCTTTTTTTTTTTTTTCTTTTTTTTTTTTTTCCTGTAAAGTGTCAAACAATAATACTTACATAATATTTTCTTTTTTAAATTTGCACCTTGTCTTCATTTTCCTTAAAAACTAATCAGTATACTGATTAGTTTTTAAGGAATCCCAATTTTTTAGCTTTTAGTCTTTACATATCAGGAAAAAAAGTGGCACTGAAGATGATATGGTTCATTGTAGTTTTGCATTATTGGACAAAACTAATTTGGGTCCAGCTAGTAAATAATAAATTATCAATCCGTTGTGAGCACTCTAGCCATTATTCTACAGTAGGCACTTTTCAGTTTAGCAATAAAGATATTTAACAATACATATGGATATCAAAAGTATACCCACATGAAAATCCGGAAAATATTGCATACTATATTTGGTTAAAATTTAAGAATCATTTCTTGCATTGATATTTGGTTCAAGAATAAATTTTTAAATTTACAAAAATAAGAAAATACTTGTGTGTCAATTTTTGGATATATGAATATTAATTACATTTACTGCCAGTAATTTTAAAAGAAATTATAATTCTTAAATTCATGCCTTTGCCTATAAGGATAAAAATTTTAATTGTTCATTAGCCAAACAGAGCAAGTTGTCTTTCAACATTCACAAATTTAATTTGGTTAATCTGGTCGTGTGAATTTTTTTTTAACTTTCATAAATGTCAAAGTTACATAGCATTGTTAATAATCTCTTAATTTTTCTCTTGTAATTCATATTTATCAGCAAATTACTTCTATTTTTGTTGTATCTTCCTTCACAAAATTTCTGGTATGCCTCTCTATAGTTTTCTTTTCTCTTGAGTTCATTTTAACCCTGTTTCCCTAAACAAATTCCAGAATTACTGTAGCCTTTCTCATACTTTCTACTGTAACCTTGTCAATCTGTAACTTTAACTGTATATTTACTTTATAACGCATTAAAAGAAATTTCATTAACATAAACTGGAATGTTAAAATGTTAGAGACATATCTATTATACTGGATAGTTTCACTCTCACTTGTAGAAATGGTCTCAACTAGATAATATGACATAATAGGCAGTGTAAATGTGGCAGCCATGGGATGTGTTCATGATTTAACAGTTTGACCAAAACTTATTACATGGGGAATTATATCTCTGTTCTAAGTTTTCCTCAAGTAATAGTTGCAAGGATGTGTGAATTATGGACAGGCAGCAACAGTGTACAAAACTTGCAGACATCTACAGGTGTTGCAAGAATAGGATCACAGAAATGGTAACAAACCAATGAAGATGTACATTGAAACAAATAACATCTCAATTTAATGCTAGTACTACTCAACACAGTCAATAAACTGTACTGCATAGGGTTTCATATTTGTTGATCAACAAGAGTACCATTAATGTCATTATATCAGTTACTGCATGTCACTAGAGTCACTGAATTGTGGAATACTAGTGCATTGTTGCCTGGTTAAACAAGTCATATTTCCAGTTCTGGGTAAACATTGAATGTGTTTGGAGGAAACATGCATAAGACTATTACATGCACAGATTTTGTTGCAGACCATTTGCAACTACTTATGTTCACCATGTTTCTTGGTTGTAACAATTTGTTCCAGCAGGATATTGCAGCTACTTATGGTGCATCACTGATTTGAAACTGAATCTAGGAATACTAGGGTGACTTGCAGGTACTCTATCATTCCTTGTGCTCACTAGATTTAAACCCTATTGAGCATGTATAGATGTCACCAGACTCATTAAATTTTCTCAGTTATAGGTAGTGCTGGAATGTGCCTGGATATACACACTCAATGACTCCAGAACATGTTATTAGATAAATGTCTCTAAGTTTTTCTCACGCCAGTTTAGATTTCTCAGTTACATAGAATAAGATTTTTTTTTTTTTTTTTTTAAATTAGGATGATTATGGCTTTGGGTATATTTTTAGTCTTGATTTGTAGCTAAGAATTGTATTTCTCAATATTTAATTTTTATATTCTAGAATCAAGTAATTAGATTTTTAAATATCTCTTAATGTTATTCTTTCTTAATATTTTCTTAAAACTTGATCTAATAGTAAAAAATATAAAAATAGAATTAGGTATTTATAAATCATTGTTAAAATGTTGCATTCTTTTGTGATACTAATCAGGACTTCTCTTACTACTTTGCAAAAAGTTCTATCAAAGATTTCATTTATTTTCTGCTAATTCAATGCATGGTATAGTGATCTTAGATTCTAATGCTTGTCTGCTTTTTTAATCTGTAATCCATCTTTTATTTCTCCACCTCAAAATAAAACTATCATTCTTGCTAGTTTTGCAAGTTACTTTAAAAAAAAAAATTATATTGAATTTTCTAGTTTGTTACCTTGCATTCCTGCCTGCTTCTATACCTTATTTAATTTTTTTTCCTCAGTTAAATGGTGAAATGATCAGAATTTTTTATTTTACTCTTGTATAAAATATCCTAAAAGTGAATTGTTCATTCTTAATAGGTGATTTTGAAATTGAAATATTTTGCCAGGTAATTTCCTCCTGAAACAATTTCAATTAGATTGTTCTAAGCAATCTGTGATTGCATCATTCAATCCAAGTAAAAAGTCCAGTTAAGTAGATTAAATAAACTTTTGGAAGTCTATGAATCGTTAGATGTGCTTCAAAGATAATTAATCTCTCCTAGATTAGTATAATACTCTCATTACTAGCATTGGTTGACTTAATTTAAAAAAAAAAAAAAAACATAATTTGTAAAACATGGGAATTGATTCTTTTATACATTGATGTTTCTTGAAGCACATTTACGATTTTAAGTCTTTTAAACTTTAACAATTAAGAAACTTGATTTAACTCCTTATATTGCTCTTTGAATAAGCTTTTAAGTATTTTATAACTCTGGCAATCTGGTATGTTTAATTTATTTGCTATGACCTTGGTGAGATTAGCACAAATGTCATAGGTGGTTATCTCCCTTGCAGTCGATGAAATGAAAGATGCTATCGAAGAAGAGAGCCATGAAGAACACCTTGCTGATGGCTCAAAGGTCAAGCACAAGCTGATGCGGGTACGCTCAGAAAGTATGGACAAAAAGACCACAGAGAGAATGGTGGAAGTAATAGAAAAGTTAAAGGCTCCCAAAGAGCATGTGACAGTTGAAGAAAGTGAAGATGTTTTACCTGATGGTACAGTTCATCGTGTACGAAAAGTAATCAAACATTCTGTTTCACATATTGAGCGACAACATCGGCATGAGGGTCTTGTTGAGAAGGTTTTTGATGGTGATGTGAAAATCCCAGGTTCTGAATCTCAGGAAACGCTGGAGACTTTCGAGAAGCCCCCATATCCTGAGACAGTTGTCGAGCATGTGGATGAAGTACTGCCAACAGGGGAAGTTCAAAAACGAAAAGTAATAAAGAACCGTATGATTCACCGAATCAAGACTAGGCATCAATCATTTGATGCTGACAAGGGTCCACTGAATGAAGAATATGAAATTGATGAAGTTATACCAGGCACAGAAAGTACCTGGTATACTGATTCTGCCAATGTAAGCAGTGAATCTGAAAGTGATGTTGAAGAGCAACAAGAAAAGGTTGATCTGGGACGAGTTGAAGAAATTACTGATGATGGATCAGTAATCACCAAGGAAATTGTGGAAACACGCACCACTACCACAAGAACTGTTCATTCTCGTTCAGGCTCTGTTGATAGGGAAACTACGGAATCTGTTGTGACAGAGGAGTTCATCACTCCATCACCAAGTCCAAGATCAGCCTCACCTTTGGACCCCAAAATGGAACAGTAGATGGTTTTGCATGCCTTAGATTAAAAAAAAGATTGAACTTTTTTATTTTATTTTATTTTTTTTTTTTATTTTTTTTTTTTCACCCACTCCAATCCCTTAAATAAATGCTGCTAGAGAATGCTGTCAAGAAGAAAAAGTATTCAATAATAATAAATAAAAAATGTTTGTAAGAAGAGATTAAAAGAAAAGTCCCTTTTTACTGTAAAAACAAAATAACCAGTCTTGTATTTATTTTAGATATTTTGTTGTTAAAATCTTGCTTCATTTTTTTATAACATTCTCTTTTGCTGCAATTCATATAAGAAATAATAAAAAAAAATTTTTTTTTAAATGGCATAAGATGGAAAGATGTAACAATGAGTGCTTTAGCAATCCATTACATTTGGAAAGGTAACACTGATATCTTTCTTGCAGTATTAAATCTGTGATAACTTGCATATATGCATAGCTGTTAAATTGAAAACAAGAAAACCTTATAATGCAAAAAAAAATTTTCACTATTTGTGATTCAACTTGCAATATAGGAATATCTTAGCCATTACAATATTTTCATTTGTTTTATTTATGAAGATTTTGTATTTTATGAACAGTCAAAGCAAAATTGACAATTTCCAAGAACTGAAGAAAAATATTGCAGCTGTTATTATATTTAATACCCTTTTCTTTTCTTTTTTCTTTCATTTTTTTTTTTTTTTTTTTTTTTTTTTCAATTTATTTAGCCTTAATATTGGATATAACAATGGATTTAATAATAGCATTGAAATAGAGATCTATTTGGAGGGATAGAAAGATGGATCAACCATGAATGAAGCAGATAGATTCATTATATTGTTTAGAAAAAAATCAGTTGGAACAATTAGTATCTCAGTAAGTCTGTTTTCTTAATTTTTTTTTCTTCTGGATTTGTGACATTTCTGCTGAATTTTTCTTTTATGTCACCAGATCTTTTTACACAAAGATTGAAACCAAAAAGCAATTAATTCTTAAATCTCAGGACTTTTCACTCAGTTTTGATAAGTTTAGTTTGGAATTCATTGAAATTACAAAGATTTTACTGGTGTTAACCTGTATTATATTGAACACAATTCTTTTATTTTTATTAAACAAATTGCAATTTAAATGCGATACCAACTTGAAGATACTTTGGTTTCATTATTATTTGTAACTTGTAATGAATAGGCTAGCCATTTTTGATTGGATATTATCAGTTTGTATAACTTTAAATTATTTAGATTCTCTCAACTTGTTGAGCATCAAGTTTAAACATAACTGACAAAATATTTTAAAATTTCTTAATTTGGCAGACTTTAATTTTTTTTTTTTTTTTTTTTAGTTAGCTATTTAATATAATTAGATTGATTACAGAAACTAAACTTTTTAAATTCTCCCCACAACTGATTTTTTATATTAACACTTACTTGGTCAGTGTTTTTGCAATCTGTTAACATAAATAGATTATATTTTTAGATATGCAATCTAAACCATATCAAGATGTGTGCATTTAATATTCAGGATTTACTTTTCTTTTTTTCTTTTTTTTCTTTTTTTTTCTTTTTTTTTTCTTTTTCTTTTTCTTTTTTTTTTTTTTTTTTTTTTTTTTTTAAACCAGAGAAGCACATTGTGCAATCTGCAACTCCTTTCAATGTTAATACTTGAGAATTATTTTCTGTGATGTTTTATTGGAACATGAATGCATTTTCTGTTTACAGTTCACAACATTTCCTTTTATGGAATATCTTTTCATTCTTTGGTTCAAATATCACCTCAGTAGTTTAATTCTTAAAATAATAATTTATTCTGGGTGGAAGAAGCATTGTATGCCTCATTTTATTACTTTAAATCTCATAACTATAAACAGGTCACAATTTTTTAAATTGGCTAATCCAGTAATTTGTGCTGTTGCAAACTATAATAGTGTTTTTGCAGCAGACCCTTGAGCTAATTATTCAATTGGCCAAATTTCTGGTTGAGAATTTCTGACATGAACTATTTGACTATACTTTTTTTTTCTTTATTTTTTTTTTAATAGCTAATTAAAATACAATAAGTATAAGTCCTTGTTCGATTTTGATCAGTTTTGTCCTAAAATAGGCATACTAGTTTTGTTAGTCCATTAAAATTAATTTCAGTATTTTATTAGCAAATTATAATTTCTTTAAAATGTCTCCAACCTTATTTCCTCATCAGTGAACTTCCAATTGAGCACTAAATAAATCTTGAATGATTTAAAAAGGGTTAATCATTGATTTCAGTTAAGTTTATTTGCACAAATTTCCATCTGTTAGAATCCAAACTCACACTTTTTTTTTTATTCAACAGCTGTAATTTTTCTTTTCTTTTATACATGTAGAGAAATACTAATTTATTTTTAATAAACATTTATTTTCTGGCCTGCCTTAAGATCCTAAATCTTGTGCTTCACAGATTTATACTGTAAAGCTTAAACATAATTGGTTATACACAATGTTTTAATACAGATATAGGTTTTCCATAGAGATTCTAAACAACCAGAAAATTTCAATATTCACAGATTGCTACTTATTATTCCAGGATGCAGTACAATGGGATAATATAGTTTTGTTTGAAGTGACTGAGAAAAAGTTTACAAGAATGAATTAACATTTTATTGAGACATTATTTTTCTGATGAGTTTTAATTAAATGTTGACCTCAAATTTCTAATGGTATTTAAATCCACCCAACAGCAAGTAGCTTAAATGCTTGTACATTTGTCCAATTCAAATGTTAAAAAATTTAATTGAATCTAAATCAAAAAATTAATTTTTTTTTAATATATCTGTAATTTTCTCCTAACCTATAACCAGTTTAAAATACTTTAGATATATTTATTTTAACCACTAGAAGAGAAGTGAATGTTGAAAAGTTCTTGGCTTGACCAAGAAGCCTTTACAAAAAAATCTGATGTTTGGTCAGATTTTGGGAAGTGGATCAAACTCAGAATTTTTCAGCATTTCCTTGTAAAATAAAAAAAAAATTAAAGAATTGCTAGCATATTAAAAAAGAAAAAAAAATGTTGAATTTACGCCCTGTTTCCAGTAGCTGACTCATCTGTTTTAGACAGGTGAGTTAAATCTCTTGAGTTTCTTTGTCTTTTAAAAAAAAAAAAAAATTAATCAGCTCCTGATTTTTGGCTAAAGTTTTTAATTCTTGTTTGTTTCTAAACTATTGGAAAACTTTGAATCACATGGTAAAGAATTCTAAAACTTGGTGCATTCTTTACTTGGAAAAGTGTTGTATTGTAGTATGTATGTCTTTGTGTGTGACGTTTATGTGTGTGTGTATATATATATATATATATATATATATATATATATATATATATATATATAACATACATCTACTTGTGAAACTTAAAAAGACAGAAAATATTTCTAGTGTGTGAAGAAAAGTATATGTATATGCAGGCTTTTTTGTTTTATATGATGCTTAAAATTAAACATGAAATTTTTAGAAGAATAAAAAAGAAATGACAACTTTTTTTATTGTTTGTTGTTTTGTTGAATTCTGATAATATATCTATGAATTAAATGTTCCTTTAAGTTGTTCAGTACAAAGTGCTAACTTTTAGTTTTGTAAGTGAATTCTATAAACCAGAGGTAAAATATTTATTCAAGAAATAATAGATTTCATCAAACCATACATTTTTACTTGCATTTGTAGAATGTGGTGTAGCTATAAAATATTTTTTATGCATGACTAATTCTCAAATGTCATTTGTAAAAGTAATTAAAAAAAAAAATTGTAATACCTGAGATTTTAATTTTTAAGTATATTTTTTTCAATTGTTTTAAAACTAATAAACTTGGAAAAAAAACTTATGTCCTACCTCTTGTGTATAAAATACTGCTTTCAGCAGATTTCCTAATAATTCAGTAAATTTTACTTTTTGTTTTTAGTGTTCTACTTAGTGCTGATTTTCAAATATCTTCTTGAACTATATTTAATCAGCATTTTTTAAAGTTCTGACAAGTCAGAGCTAAGTGCATATTTTAAAAATGTTAATGTACTGTAAATAAAATTTAATTTCAAACCAGGCAAAGAGAATAATAGTAATTCAGTGTTTTATCTGGAAACAGAAGCAATGGGACTATGATCATTAGTCCTTTAAGTTTATTTCTTGTAAAAATAAACCAAAATGCTTATATAATAAACTAATGCAATGTATAGAAAGTTGTGTAATATGTAAATTGGACACAATATCTTCTCATTCAAATAAAAAATACATCTTTTTATGCTCTTCTAGGTTAAGCTTAAAATATTTGGCTTGAGTAAATCTTTTGTCACATAATGGCATGAACTTTGGCTGAGTTAATAAATGAGAAAAATAGTCAATATATCAAATTCAGTATGCTAGCTTTAAGAAATTGCTTGTCATTATTTTTAGAAACCAAATATTTGAATAACAATTGAGCTTTGTGTGTGCATGCTGACTGAATTTCTGTTGTGTGTGTGTATATATATATATATATATATATATATAATTTTTAAAATATTGAAATGTAAATTGCTTTCTCAGTTTATTCTTTTTAGATGTCTTGTGTCTGCTATGCACTTATGTGTTGTCATTTTTAAGTATGCTATTACTTTTTGGTTGATTTAGTCAAAATATTAAGTGCATTGAATTTTGGAAGTTGTGAGCAGATTAGCTTTTATATTGTCTGACTAGTATTAGAAAGACAAGTAAAAGGAACAAAATATAGTATGTGGGTATTTTAAAATTCAGAATAAAACCTATGGTGCAATTTATTTTCAGTTTTGTTAATTTCATATTGAGGAATTTTCAAAATATGCTAATATAAACTGTCATTATTTTTTTTTATTTTTTTTTTTTTTTTTTTATTTTAGATAAACTTGCTTTTTTAACTATTAGGTTGGTGCAAAAATAATTTCGTTTTCTCACATAGTAACATATGTTAGAAAACGAAATTATTTTTGCACCAACCTAATAAAATAAATTATTGTTAATTGCACTTGGATAATCTGTCTTTGTAAATGTAAGTAAAATGTAAGTTTAAAAATATTCATGATTATGGATAAATAAAATAGATTATATTTTAGACGTTAACATTCTTATAAATCGACTGTCAAGAAGTAACCTTAATTTATTACAGGTAATGTAAATATCAGTTTTCTATTTAGGACTTTTTTAATCTTTAAATAAAAAAGATAATTTTTAAACTTTTAAATATTCCTCTTTATAAGCTTCCTGTTTTCTCAATATTTACATTTAATTTTTATAATTAGATATATCAGTATTTAATTCCTGACTTGGTTTGTAGTTTTGTAATTTGCTGAGAATGTCAGTTGTCTTGGATAAATTATTACAAAGTATTCATAACTTCACTAGCTATTAGATGAATTTTGTATCCTCAAAAATTAATACATCAGCTTAAGATATGTGATTTTTATAAATTTCTCTTTCTTTTAAATTTGTATGTTCTTGAACTCTGTTTAGTTCTCTTTTTACATTATGAATCCTTGTAGTTTGAATAAGTTTAATTGATTTATAAAACTTATATCCTGCTTCTTTTGGTTCTTTCACTGAACATGTGAACTAAAATCAAAATAAAACAGTTTGCTGTTGTACTGGATGGTAATATTAATTTTTGGTGAGGTTATTGTGTAGAATGTCACTCAGTTTATTGAATATTATCAAAAGTTGATTCTTGGAAAATGCTATTTATAGTGCTAAAAACTTGGTTTTTATTTTCTATATATTAGTTTGTAGTTAGAGTAACGCTGAGCTCACAATTCTAATTGTTTTGTTGATTTATTTTCACTGAATGATTGTCAATAATCTTCATTTAAACAGTATCATAGATTGAACTAAAATCTCATGCTTGAAATTTATTTTACTGATGGATGTCAGTGTATGAAAAAAAAATGTGATTGGCAAATATATTTTTATATTTATTCTATTTAGACATTTTCTTCAAACAAAATGTAACAAATTACTAATGGCATAAAATGTCAGTGGTGCTACAGTGTTACTCTTGGGATATTGCTCACTAACAGTTCTCTGCATGCAAGACATGTGCATATTTCCAGTGTTGTAGAATAGAAATGCTGATTACTATTGCTTGGATTATAATTGGAAGTCAATGAACAATCTTTTACAAGAATTGACTTTGAGTGCAAATGCAATATTAATCTTTTTATTCCAAGGATTACTGCCATAAAAGTGGTGAAGAACTTTTCAACATTTTTTCTTTTTTATTCTTTTAATTTTTTTTCAAGACTACAACAACTTGTAAAATTTTAAATATATTTACTTTTCTTTCAGTTATTTTAATATTTTATAAAATAATATCTCCAAGCTCAGTTCTCAAACATTTTCTCTGATTATCTGAACAGTCCTAGCCTTTACTGCACTACGCTTGACCAAATATTAGGTTGGTGCAAAAATAATGACGTAATAATGTCATTTTTTGACATTAGAAAATACGTCAAAAAATTATTACGTCATTATTTTTGCACTAAGCTAATAGTTTCACCAGCTATGGATTTGATAAGAGATTTCTGTACCTAAAACATGAACCATTTTTGAAACTTCACATTACCATTGAAAGGAGATAAAATGCTGCAATCTATAGTTAGATTGTCATCTATAAAATTATTGAGACAGAAACATTATCTAATAGACAAAAATATACTGAAATGGCTTTTATTTAAAAAACAAAACAAAAAAAACTGTTTAATATAATAATCTTAAAAATACATGAAGAGTTATGAAGTTATTTCAAACCAGTCATAAATTACTTAGCCATTAGCAGCTGAAGACTTGTTTGATGCTCTCTAAATAATTTCCTCATTGTTCAAGTTTTAACTGAAAAGGCAGGATATTTAGACAAAATCTTCCCTTTGGTAAAATTACTGTATTTAATTTTTTTAATTTTTCAGCTCCCTCTTCAACTTAAATCCATTTTTTTTATTTATCTTGAATCATTAAAAAAAAATGACAAAATCAATTTCTGGAAAAAAATAGTTAAAGAAAATCCATTTCAGCCAACAATATGCTAAATATTAAGTTATATGTGTTGGGTGTGTAAGAAATATAATTTTTTTTTTTAAGATTAAATGAAACGTTCAATATCTGTTGTCAAAACGGTTGTGACTAAATATTTTTTATTATCTAAAATGAATAAATATAGATTTTGAATTAAGTACAAACACACAACTATTAAGTATTTTTTTCATGCCAATTCCTTTCTTAATTGCATGGTGGGTAATAATAAAATTACTACATTGGTAATAAAAAGTTGTTTCTAGCTGTTGACTGAAGTAACCACAATTGTTTTTGTTAAATTTAGTTGAACAGAAACAATTGTAGTTACTTTAGCCAATAGCAAGAAATATCAATTAGCACTTTTTATTGCCAATGTAGTAATTTTATAACTGTTAGAAATTTGTTTCTTTCTTTTTCTCAATACAACAGTTTGTAGTTTTTAAGTAATAAAATTATATATTTTTACCTGAACACAATCCTTGACCTCTCTTGAAATATATGAATACATAAATGTAAATAAAGTTTGAAGCTGAAATTTAACATTATGATGAAAATTAAGTGTAAATTTTAAATTTGGTGAACTTGCAATATTGACACACATTTTATTTTTCAAATAGTATCTTAAACTTGTAATTGAAGTCAGTATATATTTAAATTTAAATGTTTTTGTAAGATGTGTGCTTATCTGCATACAATTACTGTAGCCAGTTTTTTAGTCTAACAACAATAAGGTGGAGAATTTGCATTAATACTAAAACCTTAAATTATCAGTGAATGGTAATAATTCACTTGAATTTTTTTTAAATTTCTTCTATTTATTGCATTCTAGATTTCAGTTCATCTGAAAATGAAGCAAGCACATTTTTGTCTATGTAAAATACCCAAATATAAAGAACTGCTTCTTCTATAACATTAATTTTAGTGTTTTTTAAATTTTAAGTAGCTCAGTTTCTTACTTTATAAGTCAACTAGTCAAAGTTTAACAACTGATGACAACACTTAACTTTAATTTAAAACATTCTTTTTACATTTTTTTTTTCCTTTTATTTAACTGGATTGACCTGATTTAGTTTCCTTTCAATTTTTCACTATGTACTTATGAATAAAGTTTATTTGCATTTTTGTACAGCTGATAAAAAAAAATGAAACTATTAAGATTTTTAGCTTCATAATTTTATTACTGCATAAAAATGCTTTTTTTTTTTTATTATTATTAAGAACTGGAGATACGAATGATGATTCAGTTTGAGCCAATTGGTCTACTGGGAAGTGAGTATTTATGAGTTTAATCCACTCAGCTGCAGTTACTACTGAAATATAAAGAGTATTAAGGAGAACATTAAAAAGGTTAAGTGTTGGTTGGATTTTACTGTTAAAGTGAAAGAAATGTTAGTGTGTTATAGGTAAATAAATTGGGGTGCTAACCTTTTAGACTAAAAAAAGTGATACAGTTCGGTTTTTTTTTGTTTTTTTTTCTCTCTCTCTCTCTCTCTCTCTCTCAGATATAAAAACTTCAGTAACTATAGGCACATTACTATTTAGACAAATTTTCCAAATACTATAGAAGCTTGAGTGCACTTCACCTATCTTATAAACCTATTTAAACTTTTTGGGGTCTTATTTCAGTTACTGAGCATTGATACAGAAGTTCATACATTTGAATATTTATTTCCCTTCATGAACAATATGAATTCTATAAATCAAATGACATTTCCTTTATTTGGATGTAATTTTAAAAAGGCCAGTATTTAGTAGTGAAACAATTGAAGGAAAAATTTTACTTACAACAAAAGGAATTGGATTTAGACTATTTAGGTATTGCCAGGTAATTTTCTTCAGACTCTAAGCTCAAAGATGTAATCTGTGAAATATCTTGTTTTGGAGCAAACTTCTTTTAATAAATATTAAATCAAGTTTTTCTATGACAACCTTGGGACAGCAGCTAAATTCAGAATTTGTATAAACAATGGTAAGTTCTTAAAATCTGACGAAAGTATGCTGGATTTTATGTTGGTAATCCTTTTAACTTCAGGTACGTACATAATATGTGTGTGTGTGACTTTGGTAAAGTGCTTATAATCATTTGAGAAATGAACATTTTTCAGCAACCAACCTAAACATGCACAAGTTGTCATGCAACTTATTACAAATGTCCAAAAATTATTGATGAAAATTAGAAATGCCTAAATTCTGTTCTCTGAAAAGAGTCATTAACATTGCAATTTTTTCCAGACAATTGAAATCCTTTGTATTATTGTGTTGTTAATAGAAAGTTTCAGCTGGTCCATTTTCAGCCTTTATCAGGTGTAATCTGTAAGAAAAGAAAAAAACGTATTTATTCAGAAGGTTATTACTTACAAAATGTAGTGACTAGTCTATCAACTGGGTCAGTACATTTTAGTATGCATGAATTAAATCTTACAACCACACATGTACCCAGGTTATTCCCAACTATAGATATGGAACATCCCCTCTACCTTTTCTAAGCAAAGAAAACTACACAATGCTAATACAAACCTTACTTATAGCAGCTGTCCAGTAAATGCTGCCTCTTTCAATTTTTACTTTCTCGTGGTGTACCCTGTCAATTATCTGCTCTTCATCCCAGAGAAGATAATGTGTGTCTTTCTTCAGATATTGTTAGCAATGCCAGATTGGTCTACTTTCATGTTTCAAGTTTTCTTATCTTCTTAGAATTTGAAAGGATGGCTGGTTTCTCTCTTGTATACTTTTTATACTTGCTTGGGATATTATGAATGCTTTCTTTTGTTAAACCATTTTCTAATCATAGATAATCTATAGTAAAGAGTGAATGTAGAGTAGTTTTACCTTGTTGATGTAATGTCGACAAACATGAAATGTTTACTGTAGATATACAGTTGGTGATACTGGATGCCTGCTCCTGTTTCCCATCTTAACCAGAGTGGGTAGTTGTTACATTGGATGATGCTACTAATATTCATTGAGTCTTCTAGCTTTATAGGATCCTTGCTGATGACTTTTGCACAGTATTAAAGGCAATGAATTAATGAAGGACTGGTTAGAATCAAAATTCAGATATGACAATTGGTTAGTTTTAGTACACACTTGTACTGTACCTTCTCTCCAGGCAGATAAGTAGGATGTTCCAAAATGGAAATTTGTACTTATTTTTCTTTCTTCATAATGAAGTATATATAAGTGTTATAGTTCACATAATCCAGAGGTTTACCTATTGTCTGGTTTACACTCCTCTCCTGTTTTTTGAACAGGAGTAAATGTTTATCCCTTGTTTCCTGTTTAGGATTGGGTTTCTGGTTTCTTTTAAAGTCTGCTTCAGCTCTATGCTCCTAACACTTGTCCTTCCCTACATTTAATATAAGTCTACACAGTAGCCCTCTACCCTGAGTGGCTTTTGGGCCTTGTATTGGGTGAACATTAATTAGTAAAAAGGAAAAAAAAGATCTGTTTGTTTTCTTGTTGATAAAAGTGTCCTCTATTTACTTAAGCCAGAACAAAGATTTCAAAAGCTCATGTAGTGAAAAGCCTATAGATAAGCCTTTATATATACATGCAGCTCAAAATGAAAATGAGTCATTTTTATACAAAACATTAATAGTTCTGTTTATTGATTGAAATGAGTATTCATTCAAATAGATGATCATAACCTTGATTACTTTGCCAATGCAAAACAAAATTTTCCAAAATACCTTTATCATAGTTATTGACTGGACCAATATTTCCTAAATTTTCCTTAATAGGTTTTAACTTTTATACAAAACCTGATTGAAATGACATTTTCAGCAGTCAATAGTTTAACAATTCTAAAATTCCTTGATCTTTTCCAAATAGTCCAGATCTAGTTGCCAAAAATGTACATTTGTTTACAACTAAATATAATAATACTAATTGATCTCAAAGAGGTATATAGCAGGAACACAGAATACACCATATTTACTAGTTAGTAGAAAGTATCCATACATCAAGTGTATTATTAGAAAGGAACAGGGTGTATAGATTGACATCCTCAAAAATATTCATCAGATCATGATGGATAAAAGCAGGTACATTTTGTTGTGTAAGCAAAAGCATGTCTCCTGGTAACGACAATCCTGATTGTGAAAAAGTAAGTAAAAGGAAACCTATGTGGGGAGCCAAGAGAATTAAATCAAAGGTTTGTGCTGTTAATGTTACAGATTTTTTCTTTCCTTTAATTCTGTGACTTTCAAGTAATGCACCAACAAGACTATTTGACAGAATTTGATGGATCAAAATGTCAACAGGATAGAAAAGGCTGAGTTGATCTGCAACTATTTTCAGATAACAAAGGTTGAACAAGTCTATCAGGTGGAGCATTGATTGCATAAAAAAATATCTGGATATAGTGTATGCAACTGATTCATTTGTGGCATATGAACAGTTCATTGCAAAAACACTGTATCCAAATAAGTTTGTAGACATATTTTTTAGTGGAGTTGCACAAGCTCGCTATCTTATTCAGGTAAGTCTGAATGAGGATTGGCATGTACATTCCTGGCATGACTACTAGGCCATTACAGCTTGTAATGGATTACATGAAAATCAAGTATGCTTACTGATGCATATACAGACATCTGTGTACACAAGTTGAGGGAATGATGATAGTAAGCATAGCCATATTAGTTCTCATGAAAGTTTACTTACAGGTATGAATTCATAAGTTATTGTAGCCTTTTCAAACAGTGATATTCAAGAAGAGGAGGGACTAACTCATTTGATTGGGGTTTGGCTTCAATGTGGTGGTCAATCACTGATGATATGACAAAGTGTTTTCCTTATACAGTTGTGATACATTTCCTTGTATGTGGTTGACTCTACTTGATTTGCAGTAGTATTCTTGAAACAGGGAATATGGTAATGCCAAGCTGGGATGACTATGTAGATGATACCTGCCTGAATAATATGCTTATCACTAAGGTGTATCGTATGACCTGATCCAATGAGAATGGTGCATAAACAAGTGAAAATAGACATCTGGTTTGGCATTAGTTCCCTAGCCACCAGAATGTCATTGGAAGTGAACAGATCTATCATTGATGATGCATGTTGGTTGTCTCCAGTGGGTGAAATGACATGCAGCATATTAATTAGGATGAGCTTGATGCAATATTAAAAGGTATCAACTTGGTTCTCTAATGGCTGGCAACGGTGCTGTACTTGTGGATCGATTTCATGTGTACGCTGATGGATTGCCAACTCCCTGGCAAGAAATGTTGAAGAAAACAACTTGGTTCACTCAATGAGTAAGTATAGTTTATCTACAGATGTGATGTCTGGTCAGAACAGAGTTGAGAACCTGACCAGACCACCATAAAAGTGGTTTGATTCAACGAAATAAGAGATTGTATCTGTTGGGTTAGTGTATGCTACATTCAGATGAGCTGGAACTCGGATAAATAAAATCCATCAGTGGAGTAATAGGGTGTCCAGTTATGTTTTCAGTGCACACATCCACCAATCAGGAAATGGCATTGCAGAAAAGTGTTGTATAAGTGTGAAGAGGATTGCTGCAAGGAAGTTGTGTTCTATACAAGAAGCAATTAATTGGGAGTCGTCACATTGAAGGATAATAACCTCCAATCTGACTGGTTAACATGATCTACTCATGTGATGTTCAGCTGAAGAGTATCTTTGCAGTGTTTTTTTGCCAGGACCCATAAGAGTATGAGGCATACAAGATGGGAGATGTAGTGTGGATAAAGATACTCTAAAACCTATGCACATTCAAATTTGGGATGGGTAGAGTGACTGGGATAGTTAACCATAAATCCATCCTGATTAATAACCTTCACTACATGAATCTTTAATCATTTCAGGGTTGAGGTGCAGTTATGGACAAAGTTGCTAATCATCTAAGTGAGAATGAAATGTAACTGAGCCCATTTAATGATGGGTTTAATTTTAATATTTAATCACCAGTAACTGATATTTGGTGATATTTGGTGATGAATGTGACTAAATGAAAGAGCCTCCTTTGCAGAGAAGCACCAGAACGAAAAGAGATTGGGGACAGTTTAGCAGAACACAGAATATTTGGTACTTATCAATAAGCAGCAAGCATGTCTAAACATTGGGTATATTGAAAGCAATCTGTGTGTGTCATCCTCATAAATATCCAAAAGATATTGATGGATAAAAATATTTTGTGGAGTTAGCAATTGACATCATTGTAGACTAGTAATTGCATGTCCAGATGTGGTTTAGTAAAAACCATCCTAATTGAGGAAAAATAAATAATGACTAAAACCATGTATTTGTGAGTATTTTTTTTCCATTCTTGGTTAGTTTGCATTACCCAAAAATCTTATTACTGCTATTAATACTACTAGTTTAAAAAAAAAAAAAAAATAAAGATTGAGATAAAGTTGAAGCTAGGTTTATAAGGTTAAATTTAGGCTCTGTTTATTTCCTGATAAATTGGACAGTAGATTTAACCAGGTTTATTTAATGCAAAGTGGGGCATGAGTTTTCCTTTATTATGCCTGATGTTTGGTATTTGTTGCTGTAGACTTACAGCCCAAATAAAATTATAAGAATAAAAATAAAATAAAGATATTGTTAAACTTATAATGACCATTGCGTATATTTTTTCATTTGGTTTTTTCATTGTAAGATGTTTCTAGCCTTCAAATTGATTAACAAAATGAGTCTTTGAAGTATGTTGAACTGTAACACTTTCTAATTTCTGCTACTCACTATTTTCGTAAGTAATTTTCTAGAGAGGAATTTATTTTAATTTCTAACTTATCCTAAAATAAAACTGGAATAAAATAATTAATAGCAGCATTGGCAACAATGATTTCTTTTTGACTAAATGACTAAAAGTATCAAATACTCAAACAGGTGATTGTAAAAGCTTTTTTTATGAATCCTTGAAGATTTTAAAATCTGTCAATTATTTATATTTATCTACATACCTACAGTGTGTATAGCACTTTCTAAATTCCCTCTAAATATATTAAACCTATAATTCTAAATCCATTAATTGTTCATAGTCATTGGCATGGATTTGACATGCAAAGGTTTTGGTGTTTCTAGAGAAAATATAGAAAATATAATACATTTTTTTTTTTTTTTTTGTAAACCTTATTCTGAAATCTATTATATTGGAATAGAAAAGTTTTGTTAAACCATTCGGTGACTTAAAAAAATAAATAGAAACCTAGTGATAATGTTTTTTTCTACTCAGAAATGTTATAAAGAAAATATATTTTTCATAAATTATTATATATATGGTATTTTTTCTTTTTTTTCTTCATCAAGATTATAAATTCATAAATTAGTTAACAATTTAAAAATGTAATGCTCTTTATTTTCTGTAATACTAAAAATTATGTATTATTAGGTGTCAACTGGAATTTTGCAATATAGTGAAATGGACATGTCATTCATTTTTCATTACTTGTTTAGATGTCAAGATTTACAAAGTTTAATAAGTATTTCTAATGACACATTCATTGAAATTTTTGTCCAAAACTTGTAAGGTATATTAATTGTATCAATTGTTCAGAGATCACTAAGAATTTTTTTTCTTTTGCTTATTTAGTCAAAATAAATGAATAACTTTCAATTTATATTTGAATAGTTCCATCAAAAATGGATAATTTTCACCTATTAACATTCCCAGATATTTTTTTCTCAAAACTTGATGTGTAATGTAAACAGATATTAGTTAGACATAGTGTGAAACTTAGAATTTTTGTTTGTTATTTATTATTTTCTTGATAAGGAAGGCTTATTTCCATCACAGACAAGTTTGCTGATAAGATGGTATCAAACTCTATCCAGTTAGGATTATTTGAAGCTATTAAATATAAAATGCTTTTCAAAAAGCACTGTCTTAAAATTAAAAAAAAATTAATCACTCTTAAGATAGATAAATTGTTAATTTATGATTTTTATAGCATTCTACTCCAGATTTTAGTTTTTTCTTCAATTTGATGGTTTTGAAGAGAATATTTTAAGGGTAAGTTTCATAAGTTTTTATCATTTTCCTATTTCTACAATAATGGCTATGCTCTAGTTCTTTGTCTCAATTACAAGTCACATGTTAGTTCTAAGCTTGCTTGTATATAATCAAAATCATAGTCTATGGCATTAACTATTAAGTAGCTAGGTGAGATTTTAAGATATCTAAAAAGATGTAGGGAAGCAATAACAAATTTTGTTTTTAGTAATTTTATGTATTTAAAAATTAAGATTAGAAAAAAAAATTTCTGAAATTATATTTTCTTTCTAAATGTTATGTAACTAGTCAACTTCATTTTTTTTTCAGTAGGTACTACTGCTGCCACCTAAAACCTACTGTTTTTATTTCATATTATTGATCAATCATAGTGTTTATTCTAAAAATCTCATCGAAGTGAAATCTAAAATAATGCAGTCTATTAGCTACATCTTGGTAACATTAAATTTGCTACAGCAATTATGTCTAATGAAGCATATAGTATTCATAAGGGGAGGCAACTTTTATGCAAGTTACGCTGTTTCATTTTTACCTCTTTCTCTATGGCGTTCTATCCAGTAGTAGGCCCTTGTTCAGTTATTTTGATGAATACCTTAAAGTAGATTGTTGATGCAGCTGTATTACTTCATGAGAAAAAAACTACAATATGGTTTAAGAAATATATTTTTACTCGTATATGGAAACCCATAAAAATGTTTAGTTACAAACTGTAACCTATTTATAGCTTGATTGGAAATTCCATTTTATTTTAAATAATTTAGTACTTCCCAACACTGTCTTAAACCATTTTCAATGTTTGTTTTTTTTTTTTTTTTTTTTTTTTTTTTTGTCTGCTGTAGTCATTTTGGAATAATTTTAAGCAAATGGAGAGAAAGCTGAATGAGTTTGGAAATTCATTTTTATATATAGTGAAATAGACTTAATTTAATCCATGCATTTAACATATGAATTAGTTAAAATTTAATTACCATCAAGTAATGCTCATATATAAAATGGCAATATGTATCCCTATATATTACCTGTATAATATATTTCTGCATCACCAGAAGAGTCCACAACATCTCTCTTGGTGCTGTAGAAATGCCTCAATACTAGAAAAAATTGTATATTAGAGGAACTCATGATTGCATTTAGCTTTAGATAAATAAAAAATTTAATCCTTAAATGGTAAGCATCATCAATTGATTTATTAGAGATCAGCAAATATCATTAATTGATGGTTTAAACTTTTTCTCAATAATATTGACAGCTTTCATACATGATTTGAGTCTAAATGGCCAATTGGTAACTTAAGGATTTAATTTCCCAAAGTATTTGCAGCAGGCAAATAAAGCTGGAAGAACAAACCAAAGACAGTGCTATATTTGTAAATATACTTCTTGAAGAGAAAAAGTGGTTGTACTTGGTGCAAAGAATGTACAATTCCATTGTGCATAGAATAAATCAAGACATCACATTGTTAAAAATTATTCAATTTAGGAGCCTAATGTGTTTTATTTTCCTTTTTCTTTATTTTTATAATAAAAACAATGAAAGTATCATTTTTATATATTTTTTTTTAATATATATATAAACTTTAAATAAGTATATAAACCACCCTTAAAAACAATTAATTTTGATGTACATGTTCAGGCAACCTTTTCCAGCCATTTATATATATATATATATATATATATATATATATATATATATATTGAAAATTAGTTTTTTATATTATGGGGATAAAACAAAGGATCAGTTTAGTCTATTTAGGAAATATGAAACAAATAAGTTTTTGATATTTTACAAGTACAGTGCAATTGTAAAGTTACTTAAATGTTATCGTTTTTTTTATAGTATAGGTAAACTAGTACAATGCAATTTTAATTATGACCTATAAGTTTATCTTTCTAAAATAAAAACGTTACATTCAAAATGAGATTTTCTTTTAAACCCATTTTAATGTTGGCAGTTTCTTTTCTCTGAACTCAGTAATTTGTTACAGCAAAGTATTGGTGTTTTAACATAAGTGCATTTAAAGATCATTCAGCAAATGTATGAGAAATTTAAGATCATTAAAATTAAGAATAGAACTTGAGTTTAGTGTTTATGTTGGAGGCATCATAAATGTGTGAAATTTTGGTCTGGCTGTACTCTGTTCATGTTGCAAAGGTTGGTAAGATTAATGAAAATTTTGCTTCAGTTTACTGCAAACTTGTCGCATTCAGGATCAATTGATGTGGACATGACAATCTTGAACCATGCTAAAGAGGATAATCACCTCATATAAACTCTTCCAGATTAAGACTAATATCTTCTATGATGGGAACAACCAAGTTTCTTATGAATAAGTTTAAGCTATGAGGTTACTTTTTCCCTCTTATCCCTAAATGGGATCAACTGGATGAATATCTTTTATTATTTCCTGTTTTTATTTCCATTGATTATTGATTGCTTCTAAAATGAAAGCAAAGCAGAACATTAAAAAAAAATATCAACATGGCTACAAGTTTATAAATCCCTATAAAGAATTACTAATCAATGGAAGAGATATGTGCACCAGACAAGGGTTTGACTCAGTTTTCTGAAATTGAATATTATTCTAATGTTGCGCGTGTGTGTGTGTGTATGTATGTATATATATATATATATATATATATATATATATATATATATAGTACTTTCATCAATTTAAGTTGCTGTTTCAGTCATAAAAATCATTAGATTATTTTGCAAGGGACACAATGCTATGTTGATGTGGAATATTGTGACTAACATTTTGCTTAGTAAAACTTCTCAATTTCAATAAGCTTTATATTAGCTATGCATAAAAAACAAGGTTTGTGTATGTATTTAGTGGCTGAGGGAGAAGCTTTAGTTCCAATATTGAGTGGGCACTTATATCCTAGATAAAAGCAAACATTTTGAATGTTGGATTTTCAAGACTGACATTCTCTCTTCAACTGGAAGTTTAGTGCAGCAATTTTCTTCCTTCCTTGTGTCTAAGTTACATACTTTGCTAGTTTAAAACTTTTAAAATCTTCTCATTATGCCATAACTGGGTGTTTTTCATGATGGCCATATTACATATAATAAACATGTCCATCAGGAGAAGTTAAAAACAGATAGCTGATGGGTAACCACTTTGAAATTGATGTCATTGTAATGTTTTTATTAAAATGTCCCCTTGCTATCTGACCATTTCTAACCTAATCCTCTTTCTTTTATTCTAATATTTCTGATTAGATGGTCATCTTGGAAAAATTGATTAAACAAATGACCTTTTAGAATAAATTGCAATAAATCAAAATCTTGCTATCAAAATGTATCAATATATATTTATCCTGTGTTTTTTTTTTTTGTTTTTTTTTTTTTTAATGCACATTGAAAGAAAAAATTGGAGTTGACCTTATACAGAATTGTCTCTTTGATTTTGGATGACTTAGAAATGTAACACACAAGTAAAATTGTGATACATGTAATTACAGAAAAATAATATATTGAAACTAATATACTACCCCTAAATTAGTTTTGGCTTAATTCACCATTTGGTTACATACATATTCTTTCCAATTTTTAGTACTTATTATTTTCTGCATTTATTAGACTGGATTTAATTTTTATTTAATTTACTTTCAGGAATTCCTGTTGAGCAATTGGATAAAATGCGGGAGGAGTTTCTTGCCCATGATCAACATAAGTTGGCCCAGGATATGTGCCATTACCACAGCATTCGTGATTTGACACTGTCACCTCGATCACTCATTAGCATAAACCATGTCTTCAATACCAAGGTATTTGCCATCTAAAACTTCAAGTCACTTAAGAGAAACTCATGGCCTTAAATTTAAAAATTTTTTTTGAAATTTTGTCAAAGTTAGATATTATAATTTTAAAATTTATATATATTAAAAATATTTCAGCACATTCATCACAATTTTGCTAAAATTGTATTTTTAGCAGGTCAATTTTTAAATTTAAATTTTAGCTACTTTTAAAAACTAAAAAAACGAATTATCAATATTTTTTTTTTTTTTTTTTTTTTTTTTTAAATTTTGTTAAACATTTTTATGTTTGTCTATAAAATGAGTTATTTTGTAATTGATATACTTTCATTTTGTCAGAACCAAAATGCTTTGTATAAGCAATTTGGCAAAGATGCAACAAATAAATGTGATGCTCAAACGCTTTGGAAGCTACTTTATTTTAATGCTAATTGTTCTAATGGATGCCGCAAGGAAGCTAACAATAACCCTAGATTATTAATATCTGAAGTTGAATTACAATTTGAGAAGTTTTAATCATTAGGTTTCACTCCAAAAGTAATATATCATTTTGTATTCTAAATCAGTTTGAAGATTGTAATAAATCAGTTTCATAAATGTCAAACTATTAATTTAAAGTTTTGCAAATATAGTTTGCAATTCTGCTAATAATATACAGCCTTGTAGGATTGTACTTAAAATTGTTCCTTGTCCTTGTTCAGAACGTGATCATCTTTTACAAAATGTGCCGCTTATAAACATGATATGCAAAGTTCTCTCCCTTGTTATTCATATATTTAATAATTTATTTTACCCATTTTTGTTTCAGGCCAAAAACAAGTTTCTTAAATTGTTAACTAGTTTAAAATAGTCTTAAAAAAAAATTAGCATAAATATTTTTTCTTTATAAAACTCGTTTTTTTTTTTTTTAAATTTTTAGTTTAAGGTATCTGTGTTTTTACTTTAAAAATAGTGCTTGCCATAAGTAGACTAATCACTTTTCCTACCAGGACTTTTCAGATTAGACAAGTTAAAAGTATAATAAAACATTATTGCTTGTTTTGTCAAGAAGGAGAATGTTTATTTATGCTAATTTATTGTGTTGTAAGATATTTTACTTTAAGGGTTTCTTTTGTAACCCTTTATGAAACCAAAACAAATGGAAATGTATTTTCCTTTAACAATTCTAATTTGATTAAATGTGCCATTTGCCTTTCAGATTGAAGAAGGAAAACCCATAACCAACCAGAAATCCTCTGGACGTTGCTGGATCTTTGCCTACTTGAACCAAACCCGAATTCCATTCATGGAGAAGTATGAACTTGCAGAATTTGAATTCAGTCAGGCATACCTGTTCTTCTGGGATAAGGTCAGTTTCCTTATGATTTTTATATCTATATATTAAATACTTACACACAAACTATATTTCAGTACATCTGTGAATACACACAATCATAAGGTCAGACATCCAAATAAAACTTATGCCTTAATATTTTCATTAAGTTTTGAAAAAATGCAATAAACATAAATGAAGTGAGAATAATACATTTTTGATTTGTTTTAGCTTGAAAGAAGCAACTATCTGCTTGATGCATTTGTCGACTGTGCCCGCAAAGGTCAGATGGCTGGCAGCCGAGTGGTTGACTATTTATTGATGCAGGCAATTGATGATGGCGGTCAGTGGGACATGTTGGTCAACCTCATTGTTAAACATGGTATAATTCCTAAGACACTTTACCCAGAAACAATCAGTTGTGAAATGTCCAAGCATTTAGGAGCTGTGATCACTTCAAAAGTAAGATAATTTTGTACAGTCTTATTATCTTGAGGTTTTTCTTTTTCTTTTTTTCATTTACTCCCATTTATATAGTGTCTTTCTCAAATCCGTCAACATTTAAAAAACATCACAAATTTTGTTTACTTTAAATTCAGCAGAACAAACAAGAAAAATTAATTCATTTTATTTTTACAAATATGGTTTTATCTAGCGTATATACTTAAGACTTATTAAAATGATTAAAATAATTTTTAATTTCAGTTTTAAAATGTGTATCTAAAAAAGAACAAGTGATACTCGCAGATTTGGAAATATACATATGCTAAAAATGAAATTAAAAGCTTTTAAATTATTTTTAATATTTAATTTTAGATGTATTCACTAGATAAAAACAAATTTATTTAGGGGAAAAAAATAACTCCTTGATTTTTCTTTGTTTAGAAGAAATTTACAAAACTCCAATAACAGTTGACTGGTGTACCAGAAAAGAATGGCTGCATTTTTAAAAGCCTGAGTGGTTTCATTTTTTTGGCTTTTTAAAACATTATAAACTAATTTTTAGTGAGAGCTATACCATTTTTTTTTCTCTCAAATGTGTTGTCCAAGGACACAAATATAGATGGTTTATGCAATAATTTCTTTTGTATTTGGTATCTCCCAGAAAGGGATATATTTGTTTGAAGTAGCAAAGTGGTTTTGGACTACTGTAACTGAGTAGGACAATCTAGCAGGTAACCATAATGGACTGGTCCTCGTCATAGTGGTAGGCAATAGGTGAAGCCCTTAAGTGTAGCCAATAGGCGTCCATGTACCTCCACATCAGTCTGTATTTATGGCTGACACCACCCACTCATATTACTGTGAGGGGGAACCCAGGTATATGCATATTCATTACATCAATATTTTACCAATGTTTTAATAAATATGGTAGTTATTTATAGTTGACAATTTATTCGAAAGTTTAATAAATAAACTTTAATCGAAAACAAGTGTCTGTCGGTGTCAGTAGTTTCAATAATTTGAAATTTCTTTTGCCCCACATTTATTACTATCAGCTGCTCTTTTTTTTCTTTTTTGCTTACTTAATAATTTTTGAAGGAATTCACTTCCACAGAAGGTCAGAAGAAATGAACATCTTCCTGGTTGTAGTTTCATGTGTCTTGTAATTGAGTGTACAATTTCAAGAATATTGATTAAAGATTGTTTATTTTGATTCTGTAACTTGTAAAATTTAGTTGCAGAAAAAAAACATCATATTTTGCATTTTCAGCTGTTAGAAGCAAAATACTGTAAAAAAAAAAAATAATAATAATTCAATGAATAAAAGTACATACAAAGGAAGATTATTTTATTTTCTTTGCAGCCATATGAATATTTTTAAGATTGGACTAGAAATACACGAGAAATTACAAGTTGAACAGACTAAGTTGCAAATTTATCAATCTCAAACGAAATCAGATATTGACTGGAAATGCTATCATTATTACACAAGAAAATGAATGGCTTCCTTAGAAAGCAAAAATACTAAATTAAAAACTGAAAAGCTGAATTGAAAACTGCAGTATCGAGGAAAAAAACAAACAAAATCCAATACAAAATATAAATCGCCAAACTGACCAACTTCATTCAGGACATGGCAATCTACAACTTCCTATTTTTTGTAGCTTGAAGTAATGCTTATTTCTTTACTATCCTTCTCAGTTCTGCCATACATTTACACAGGCTTTCTAGGTAATTTACTTGATGCTCTCCTCTGTTCCTCAATGTCCTGTGAGTGTCAAATTCTCCAGGCCCCGTTTCCTCATTACGTGTCCCAGAAATTCTCTTACTGATCCTAAGCACATGTGTTCTTTTTTTTCCCATTTTCCCTTAAAATTTAATATTGTTCACATGGTATTCTTAGCATCCTTTTATAGAACCACATCTCTTTTCTCAAGTCTCCTCTCCACTTGTATGGAAGTCATCCAGCATTAAACAAGTAAAATAGTGCTAAAACACTCCTATATGTCAGTTTCTAACAACATTTTCTTATTTCTTAATACATTAAATTGTCATTGATAGATTAGTCTCATTTACAATCCCATCAATTCACATTGATCTCTACTCATTGTTAATACTTTGTCAATTACAATGTCTAGGTTATTTTGATTTTGTAAATTTTGATATTAAAGTAGCTATGCTATTTTAATAACCTTTGCAAACATGATTCATAATTGTTTTCCTTCTCACTTCTCCAGATGAAGGAGTACTGCAAAACCCTGCAAGAAGCTGTGGTAAAAGGTGTTACAGACTTGGATCTTAAGGTCCTTAAAAAAGATATGCTAAAAGAGGTACAACTAAAATGTCTTTTCTTTGAAACACATTCTTCAGATCAGAATCCTACTTTGTAATATACCTAGTATTATTTGTTGCAACATCTCTTTTTCTGAATTATCTCCTTGAATAGGCAATCTATTTTTATATATTTTTATATATATTTAAAAACTCATGTGAAAACCTGATATGGATTAAAAATATGCCACCAATTTATTTATTTTTTTTTTTTTTTTTTTTTTTTTTTTTTTTTTAGCAGCTTGAGTAAATTTGCATAAATTTTTGCACACCTTAAAATGAAAGTGTCATAATAGTAAATTATTTGAAAATTATTTCTTTCACTCTTTTAATCGTATTAATAGATTTTTATTATTCATAAGACTTACTGTTGATTATTTAGCCTACCAACAGCAGTCACAGTTTCTTTAATAAAATGGAATCATTAAAACCAAACATTTATCATCTCAGATAAAAGTTTAATAAAACTATTTAATATTCTAGGTGGCTTGTCTCAGTTATTTTTGCTGTCAACTTAACTAATCAACTAAGAATCTTTGATTATTAAAAAAAATAAAGAGTGCTTCACTTTTTAAAAAGTGAAGCACTCTTTAATATAAAAGCAATCTATAATTTAAAGATATAATTAAAATAAAATTATAGCTACTTGTAAATTTTTCAACACCTTATTGAAATTATTTGGTAGCTGGAAATAAATATTTAATTCTGAATGACACTTCACATTTCTAGTTGTTGAAGGGTGTAACCTTTTGACATTTTCTCATTGCGCAGTTGTATACCATTTTGGCCATCACTCTGGGCACTCCTCCTGCCACAATCACCTGGGAATACTACAACAAGAACAAAGTCTATCACAAAGTGGACAAAATAACCCCACTGGAATTTTATAAACAATATGTACACCCCTGTTGGGATGTCACAGAGATGGTATGTTGAGTATTTTTAATTTTCAATCAGATTATTTCTAAATGCATTTACAATTGATTTTTTTTTTTTTTTTTTTTTTTCTTCTTCCCCACAAAGGTTTTAATATTTTTATTATAGTTAATGTTATTTCTTTACTGGAAATACTGGCATTCTGGTATTTTTAACTTTAAATAAAAATGAATAAACCCTTTGCTTATCCCCATCAATTTTAATTCAAACTTTTATTTGCAAACTTAACTTGGCATAATTATTCCTCTAGTTTTCAATTCAGTTCACAGTTTGTATACAACAGTGTAATGGAGAGAGTTTGGGAAATACACACACATACACATGTATTTTTTTATTGAAATTGGACTAGATTTGAACAGTGAAATTAGCTCAGAACAATTTTGTTTACTGATGGAAATCTGATCTAGCCCATTTGGAATTGGGTTTTTAAAAAAGACAATGGAAATGATAAAATAAATTTTATTGGTTAAAATTTAAAATAGAGCTTACTAAGGCTATGAGAACTTTGAAATTTACATGATTTTGGGTTGAAAACGGCACTCATGATAGTCACGTGCAGGCCAAGGGTTGATTTATGATCAACCAGATTGATCTATATAAATGCGTAGTTATGCTGAAGAAGGGTAGATGGTTGAGCCAGACGGGAGAGGCCACGATTGGTCAGCACATCGTCGTCACTGCATGCCGTCATGTGCATGGGCACCCGCAGGCGGCCATTATGGGTCGCGGTGCTACACTAATCAGTGGTTGGCTTGTCTGCCATCAAAAGCAGCTGAGCTGGGTGGAGAGAGGTAGGAGATTGAAAGTGACATCAGTGACTGGAACCAAACGCCTGCTAACATATGTTGTTGATATAAGTACAAAGAAGTGAATTACTCCTCCAACAATCTAAGACTGCTACTGCTACTATTATTACTACCACTGGAAATGTCGAACAAGCTACAATAACCAAAGGTTGGTTTTTGCTCATCTGTCTTTGAGTGCAGTCGAGCTGGATGGAGAGATATCGGTGATTGAAAGTGAATTGAAGGCTCAAAGAAGTACAAAAGTGATGTCAGAGATTGGAACAAAACCCTCACTAACATATACTGTTAATATAAGTACCGATGCTTCTGCTACCATGAAGATTATTACTACTGTTACTACTGCTGAGGAGGAATGCAACTATCTTTATCTCTCCATCGCAAGAGTCACATATCATTCTGAGATGATTTAACAAGTTAATCAAAACCCACTCTCTCTGTGTCTAGAATCCAGTGTATGAGCTTTTCTTTTTCTTTTTACATCAAATAATTTTCTTTTCTGTAACCCGTTTCTTTTCTGCTATATAAAAGACATTAACAATTCAACTATTGAATAGATTTTGTCCGGCTTTCTGCAGATTTTTTTTTTTTGCTGCATTCTAAATTTCTTAGTGCAGACTCTGCAGTCGTGTCTACATCTTCAGTCGACCGTGAATGGATGAGCATCACTTCTGCTTTCTGGATCAAACCAAACACAACGTGGGCAGGAAGCAGGATTAAACCAGTAGACTGTTCGAATAATCTACGGATACTCAGGGGGACCTACGGCCACTCCCTTAAGTTCAGTTAGGACCGAGTAGACACCTCAACCCAGAGAGTAAGACGTCGGAGGTTGAGGGGCTGGGGCGAAAGTGTTAGAACAGATTGTTTCCTTAGAATAATTCAGGCAAAATCTTATCTCTAAAAGGTCGATACAGTAAATATCCAACATTATCTGACATTAGTGATAACTCTGTTTTTACTATATATTACAGTAAATCTAAAATATCGGTAGTAATAATAAAAAAAAAAAATCCTTTTTGTTTTAATCCTATTTAGGATCCGTTTTATAAGATGTAAAAGTGACATAACCAGTAATGTATCTCATGTTATCTAGGTTTAATCTATCCAAACTTAAATGCATTCTGATGATTATATATAAACAGCCAATATTAAGAAATAAGATGCTAAAGTTTTCATTAAACTAATTTAGATAGCATGACCATAATGTAAATAGTTAAATATTTTGGTCTTAATTAAAGACCAAAATATTTAACTATAAATTTACATTTTTATTATTTTGAATTTGTAAATTTACTTTCTAAATTATTAACTTATCACCATAAAATTGTTTCCTCTTATATAATTTTTGTGCATACTTTTGATCAATTTTGATTATCAAACCAAAGGTTGTGAAGGTCATTGAACAATATCAGCATTTAAAAGTAGAATTTGGTGATTTAACTACTGAATTTTGTGATTTTTAATTTGTTTGAGCAGTTTACACATTGAAAATAAAAAAAGAAAGTGGTTTGTTTTCATTAGGAATTCCCAAGATGAACATTGTTGAGAAAATATCTTTATTATGCATTTGATTTTTTGCTTATGAACATCGTCATATAAATATTATAAACTTGACTTTCTATGAAGAATCTAAATCTATATTATGCTTAAATAAGTGATTTAATGTAC
>OZ010574.1:74797720-75170220 GCA_963932145.1 Acanthosepion lycidas | reverse complement strand
GGATTAATAATACAATAATAGTGATTACCAAATTTAGTGACACACTTTGCAACTCTGGGTCCTATGAACCGATTTTCCTCTCATAATAAATGGAAGAGTATGTTCAACAAGTTAGTGTAGTGAAGGCCATTAATCTTTCTACAAGAGTTACCCACATCCATAAGGATGTGGATACCTCTTATCCTGCTTAGCATTCAACAAAGTTGTTGAATACTAAGCAGGTGTGGGGGCCATTATAGATTTTGTGCAAAAATCCAAAGATATTCCATTTCAGTCACCAAAAAGCATAAGGTTAAAGTAGACACACAACAACCTAAATGATTTAACAATTTGCAAGTTGTATGAGAATTGATAGCTGCAAGCCCCACAAAAGGTCACAGTAGGTGACATCCTCTGGCACAGTTTATTGCCCACTCTTTTACAATGTATAAGAATATATGTGTCACCTTCTCTAAAACTATCTCTTGTCGCTGGACCATCCTTATACAATCACCCAATCTGATTTTAACTTACATTAGTAATGAGGTTATAAATTATAAAACAATACAAAAGTTTATTCAAACTTTTTATAAAAATCAAAACTGGTTTTCAAAGATATCAATTTATTTTCTCCTGTACATAAAATAATAGATGAAAAATGGTTGAGAAAAGCAAAATAAGAAATGCCATCCAATTTATTCAGCTTCATGTTTCTCACGTACAGCTTCCTGCAAAAGAGATTTTTTTTTTAATAAGGTACATTGTTAAACTAAAGAAAAATCTAAATAAAAAAATCTATGCTGTAAAAAAAAAAAAAATTTAATAAGTGTAGAATTTACACTAAGGACAAGAAAAAAAAAAGGGAGGTACAAATAAGTTTTCTTAATGTCTTTGTAGGAATTTTTAATGCCTGTACAGGGTGCAATGGATAAATTGTCGTCTAAATTATGCAAAAAAAGGAAAATAACACCGACATCTCATTTTATAAAGGGGTTATGAAAATTTGTTCCAGTCAATCCAAAGTTATATGGAAAGAAGCAGAACTGGAAATTATACAGCTACCCTCCTCATTCGAAGGTTTTACCAATGTAAGTAGTGTCATTAATCTTGAGAGAAACATGGGAAACAACATGGCCTTCATTGCTCACAGTAGACAAAGTGATTGTGCATCACTGTCGGTCCCATCTGTTGTTCCTCCTGTTCAGTTCAAGAAACTAGCTTTTCTTAGGATTGCTATTGTTGGCAGTTCAATAGTGTGCCTTTTCATTTCCTGTGTACGAGTTAAACGATTTCAATAGATGTGAAAGGGAAAAATGAGAGTGAGAATTTGGTACATTAGGTCACCTATGGAAAAATTAAATATAAACAATAAATAAAATAATAGTGATGAATAAAAAAAAGAAAAATACATTTTGCCATGATGCTAATAAAGGAACTGCCCATTAGGTGACGCTATTTAAGATCTATATTTCCTTCCTCTCTCTTTTCTCCCCCTTGCTCCAAGATGTAGCAGGATGTTGTTGAAGATATCCCTGCTGCAAATGTCTCCTCTCCCCTGGTCAACTGAACTTTCTTTCCACTTTCCAACATGTACTGTTTGCATGTGCTTTGTAGAACTTCCACCAATGAAGTACAACCGTATTGCATCTAACAACTTTGGCTCTCGTGATTACTGGCAGTTTGTAATATAAATGTAAGGTCCTCCTCTCTTCAATCAATATGAAGTGTTAACATCTGATAAAGCTGAATGTTTCGCCTTCCCACTTAGAAGTGAATATCTGTTGAGTGATATGCATATAACTCCTATGGTTTCTGCCATCATCTCTAACCTGGATCCTCACAAAGCATGTGGACCTGATGGTATCCCTGACAACAATTTACTCCTGTTTTGATATTAAGTCTGATCAGTTGATGTCCAAAACAACAGTCTGTTGTTAATTGGGGCAAAGTATGGCTTGGTAATTTTAACACCTCTAAAACTAAACTGCTCTAATTCATTATCTGAGACCACCCACCCTCTCCACCTTCCATCAACATTGCTGATGCTAACCATCAAGAAATTGACTTGTGCCTTCTCAGGCTAATGTTCTCAGCTGCTATGAAGTGGAAAGACTATATTGAATCTATTGCTAAGTCAGCTGCTAAGCTGGTTTGTTGTGTGAGATAATTTTTCTCTCCAGAATCTATCATACATATCTATAAGTCTGCCATTTATCTATGCTTAGAATATTGCTACCAAATATGGCCTGGTGCTCCTGCTACTTATCTAGAGCTCATTGATAAAAATCAAAAATCAGCAATATTATTGGTCCTGATCTGGCATCTCAGTTTCAGTCACTTTTCCATTGCTGTAAAGTTACCTACCTGTGCTTTTTCTATCAATACTTTCATGGTAATTGTTCAGATGAGGTCTTCGCTATAGCACCTAGACGTTTTGAATTTAAAAGCAGTACTAGACTGGCATCGAGATTGCAACAATTTACATACGAGTTGGCTAGATATAACTAATTTCTATGCTAATAGTTTATTTTCTTGCTTGTGGAACTCCCTTCCAGCTCCATGCCTTCCAGCCAACTTTAATCTTCAAAAATTTAAATGCAACATCAATCACAATCTACTGTCCTCCTGATTCCACTTTTGTTCTCACTTCTTAGTAATGTTTCTATTTTCTAATTCTTCCACATTAAGTAACCTCTTGTGCCTTTACTACCTTGTTTGGAATGAATTCAATTAAAAAAAAAAAAAAATCCAAAACACATTGAGAACTTCCCTACACTTTATATAAAAAAGAATTAACAGTCCATAGTATAAAACCAAAGTTTTAGTTCCTTCTTTGTTTACATGTGAACATGCAACACCTATCATACACCAACACTACAACCATTATATTTCATGCATCTTTCATTTTTTAACCCATTAAATTTGCATTCACAAATATTTTGTGCAACTGTACTGACTAATGGTATTTAATTTGATAAGACTTTTTTAGCATTCTTTTAAAATAAAGTAAAATCTCTAGCTTTACAGAAATTTCACAAGTTCTAACTACTCAGAATTACAGTTAAAAAACATGTTTTTTAGCATATGCTTCTTATACTTGTAACAGCTTCAGTATTAATACTATTTATTATAGATGCATCCCCTTTACATTAATATAAAAACAATATTTTGAGCTTTTTTTTTTTTTTACTGGACACAAAATATATTAAGTATTAAGAGCAAGACCAGTTTAACAAGTAAAATTCTCTTTGGCATTTTCTACTTGCCAACAACTTGTGCAACCATCTGCTGCAATCTGTGTTAAATAAAGCCTTATATTTTGTGCAATGTTGGTTTAACTCCAACAGAATATTCCACAAAAAATTACATTCAGCAGTGAACTGACCAAAATAGGAACATTATATTTATACTGGTAATTAATATTAAGGAAGAAATGTTTTCAAAATTACTGATCTAATAAGAAAACATTTGTAAATTTGTTTTTAAAATAAGACTTACTTGAAATCTTTCTTCAAGCAGAGATATTTCACTCATTAAATCTGTAATTGCACTTGTAAAAGCCTCTTGTGGTGTATAGTCAGGTGTTGTTTGTATCCTTAAAACAAATTTGTGTTCCAAAGGATGCGGAATTTTGTATCCAGCAAAAAGTATTCGAGGATCTTTGAGCAACTGGCTACAAACATAAGAAAAATTGTTTTAAAAATAAATAAAACAAAACCATCTTTTTCATTGAATTTTGTTTATGTTAAATATATTTTAATTTAGATGATTATGATGAAGTTTTTATTTATCTTTTAACAAGCAGAGTGAGATAGGCAAGTTCATTAAACTTAGAAAGACTTGAAATTTTTAAGAAATTTTTTCGATTTTCAGTCCAAGAATACAATGGAATTGAAATGGATCAAAATCAAAAATGAGTTTTATTACATTAAATATATTTAAATTTGTTTAATGCTTACAACCGGTCAACTTTTCATATAACTAAAGTTGATGTACAAGATACATCAACTTTAGCTATATTCTAGTACCAACTAGAGTATGTAAGTATGCATGTTCTTTAACTATGATTAATTAAATAAGAAATGGAAGACTGAATATACACTGTTACTTACGTTGTTATTAAGTTACCCAATGTATGATCTTCTTTATTTACTGTAAAAATGGCAGCATTGGGTACTTTTGTGTCTTTCTCTATTAAGATCCTGAAAAAAAAAAAAAAAAAAAAAAAAAATTATTCCTCTATTAAATAAACAGAAACATATCAATAAACTGAAATATCAAATTATTTCATAGAACATTTTATATAGCAATCAACTAAAAGAGCAAACAGATTAGCTCAGTACAATAAAATCATTTTGAAACAACAATCACACATACACACACTTAGTAATACCTGTACCAATGGAAATTAACAATTAAGACTATCCATTTTTCATGTCTCTTCTCATTTTTTTCCTAATCCTTTCCAGACTTCCTTGTTATGATTTGATCTAAATGCTATACAGATATGGACTGCATATGCAAAAAAGGAATAAGGAATTTTGTTACATGTTGAGAAAAGAATTCCAGAGATAATTAAAAATAAGAATAATTTTTTTTTTAAATCTACATTAAAACGGCAAAATATTGGTTGACCTATCAACTTTTTACCTCACTTTAAAATATAATGTAAATTTATAGTCTACAAAAAAATTATTTCTACTTTTTCAAATTTAACAGAATTTTTATGATTTAAGAATCTAGTCTTGAATGTGCCTGAAACATTTTTTATCAAGTTTTAATGATACAAAAATAAAAGAAAGTATCAATCAATGGCTGTTGTAATTTTCATATTTTTTAAAAATATGGTATCTCTTTAATGTGCATGGATGTTATATAATAACCAACTTATTGCTACTACTATTTACACTTTTTCAGACTATTGAGATGGTTTTTGCAGTGCTTTAGATTTTTAATAAAAACTGGAGCTTTTTTGGAACAGTATCTATACCATGAAAATAAAAGAGCTCTGTTTTTTTTTTCTTATTAAACCTTTTTGTATTAGAAGGCTCTTGAAAACTTTAATAACCTCTTTTTGATAATATTTCATCCATACTGATGATTTTCCAGGCTATACATGATGCCATAGAAAATTCTTTAATATTAATTTGTTTTTGTTTTTTTGCAAATATTGCAATGCTTGTAAATTAAATCATTTTAACAGTTACTAAAGTTATTCTTCTTTGGTGCTAAATAGATCTGAGCTAAAACATTAACCATGTCATGTCGCTGCCTTCTCTTCCTCCTGATAAATGTTGCACTGAATAATGTAAGTTCAACTAATATGAATGCTGTGAAATGCCAGAATTTCATAAGGTATGCCATATTGTAACATGATCACACCATTAACTTGAATTCTGGGTGTCGTGTGGTGTAATAGTTAGCCAACACATCTCATGAGTAGTGAGTTTTAGTTTTACTGTGTCCCAAATTTTGGCCTAATGTCAAAGTAAACTAAGCTTATGAAACAATTGTTAAGCAAAGTTTTTTGTTCAAATTTCTGAGATGTGGAGTTATCATCTGGTATTGTCAAGCTAAATTTATTTCCATTTCCTTACTATAACAAAATAATATTTTTGGATTCATCATAGCCCAAAAGATGTTCAATTAACTTTTTTATGGTGCAGTCAACTATGACTTTACAGTTAGTTATAATATGCATTAAAGAACAGGATAAATGACATCTAAAAAATGAAAAACTAAATTAAGGTGAACTGATACATGTAAGAATACTAATAGATATTTAGCAATGAACGGAGGTTAGTTAAGTAAAAAATTATTTTATAATATTATAATGATCCTATTTCCTTATGTTTATTGTCATAACACAGCAAAACATTGGTACAATGTTGTGTTCATAAATGAAAAACAAGTCAACACACATGCTTAGATTAATATCAAAATGGCAAGTGCCTTCTTTATTCAGATCCCATTGAAAGGGGAATCACTCTGTCCAGATAGCATAACATCTCCCCTTAAATGTCCTGTCTGGTGGGTGGTCTTGATACTCGTCCAGACCTGGTTGTTATGTAGCTTGGGGAACTGGTTGGTTGATGAATCATTTCTTCAGTTTCATCCATTGAGTGTTGGATGCTTTCTGGGTTTTCTGCTTTTATTTCCCTGCTCAGAGGGGTTTGTAGTATAATGTGCTGGCAGTTGCATCAGATATATCCCGTTGTTGTCAGTTTCCACGATGTAGGATCGTGGAGTGAGGGCATTTCCAACTATCATCCCTTCCTGGCTAGGGGTGTTTGGGCTTCTAATCCACACTATGGTTTCAGATTCAAGTGGTCTCAGTTCTCTTGCTCTGTGTTTCTGATTGTATGTGTGCTGTTGTTGAGCCTTCTTGTATTCATCCCTAATCCAAATGAGTTTGAAGTTAGGCCACTTGGGTGCAAGTAGCTTTGGAGGCATTGGGATATTGGATATTGGTTCTTAATCTCCTCGCCATTAGCAGTTTGTTGGGGGAGTAACCAAAGTCCATTGGAGTAGTTACATGGGCTAGCAGGGACATATATGGGTTCCTTGCTTTTTTCAGTATGTTCTTTATAACTTTCCTCCAGTTCTTTTTCCTGATTGGTTGACATGTTGCTAGGCATAGCTCTTGATAGGGCAGTGTAGAGATTTTTGCCGGAAACATGGTGGATTTTGAAACTGAACCTCATGAGCCAGATACAAAATTTCTGTATTCTAGCTGGTAATGTCTGACGCTCAACTTCCTGAAAGCGTCTTTCTGCGGCTGCTCGGTCTCACGTTGTCTACTAACCCGAGATGGAACAAATACATTGAGTCAATTGCTTCGTCCACTGCTAGGAAAGTTGGCTCCCTGTGCTGCGCCAGGAAATTTTTCTCCCCGGAATTGATCCTTCAAATCTACAAATCAACCATTCGCCCTTGCATGGAGTATTGCTGCCATATATGGTCTGGAGCCCCTTCTGTTTGCCTCAGGGTTCTTGCTAAGATCCAGAGACGGATATGCAATATAATTGGCCCCGATCTGGTATCTCGTCTGCAGCCACTCTCTCACTGACGTGCTGTCGCCTCTCTCTGTCCTTTTCTACAAATACTTTCATGGTAATTGCTCTGATGAGCTGTTTTTGCTGGTGCGAAGACTTTGCGAATTCAAGTGTCCTACGAGGCTGGCATCCCTTTCACTGTTGAAACTTAAATGTAGTCGCCTCTTCTACTCCAATAGCTTCATGTCTTGCACCTCTTGCCTGTGGAACTCCCTTCCCTACTCCTGTTTCCCTGATAGCTTTAATCTCCAACTATTCAAATGTAATGTCAATCGACATCTCCAGTTGCCTTGATCTATCAGCTATCATTACTATCTGCTCTCGCTCCACTCCTCTGTAACCCCTTGCGTACTAGTGGCTTCCCGCCTTGCTAGGGGTGAAATGCTTAAAAAAAAAAAAAAAAAAAAAAAAAAAAAGAAGAAAGAAAGAGAGAGAGTTGTTTCTTTTTGTTGCCTAGAAGGGGTATGAGAAGTTTATGATGCATCTTGATTGTAAATTCTAACCCTATTAGGTAGTCAGAGAACTGTTCACATCCCCAGGTAAAGCTTCCTTCTCAATCAGAGTATATCAGGTCTCAGTTTCCAACATGGATCTTGATGCATAGTCTACTGGATGCAGTTTCCTGTCTTCGTGTTACTGCAAAAGCACTGCTCCAAGGCCATAGGATAAGGCATCAGTGGATAACATGGTTCTTTTTCTTGGGTTACATAGTGACAGGACTGGCACTGAACATAAAATTTCTTTTATAGAATTGAAGGCTCTTTTCTGTTCAATTTTCCGTACAAAAGCATTATTCTGGCTCACTAAGTCCCATAAGGGTTTTGTCAGCTCTGCTAGGTTTGGTATGAACTTCCCCAATTGATTTACCATTCCTAAAAACCTGTGACTCTCTGTTAGGTTGTTTAGTGCTTGGAAGTTGTAAACTCCTAAAACGATGTCTTGGTCAGGCCTTAAGCCATCAATGCGTAGTGAATGACCTAAGAATTTTAACGAGGTCTTGGATATCTCACATTTTGGGAGATTTAGGGTTATCCCTACTGCTTGTATTCTCTTCAGTGTGAATTTTAACCGTTTGTCATGCTTACTTTGATTCCTCCAGTATGCCATCTAGCATACATATTACCCATTCTTGGTTTTCTAGTATGACCGACATGATCCCAAACGGTAGATGGTTAAATTGGAATGTTCCAAACAGAGTAATGAAGGTCGTTAATTGGCATGATACACGTGATAAAGGAATTTGCCAGTATCCACTATTAGCATCTAGTTTTGACATAATTTTGGCCCCATTCAATTGGGCTAGTACATAGTCAACTGTTGGTAGCATATGAAATTCTATCTTAACATATGCATTTAGTTTTGTCAGGTAAACACATATTCTGATCTTTCCATTGTCCTTTGGCATGGGTAAGCACCATACTGTGGGCTCTTCTACCCTGCTTATCACCATCCTTATGAGTTCTTTCCGAGTTTACTTCATTAATGGTAGGGGTACACAACGTGGCGTTGGGATGGAATAGGGCTTAACATCTTCACGTATGGGTATGGTGTAGTCTTTTCCAAATAAGCCAAGGCCCTGAAATAAGACTTTCATCTCCTTCATCGGATCAAATGTATGTTTATCGTTGGTATTTCTGATACTATGACATAAATGTATTGTATTGTTTATTTTCCTTTATTTCCTTGGATGGCTGCCTTTAGTTTTCCTGTCACTTTTAGGGGGTAATGGTGTGGACCATGTAGGGTTTCTGCTGCTGCTAGTGCTTGTAACTTCATTTTTTTATAGGTGTGTTCTGGTATAGCAGTGACATCAGCCCCTGCTTTACAGTATTGGCATGTTGCTACAATGGTGAGACACCCGTCTCGAATGGTTGGTGGTTTTCACAACAGTGGCATCCTGTTTCTGGTTGCCACTGTTGTCTGCGCCCTTTAGGGTTATTGTCCTCATAATTTTTTTTTTTTTTTTTTTTTAGGGGGTTTTCTCTTTTTTTGTACGTCTTTTTTTTTTTCCCCTAATAGTAATGACTGTCGACCACGTGAACGGTCGCATCCTCATCTAGTTTCTTGACAATTTTTTTTTTTTTTTTTTTTTAAAACACAGCCATAATATCTTTTGCTGGGTCTTCATAATTTCATTTTGGTGTACCCTTTTGACTGTGCCTACCAAAGTGAGATCCGGTATCATTATAAGTGTCTCATAATTTGATGTCTCTACATCCCACTACTATTCTGTTGTGTATAAACTCGTCTTCAAGGCTCTTAAAATCGCATGTTTTTGCTAACACGTGTAGGTCAGTCACAAAAGCGTCTGTATATTCAACCTTCATGTTGGCAGCGCTTGGTGAACATTGCTCGTTCATAAATTATCTTTGTACTGACCATGAAGTGGTGGTCAAATCTCTGTTTGACTATATTGAAGTTTTCCGAGTCCTTCAGTGATAGTTTAAAAGGTATCTAGGATATCCTCAGCTTTATCGCCCATGGTGTATATGTGTGTCCACTTGGACTCTTCTGGGCTTTTTTCGAGGCCCAATATGGATGGTTTGGTATCAATTTTTGGCCACTGTCCAGGTTGATCAAAGGAATGGCTCTGGTGTCGACACGTTGCTGTTCATTTTGTTTATTTTCCAGTTCTGACTAGGATATTTTATTCATCTGACGCCTAAGTGTATCCGTTCTCTAGTGCTCCGTTAACCTACTTTTCATGACAATCCCACTTCTGACACCATGTTGTGTTCGTAAAATGAAGACCAAATCAAAACATGTGCATTTAGAATAGGTACTTTCATGAGATCGCTAAAAAAGAGCATAGCATGATAAAAAGATACCAATCTTGACAAAAACAAAAAATTATCATCTAAATGTTTATGTTATTATTAAGAGGAAAGCTCAAAGTATTTTGGGGGTATTTTTTTTACATTTTTTAATCATTCCTAGCATGTCCGAAATTTTCATTTAAAATTTTTTTTTTTTTAGTCAGAAAAATTGACAGATAATCATGTCAACCATTTTTTTCCATTTTATAAAAAAATGAAAATCAGTTTCAAATTCTTTTAAAATCAATTTTAATTTTTTCAAAACTTATTTTAAGAAAATTAGAAATTATAATCTTTACTTAAAATATTTTGAAACAAGCATTATTTAGTTTCTGAACCAAAAAGAAGTAGTTTAAAAATAAAATAAAGCAGGTCATAACATTTCACGTCACTTGACAAGTGACGATTTCATCATGTTATGTGAGGAAAATTTATCATAAGGGAGGAAGGAGTGATATTTAGAAGTTATTTAGATTTAAGTGAACAAATTATTTACCTCGTTATTTTTAAGGAAAACTTTCAGCGCTCTAATTTTTTTTTTGTACACCTTTACGTTTATGATGCTTTATGGAAAATATACTATAAAAAAAATTAAAATAAGACTGTTGAGAGTGAGATTAAATTTCATAAGAACAGTACCTATAAATTAATTAGATACCTTTCTTATGAAATTTTATCAGAAGTGTACATAAAATACTATAATTTTATGTATATTTATTACATTTTACAGTGTTATTTGTATTTCCATTCATTTTATTATTAATTTTGCTATTTCATTTATGGAAAAAATGTCATAACATAAAAATAAGATCATATAAATTTCCTAAGATGATACTAATACTTGTAGGTACTCTTCTAAGTTGAAATTGAAAAATCGAATTAACTTCTCCACACATGTTTTGCAAAAATAAAGGCCTTAACAGTGGAGAACAAGGCTTATCTCAAATAATACAACCTAATTGTGTTGTTGCTGTTCTTCCATACTTCATAATTCCAGCCATATTATAAACACAAAATTACGTTTCTTAATTACTGCAGGTCTTCTGATTCGTACAAATTATCTTATAAAGATATTTACAAAACTGAATGCGGCTTTTAACTAATTTTGTAATATTTTAACAACTTAAATGTAAAAATGTAATATAATTAAAGAAATAACAAATAATTGTATTAAAAATTCATTTTTCATTGAAAAATTTTTTTTGCTTTCAGAAAATATTGTCCATATTCAATAAAGAGTAAAGAACAAAGTAATTTTTAATTATTTTTTAAAATTTTTCTGTTTTTATTACAACATTCTAACTTTCAATTGAAAACTTGTTTCTCGTCATCACAGGAAGTCTAGTAAAAATTAACATAGCGAATTTTTTGTACATTTTTTTCTTATGACACACATTTTGAAAATCTTGCAAAAATAGAAATAATTGTCAGATTTTAGTTTTATTTGTTTTTATCAATATGCATATTGTCTGAAGGTAAAAAACTTTTTCGATGAAAAATAAATTTTTAAATGAATTAAATTAGGTACCTCCACTTTTTCGCGGGAAAACAGCATAGCGTAATAAACAAATGCCACAAACTTACCGAAAAAAAAATTTTTATCGTCAAAACGCTTATGTTATTATTAAGATGAAAGACCAAAGTGTATTTTAATTATTTTTTGATATTTTTTAATATTTTTTAACACGTTCGAAATTTTGGTTAAGTTTTCTTTTTTTTACGTCATCGCGGTGCTGTAAAAATAACATTGTTTTTTTTTGCGCTTTTTTCCCGTTGAAAACCCATTGATTTGGAAATTCTTGTAAAATTAAAGTAATTGTCCGATTTTAATTAAATTTTCAGGACTTATTCACCAATGAATGAAATTATTTTTGAAATATTTCTTTTTAGTAAATTTTAGTAAAAAATATTTTTTTTTTTAATATGTTACACCCCACTTACTTATTTTCCCGAAATTTGGTTCAATTCTTTTTATTTCCTTACAATTTTTTTTTGTTTAAAGTAAGAGTCATTGGAGATGGTAAATCACCTACTTTTTTTTTTCTAATTTGTTCCAACTTTTTTAAAATGAGCTTTGAATAGAAAAATAATGAATCCAATAAAACTATGATATTACTTAATTAGAAAAGCTTTTAATTGCTTTTGTAAATAAGTAATATTAAGGTCATTATTGCCTGAAGAAATAAATTTTTTCTGATGAATAATTAAATTTTACAAGAATTTTTTATTTGTTTTACATTTTGATTATAATAATTTATAATAGTTTAAAAATCGTGCAAAACTCTGTATTAGCTTATTTCCTTTTGATAATTAGTAATTAAGTAGAAACAAAATTTACGAGTTCAAAATTGCCAAGTTTAATAAATTTAGTGATTCCACTTTTTTTTCAAATAATTTTTTATGTTGTATTTTTCTACTTAATACATTCCTTATTTCCATGTACAGTAGACTGAAATTGCCATTATTATAAAAAGAGTTTTGTCCCTTTATTCTAATAAATAGACATAACAGTAAAACTAAAAATAAAAGGGTTCACTCAGATTTCTAGTAATTTTTATTTATGGTCATCCGTAGTAGCTGTCATCACTTGTCAATCAACACACGGATCAAGTATCGGGATCAAAATTACGGTACCAATCGTTAATAATTCGTTGTATATTTCTTTTTTATGCTATAATTAAGTAATATTTTTTTTAAATCAGATTAATTTAACATTAAATTTTCTAATTTTACTAAAATGACGTGTCAGAAATTTTTTTAAATATTTTTAAAATCGATAAATTTGTGTTTGTTTACAAATTTCTTAAAATTAAGAAAATGGCGGGTTTTTTGAAAATTTAAAATTAAATTTGACATTCCAATGTATATAGTTTCTATCTGAAATATACCAGAATTGTTTACTTAATGGAAATAATAAATTTAATGATTCAACTTTCAAGTAAAACTAAAATGAAATATTCAAGCATATTTTTTCATTTTAAAAAATGCATTTTAAACTTAGGTATCGATAATTTATGCCGAAAAAGTGGAGGTACCTAAATTAAATTGTTATTTCATAAATTATTTTATTATTTTTACATAAAGTTACTAAAAGTTGTTAAATATTCTAAAATTAGCGGTACTGGTGAATCCTTTATAATGTTTTTTTTTGGGGTACCTGTATCTGTACAGATTATAAATAGCACAAGACAGTCAACGAACCAGCAGTGAGAATAATCTTACTGTTCTTTACCCTATGTCGGGCAAAAAAAGAAGTTAAATCAAATGTACGGAGGCCCGGAAGAAACCTGATACAATAAAAACATCACGTGACTTGATTTGTACGGCACTGTTAACGGCCTTTACATTTATATAAAATTACTTTAAAAAAAATTATAATAATTTCCATCATTCCTGAAAGTTTCATTAAAATCTGACAATTATTTCTATTTTTGCAAGACTTTCAAAATTAATGTGTGTCATAAGAAAAAAATGAATAAAAAATTTGCCATGTTAGAGTTCCGGTGATGACGAGAAACAAGATTTTTCAATCAAAAGTTAAAACGTTCTAATAAAGACAGAAAAAGTTTAAAAAAATAATGAAAAATTACTTTGTTCTTTACCCTTAACAAACATTTTAGTAATAAAATTCTGCTTTCGTCAAGTTTATGGCCTTTTTTTCATGCTATGCCTACTTATGTTCATGAGATCAATATAAAAAATAGCATACCATGAATAAAAAAGGCCTTAAACTTGATTAAAATAATTTTTTATCGTCTAAAAATGTTAATGTTATTATCAAGAGGAATGATCAAAGTATTTTTTGAATATTTTTTTAATAATTTCTAGCACGTCCAAAATTTGTTAAAAATCTTCAATTTTTTTGAATTGGAAAAATTGACAGAAAATCAATAATCTCCCATTTTTTAACTTTTGTTTACAAAAGTGAATGTTGCCGTTTAAAATTTATTTAAAAAAAAAAAAATCATGATTTTTTTTTTTTAAATAATTTTTAAAAATTAGAAATTATAAAGTTTATTTAATATATTTTGAAACAAAGATTGCTTATTTTCTGTGATGAAAACATGTTTTTTCAAATGGGAGAAAGCCGGTCTGAACTGCGGTGTTGATTGACAAAAATGACATGTGCCTGTTTTTCATCATGCACTGACATATTACGTGCGGAAATTTATAGTACGGAAGGTCATAAGTGACAATTTATCTTTACGTTAACAACTTATTTTTACCTCGTTAATTTTATTCATAAAAAGCAAATAGAAGCATTTGAAATTAAATCTTTGTTTTATTGAGTTTTTTTTTGTATGTTACAATTCAGAGCTGATTTTCAGGTGGGGGGGGTCAAAGTCTTGTGCTTTTTAAATTTTAACTAATAAAATAAACCTTAATTCGGATTCTTGCTTGTTACAATTGTAATGAAGGAGTTACTGAGAGAGGGAATTCACGCGGCATTGTGCATATTTTGTAGCCGTAGGCGGAATTGATTTCGATGCAATTCGAACCTGAGCCTCGCATTAACCAGTTGAGGTTGATTTATTTATCAGAATAAAAGATCGACATCAGCGTCTTGGAGAAAGGCGTTCTTACCACGTTTTTGAAAGGACAGTTGGGGAAAAGAAACCGAGACGAAAGCCCGTGTTTCTTTCCGTTTTAATTCACTTTCTTTTTACTTCAGTACTGTACACTAACTCCTTTCTGTTGAATTATCACTCTTCAATGAACATAAAAAATAAATTACTTTATTTTAAAACATTTACACTTACAACAATATTAACATTTCAAATTTATAAAGAAATACATATCAATTGGGCTAAAAATGCAGGAAACTTTAAAAACAAAGTTTTATCATAAATGTTTAAAAAGAGGAAAGATTTGGAAAATTTTATTTAGAAATTTAGAATATTAATAAATAAATATAGAGAGAGTGAGAAGACATCTTTCTTTTCAACTTCAGTGGTAAAATATTATGATGTATTGATATTTTGTCTGATGGCAAAACTAAAACACGATAATTTTTGTTGCCGCTCTTTTTCATGGAATTGGCAGCTGCAGACGACTCCTTTTTTATCAGAGGAATTGATCCTCAGTCGTTTTTTAACTGATTTAGCTAGCCACGTAAAATAAAGCGTTACCTTTAATTTTTAATAATTCGACTTACAATATCGAATTATTTAGCTTTTAATGTGAAGAAAAGGAGAGAGAGGTGGTTACTTACGGACGGGTTGAAAACTGGAACCAAATGACCAACTTGATATTTATGGTCTTGGTCGGAGGAGGATTGTGGGAAGAGGTTAGCCTCCTTATAAAAATCGTCCTCCGTACTCTCACGGGACCTATTTTCTCTATCAGCCGACGCGAGACTGGTTATTTGTCGTGCTGAAGGATTATTACTTCTTTTTCTTCTGTTACTAGACCTAGTTGCAGCGGGTCGCAAGAGGAGGACTCCTTTTGCAACCCTTACCAGGCTGTCGCTGCTCTCTTCTGGGTTTTCCCCACTTTTACTGTGTCGAAAGTTTTTTTTTCCGACATTAATAGCTATATTACTGGTTTTATTTAAGGATGGGAAGAGGGGAGGGTGAGTTTTCGCATCAAAGGGCTTTGTGAGAAAATTTTATTAGCTTCGGTAGAATTCCGTAGCTAAGAAGATTTATTTATATTTGAAGAACTTTAAAAAGATTTGTTAGCTTCGGTAGAATTCCGAAGTTAAAAGAAGTAATTTAATAATAATTCCCTAGAAGAGGAATTATTTCGTTTGATTTATTTGTTTGTTGACTCGGAGTCAATGTTTCTTTCTGTTGGGCGGAGTCGTTCGATGCGGGGAATTTTCTGCCCCTATTCACATTCTTGACTTTAAAATAAAATTTAAAAATTAAAATATTTTAAAGGATATTCTTCATGGAATAAGATTTTTAGAGTCTAGACTAGGTTAGGTTTTTTTTGTGTTTTATAATTTACACTTTCAGCTCTAGAGGAAGTGAAAGAGAGTTTAAAAAAAAGAAAACAAAAGAATCTGAAGAAATTGAAGTGACTGTTAAAAAATGTTATAACAAGAATTGTTTATTGTAAAAAAAAAAAAAAAAAAAAGGTTCAAAATCAAATGAAAGAAAAGATGTCTGCTTGTAGAGACAGACATTATTTGATTGAGAATTAAATTTTTCATTTAAATTTGGGGTTTTATTAACATCACCCACCAACACCGACACACAGGATACATTAACTTCTTAACTATTATATTTTTTCTTCAAAGACTAAAAAGTAATTTTTGATAATTTTATTAACTTTTTTTCATCATAGTTACAAACAACAAATGCATCTCCCCACTTTCCACATTTCAAAAAGAAATGGGTTTCTTAAACATATTTTTTATTCATCTCGACTCCAAATTTCTATGGCAGTAGGCGTTGTGGGTAAATTATTTTTACATGGAAAAGAAGTTGCATAAAAAATAAAATTATAGTATTTGCGGGGGCAAATAACGTAACTGAAAAGTCCACAGTCAACACCATTTAAAAACGTTAATGTTAAAAAAATAAGTTAGCTATCAGAAAAAAATGAAATTGCGCTTTTTCGGCAGTATACCAGTAAAATTTACTGAGTAAATAAACCCGTATGCTCCGGAGAATAAATGTACTACTTAATACAGAAAAAAAAAAAAAAAACGAACATTGCGTTTACCAGTATAATAAATTTAAGAAATTCACTTACTTTTTCTCTCCTTCATATAGCAGAAAAGTTTCAAATGTTGGTGGAGCATTCATGATCGTGATTTGATACAGCGGCCTTCAAATTTTCTCTTTTTAAGACTCTAACAAAGAAGAGTTCTACTGGAAAGAATTTCCGTTTCCCCATACACAATCAAATATACTTTGTTTTGTACCGACCGTCCTCAAATTTGTTGCATATTTGGACAAAGTTTTCTTTTAACGGAAAATATTTTTGTTCCTTGTGGAGAAAGGCTGTGTCTACCTCTTTTCTATTATATATGGATTTATATGTTTAACAACAGTAACAAATTATCATGTGCGTTTTTCAAAGCACGCAAATATTTTTCTTGTCCAAAAAAAAACATTAAAATTAAGTTTTAAATTAAATATTTCCCGCAAAATAAATTTTCTATTTTTCATGGTATTTCTTTTCTTCAGGAATAAAATTTTACGTTTCAAATTGATACAGTATCGACAATAAAATTTTCACACATGAATGGCAATAACAGCGAATGTTTTTTTGTCAGCAAGTTTCTGTTTGTGTTTGTTAATGTCAATCACACAACATTTAACAACAAAAAATTAGTTCATAACAACGCAAAAACAACGTAGAGGTGAGTATTTATTCTGAACAAAACGGAATTATGGCACAAGGTCAAGGGGGAAATAGGGAGGAGACGGTCTTCATTAGCTATCATAGTGCTAGTTAATCCGACTCACAATCCATTTATTCATAACAATATTTACTCATTCACCTCAAGAACTCATCCATTACCTCTCAATCCTGCATATACCACAATACAACATATTCATAGGGAACCTAAAAAACACCCCATGACATAAAAATTTCATGATTCATGAAATGATTGGGAGTGAGTGATAAACCCTGAAAAATATGTAAACCAAAGATAAAACTAAAACGAAACAGTGAAACCGTGTCTACCATCACAATACCAGAGACAACGAGTCACGCGCTAACGAGTCAGCTATATGGTAACCACGGCGGTCTGAAGGAACTTGAGGACCGATGAGTAGGGTTACATATTTGGTTACCACTTATTAGGGCCGACAGTGGCGTTACACTATGAACTGCAATTTCAAGATGACTCCTATGTCACACTTCCTATCATCTTTTATTACACTGTTCAGATAATTGAATTTTGATGTTCCTGATGCGTAACATAAATATCCTTGTTGCACTCCTTTTTCTATGTTAGTGTACTCATTTAATTTGCTGTCTGTTTAAATATAATCTATTTTTATTCCCAATATATGCCTTTCACTGTGGATAGAATTTAAAGAATATTTTAATATAAAATGTTTCAAAGAAGTATCTCTAATCCTGAAAATTAATATACTTGGTCCATTCTTTTTTACTATTTTTAGAAAATTACAAATAATATTTGCATTAAAATCTTATTCAATTTTCATTTTTGGAACAGAATACCTGTAATCTGACTTCACATGAGAAATTTCCTTACAGAACAATATTTTTTTAATTTCTTTTTTAAAATCTATTTTCTTCATAAAGGCAAACAAGAAACTTAAATTGTTCTGTTTGAAAATAAAACTTAAAACTTTAGATATAAATATCAGATCCCTTCAGAAGTCTCTTTTTGTGCAGTCTCCATTTCAGATGTAGGGTCTACACAGCTTCCTGTTTTTTCTTGATGTCTACAATACTTACTGCTTTATAGCTTCTGTTATGAAATAAAATAAGACATGTCTCGGCTGATTTACAGGCAAATACTCATGAGCGAGAGCTGGATGTGAACAGGACAAAGCCCCGTCACAAAATGACCATTATCTTCGTTTACAAATGTTCCCGACACACGAGTTCCAGTCAAAAAATAAAATAATATTTAAAGTGTTCTATTTTTCGTCCAATAAAAATGCTTCCCTCCTAATTATACTCGCTTCGTTTTTCGAGCCTGTTAAGCCATAAAAAAACGCTATAAAAGGGGTCACACGGAAGTTCAACAGGCAGTCATAGGTGGCCAGGGAACAGACCTGTCACGGTCAGATCGAGCGGTCAGCAGGAGAGCATCAACCAGCGTCAACATGTGTGAACTACTATGAGAGATTGACCTAGATCCGAAGCCGGCTTATGAACTATACCATAAGGTAGCTGTCCCAAACCCTCACGTTCCTGTTGAAATAAACCACGTAAATCTATTTCTGCTGTTGTCGTATTTCTTTCTTGCAACCATACGCTTGTCTATAACACTGGTGTCAGAAGCGTACAGCAAGAGAAATATGGCCGACTACACGAGCTTCACCCGAGCTGAACTATTTACTCTCATCAAGGAACAGAAAACAATACTATTCAACTTGAAAACGGGACCAACACAGCCTTCCGAAGCCACGATACAGGAAATTCAAGCCGACATAAGCGACATGCTGACTGCCCTAAAATCAACTACTTCAACACCTCCCACCGCTCAAACAAACGGCGATTACAGCTTAATGATGCGCCAACAAACCATACGCGACATATTGAAGCTAGAGAGAACTTTTCACCCTGGACACGACGTGAACCAATTCATCACGGCCCTAAACAAAGCATACACAATCCACGTCACGCCAGAACTCAGCACCTATCCCAGCCTGGAATGCGAATTCGTCAAGTCTGCTAAAGACTTACTGGACCAAAGTATCTTTCAGCAGATGGTTGACTCAAAAAAGGACATATCCACCTTCGAACAACCGAAGGAATACTTATTAGGAGCCCACGGAAGCCAGATGACTAACTTCCAACACCTTAGTCAAGCCTGGGACCTGGAACGGCGAGACGGCGAAAAATTAACAGACTTCGCGGGCTGACTCAAAAACACCCTTAGAGAGGCAGCCGTCCACATAAAAAACAAATACAAAAAAGACAAAAATACAGACTTAACAGTCGATGGACTTATTTCTATCATCGGCGCTATGCTAATGAATGAAAAGGTGAAAATTTGGAACTCAAATCTTTACCCACATCTCGTCAAGACAATGGACAACCACTATTCAGCCATTGGCATAGCCTTCGAAGCTCAAATATACCTTGATCGCGGTGTAAAATCCAACGATACGACTTCGCACAACACTGTGTATTTCACACAGAAACCACAGCGGTCAAACCGAAGAAACGCGCCACTCCGACCCAGCAGCCAACCAAACCCACAGCAGACGGGCCTCACCAACCCTCCCGAACATGGCCATCATCCGACACGCAGAAACCATCAGCACACACCACGAATCAGCGTGTGCAAGAAGTACCTCAGAGGTTGCCCCTGCCACCATGGACGCAACTGCCTATATCGCCACCCACCTCGCACTCGGTCACAACGAATGATAATATACAAGCCTTAAATGATGTGGAACAGGATTTTCGCTTCAGGCAGGACGAGATGTGATGCCTCGTTCGCCATGCCCCTACGTCAGCCATCACACCTTCAACTTTCAAGGACTCGCTCACCATTCACCGCTCGTCCAGCCCACCTTCAACTTCAGGGACATCACCTTCTCTGGCGTCGCAATGCTAGACTCTGGATGCGCCACCTGCATCGTACCAATATCTCAGTTACCCAGAGAAGCCAAGAAACTCATGACCCGCTCCGACGTTGTAGTAAAAGGAATCAACGGCAGCACCACCGCCCTCGGCTAACTGACTTGCGACATCACCATTGGCAGTCGAGACTCACCCACATTCAAAAAGGTTAACGTGCTGGTAACTACCCAAACCACACCGATCCTGATCGGCCAAAATATCCTATGTCACAACACGCTCGATTCCTAATTGACAACCAAAATGCGACTATAGAATTCAGACGCACACTTTCCTCAGGATACACAACACACACAGCTGCAATCATATCACTGTCATCGTCAACCAACGATCCAGCATATGGCGCCCAAGCTGACATCATCCAAAACCAGCCTCCTATAGAATTACAGCCCAACATCCAGACACTGGATCAAAAGCTAACCTGGCTAAAGCATAACACGGGGCTATCGCTACCAAACCACCCGAACCGAGACGAACTAGAGGCCACTGCAAACTTACTCATTTGCTACGCTGACATTATCGGCACAGAAAGCAGCAGCAAAGGCACATTCATCCGACCCATCTGCATACCAACCAATGGCCAGTCTCGCAGCCAGAAACAACACCCGATAGCCCAGGCTTTGGAAGCAGACGTAGATACTGAAATTAAGTGTATGGCTGATGAAGGTATCATTGAAAACTGCAGCGACCCCAAAGACTTCAATAGCCCTGTATTTGCCGTACGCAAGAAAAACGGATCGATTCGTGTCGTTGCTAACTTTAAAAGAACTCTCAACAAGGTCTTAGTCGATCTTGACCCTTACCCAATGCCAAGGATCGACCACTTATTCAACAAAATCGGCAAAGGGATTAGATATTTTACTACCCTCGATCTACGCAGCGGCTACTGGCAAATTGAGATCGACAAGCGAGACCGATACAAAACAGCATTTACATGGAAGGACCAATGCTATCAATACACGCGCCTGGCCTTCGGCATTACATCTGCCGGACAAATCTTCTCCCGTTGCATAGCAGAAGCCCTAGCCACGGTCACATCCCGTGACAACATTTCCTCCTATATCGACGACAACCTGGTCCACGCTAGGACATTTAGGGAGTACATACTCTCCCTCGAACAATTCTTTACTGCCCTCCGAAAATTCGGACTCAAGCTGAATCCTGATAAATGTTCCTTCCTCGCATCAGAGACAAAATTCCTCGGACGCATAGTAAACAGCGAAGGATTCAAGGCTGATCCAGAATACATTCGTGCCATCTGGGAAATGAAACCTCCAACATCAAAAAAGGAATTACAAAGCCTTATCAGCCGTTTAGTGTGGATCAGACAATTCCTAGAGACACGTCTTCACGAACAAATCAGGTCAGATATGTTTTCAAAACTTGTGGGTCCCATACATGAACTCAACAAGGTTAATAAACCGTTTGTCTGGACGCAAAATGCCGACAGAGCCTTCAAAAAAATCAAGGACCATCTCTCTTTGCCACCCGTCATCTCGTTTCCAGATTTCTCCAAACTTTTCACACTCACCACCGACGCCAGTGACGTCGTATGTGGAGCAATCCTAATGCAAGAAGCCGACAATGGGGAAAAAGATATCATAGCGGTCGCTTCCCATACATTCAACTCTACGGAACAGAACTGGTCCACGACGGAACGAGAGGCATATGCAATAAAGTGGGCAATATTGAAATTTGATTATTTCCTTCGCAACCGCCCCTTCGTCATCTTCACCGACCACAGATCGCTGACGTATCTGGACCAACGAGAGTTCAATAATGCCAAAATACGACGATGGCAAGAAGAAATTTCACGTTATAAATTCGTCTTGGAATATGTTGAAGGCGAATCAAATGTATGGGCTGACATGCTCAGCAGAGGTTGCAGACATAAGAAAACGAAAGCCCCGAACGACCCTACACCGGCAGGCAGGACATTCAAGGTAAGCGGTTCAGACCTTCGCGTGTATATCCCATCTGGGTGCCTCAGCGAGTTTAACGGTTTACAGCTCATTTCCAAAACTCACACACCACAAAACACCTGCACCCACAAGCGCATCACCAACGCATTCTTTGCCTATCACTCCACCACCACCATCCCCACTGAGAGAATCTGCAACCACCTCGGCATCGCAAATGAACAACAGAAGGACGACGCCCTGGCAAAGATCATCAGCGCCCTCCAGTTATCACTCCAAGCGAACCTCATATCGATCCAGACGACCACCGAGCTACGCTTTTCAAAAACATTTGCACCAATTTTTTCTAGAACCAGGCACCTCCGTTTTGATGATAAGAGACAGTAAACACTCTCCGAGATTGGTTGCACCATACAAACTACGACCCAGATACCTCTTACCAGGCATACGAGGGCAACAACCACTCAGGTGTTACCTGTATGCGAGAACTCCTTTCCAGCTACTGGTGGGAATTCAAAAACCGCGACATCAAGGCCTATGTCGATTCTTGCGACACGTGTGCTAAGTGCAAGGGCAACTACGGTAGACGTACCCACTGGCCCATTGGCCACTGCAAACGAGGAAAGAGACCATTCGATCTCGTCTTTATAGACTTTGTCACAATGCCCAACTCAAAGGGAAAACGCTACATCCTAACCATCTTGGATAGCTTCAGCCGACATTTTACAGCCATACCATGCGCGAGAGACCGTGCTATCGACGCCGCCCGCGGATTGTACCATTTCTTCCTTCGACACAGAGAGATTCCACGCATAGTATCCTCTGATTGAGGCACACACTTCACTGGAGAAGTCTATCGACAATTCTGTAACCAGATGTTAATCACACAAGAACTTCACTGTCCTTGGCGCCCGCAAAGCTCAGAAAATATCGAGAGACAACATCGCACGATGAAGAACGCACTTTATATGTTATGTGAAGACAGGAACTGTGAATGGACAGACGTTCTAGAATCTGTCGTTTCGTCCATGAATGTCACGACCAACAGCGCAACTGGTGTCTCCCCGCACTATGCCATTACCGGCCGTCACCCCAACATCGGCCTACCTACACTACACAGAAAAGAAATCACAAGCGACGATCCTGGATCATATGGAATGCAAATTAATACCCTGCTAAAGCAGGTTCACCACCACGTCACCCTGGCCAACGATGAAACTGGCCACAAACTTGAGACTAATTTAAATCGCCTCACATACAAGGACCCAATACAAGTAGGCGACAAGGTTTTACTTCATCGGCCACACCCATCTGTTGCCCAATCCTCTCATCTGCCCTGGATAGGAAATTACACCATTATAAAAACGAACAATATGATGTGTCAGGTTCAAAACGATGATGGTGATACAATCTGGATTCACCGTGCACATATCCGACGACTGGCTCCACGTCCAACACATCTTTCTAATACAATCCCTCCGCCTCCACCATGTAACAGTCACCAGGATCATTCTCCTCCACATCCCTCGGGGACACATAATTCAGCAAATAATTCCATACCAAAACAAATTCCAATAGGAAGAACACGAGGACAACTTCACACACGCTTCAGAGACTTTATCATGAATTAATCACCCAAATATACAGGAATAACGCTCACTGTAAATCAGACCGAGATCTGGGGGAGCCTTGTTATAAAATAAAATAAGACATATCTCGGCTGATTTACAGGCAAATACTCATGAGCGAGAGCCGGATGTGAACGGGACAAAGCCCTGTCACAAAATGACCATTATCTTCGTTTACAAATGTTCTCGACACACGAGTTCCGGTCAAAAAATAAAATAATATTTAAAGTGTTCTATTTTTCGTCCAATAAAAATGCTTCCCTCCTAATTATACTCGCTTCGTTTTTCGAGCCTGTTAAGCCATAAAAAAACGCTATAAAAGGGGTCACACGGAAGTTCAACAGGCAGTCACAGGTGGCCAGGGAACAGACCTGTCACTGTCAGGCCGAGCGGTCAGCAGGAGAGCATCAACCAGCGTCTACATGTGTGAACTACTATGAGAGATCGACCTAGATCCGAAGCCGGCTTATGAACTATACCATAAGGTAGCTGTCCAAAACCCTCACGTTCCTGTTGAAATAAACCACGTAAATCTATTTCTGCTGTTGTCGTATTTCTTTCTTGCAACCATACGCTTGTCTATAACACTTCTCTGTCTTTGTTGTACTTGTTTCTTCATCCATTTATTCAAACTTGTTAGCAGGTTTCTAGCTGCTTTCGTTTGTTTTTCTTGTTCTCACTATTCCATGAGTATTAAATTCTTCAAGCCTTCTTTCCTTACTATGCGATTCAAAATGTCCAATTATCTTTTTTCTGATTGTACACATGTTTCTTTGTTGCTCCTGTTCTTATTCACTGTAAAAACTACATTCTCAGTGAGTTTATCACCCAACATGCAAACGTGTATGTACGTGTGCGCACACACACAAATACAATCACACATAGAAAGGAATATCTATGAGTTTGCAGCATGATATGTAGTTAATTAATTGAATTTTAATGTGCATTACAAAGCAAAGTAACTATATTGAAAAATAATGTTTTTGTAAGTTACTGCTGTTCTGATAATATGAAAACGTAATGTCTTTTTAAATTCTGTATTGTACCGTCAGTTACAGTATTCTGTGGTGCTGTTCTGATAAACTACTATACCTGAAATGCAGATAATTACTGACTCATCCTATCATGACATGTTTTTCTATTTCTGATTTAAGCTTTGATTAATATAGTATAAGGAGAAAGTCATTGATAATAGTTCGAGGATTATATTGCATCCATCTTCCAAGTGAAGAAGTCCTGCATTTAAAATTATGGCTTTTATTGTGTAGCTAAGGAGCATTTTCCATTTATCTCATTATCAAATAAAAATAAAAGAATATTTTAATTTTCAAAATTAACTTTATTGAATATTATATTTATTGCCACTAGTAGTATTAGTAGTAATATTATTCTAATTTGTTAAAATGAAGACTTGTTAGCTACTAAAAGTTTCTGACTAGTATTTCTTTCATTTTATTTTTGTTACTTTTTATCGCAAGTCTTAAAAACCATGGTACATAGATATAGAATCAAATTTATTTTAGTAATAAGATTCTATATAAATAATGATAACCATCTCTCTATGGTGGTGTATCCAGTAGAGGTAATCTTTAGTTGAAAATGAAATGTTCATTTAATATTATCTATATCTAAAATAGATGTCTGTGTGTGTGTGGGTGTGTGTGTGTGCGCCTTTTTTGCATGTCCACATTTCTCGACCAATTTCGATGAAATTGTACACACATGTTGCAAATTTATCAAGGTAGATAAAGAACAGCTTTTCGATCTCCAGCCCCCCCCCCCCGGGTTTGGCAGAAAAACATCGATAAAACTGAAGGTGGGTACAACTTTTTGCAAAAACCAAGGCAAAGTTACATGCAAACAAAATTTTTACTGGATGAGCTTTGAAAAATACAAAACATCAGCTCATGTTACGAGTTTAATGTACAGTGCCTGATAGTTTTCCTGCGACATTGGCTTCACACAAAAAATTTCGTACTACTTAAAATAAAAACTTGAATAACTTCCACATTTTTTAGCCGATTTTCTTCACACATGTCGCAAAAAAATTCCCATTATGCAAGAAATAAGTGTGGGTTTAGTTCTGCTTGTTTCCCCGTGTATAAGGAAACAGAAAAGCTGTTCAAAAAGCCCGTTTTTCGGCCATAACTCCCTGGTTTTTCATCTGATGTTTTCCAAATTTGCTATGTAAATTACATATGACACATAAATTGCCTTGCGTGAATGTTTGGTTTAGATTATTTCAGTTAAGTGGATGAAATCTGCGACAAACTAGGTCCAAAATCGACATTTGCCATTTAGCCAATAGTTTCTTTATATGATTCCATCCTAAATTGGCATTCGAACAACCATTAATGCAAAGATTGTTGGAGAAGGATTATTGAAGCGTTAAAAAGGAAATATTCCCAAAGAGCCTCTTATTAACCTCAGTTTTACAGTAAACGTGCGAAGAAGGAGGGGACCTTCATGTCTTGTTTGATCATTAGATTTGTGAACAATGGCATACTATTTGAGGGTTATTACGGCCAGAGGAAATTTACTGAATATCTAAAACATTGAAACAATTTAACCCCGAGCAACGACCACACAAAAATTATTTTATCGATGAAATTCTTTTATTAAGAACAATTAAATATCTGCAAAGGACATACCGTAAAAAGATGAGGGGGAGTAGCTTAGTATACCAACGAATGATGCATGCAAGCGGGGACCCAAGCAGACATCTTAAGTTGAGAAAAAATCAACCAGAAATGTTCTTCATGAAAAATATTTTTACTAAATATGCAGTAAAATTAAAAGGTCCTTTTTCTTCTTTTCCGGTTCATGATCATGTATTTTCATATTGGGGAATCGCGAACCCCTTAAAATTTAATAATTCAACCTGGAGCTCGCAACTCACCTTACTTTTGTTTCAATTGATACATTTTTATCTTTTTTCTGGTATGCCCTTCTTAGTCAATTTCCGTTTTCACAATAGTGGGTTTTGTTTTTCCTTCGACAGCTGTCTCCTAATTCGATCTACTTCAATAAAGAACACTGGTGTCCCTCTCTTGTTCTCATGCACATTCCCCAACGCCTGTGGATTAACTAATTTCTTCCTATGCTTTTTCAGACTCCATAATGCCACTATTATGGCAGCAATAGCTACCAAAGTGCCTAACATGGCAGACTAATTCATTATGGCCTCTGAATTATCTCTCCAAAATGTACTCTCTTCTCCCATAGTACTCAATTTGTCTTTCAATTGGTTCAGACTAATTTTCTCTACTGGCTTTAATAACTTCAGAATTTCCTTTAATATAACATCAGTGAATTTCTCTACCACTGGTTCCCATAATTCTGTCCAATTACTCAGACCCGCTTCGATCAACCTCACAAATGAATCTTTTTCTTTGTATTTTTCTTCAGCCTGATAATATGGGAGAGGGAGATACATATTCCAAATGCTAAACATCTAAAGGGTAACTCTGTCAAAGACAATAGGGTTCTATCTTTATTGTTCTAATGGGCTTCTTCCCACAAACTCTGGACAGATCAATCTGACTCTGGGTAGCAACTGCACAGACTCCATCAGATATATGGATAGCTTGTGGTAATACTGCATTTGTCAATAATTCTACTTGACAATTCTCTTTAATTCTATCTTTATCCCCCTTAAACATTTCAAGCACACACCTGTGATTCCTGGTCACCTAAATGGGACTTAATGAGGTACACGTCCGCAATGCATCAGGTTTGCATTTTCTTGTTTCTCTTGTCGTTAGTAACATAAACTTTGTTGTCGCTGAATTCAAACTCTGTCTCAATTTGATATTTTGCAACTGACCATAGACCTTGGTAGGGAATGGGTAAGTTTATCACCTGGTAGATCTCAAAAGTACTATCCCTGTCTAATAACGGAATAGACATCACAACCAACAGTTTATTATCTTCTAATAAGGTAACACAACCTAATGCATTGTAGTATATCCATAGCTCTTTAGTGGGATCTACTGGTAACCTTAAATGATAGGGTAAATCGGTTGTATTTTTAATAGTAACTCCCTTAAGTAACCACCGTTCACTATCCTCTGGAACAAATGTCCTGATGATAACATATTAGAGCTCTTACATGCTCTAACAAAATTGTCAGGTATTGGCTAGTCTGGTGCACCTTATTAGTAATTATCTTTTACTAAAATATTGCTGAACAAAACTACTTACTTAACTCACGTAATTCGGTTGCCATAATTTCAGAGACATTACCTACTTCTTGCCTTAATTCTTGTATTTTACTTGTTAACCAATTTATACTTGCCCTGTTCTTTGCCAGTTCTAATCTCATCAGATTTATTACCGATGCACTCTCTGTGATTCCTTTCCACTTCCTTCAACTTTCTCCTTATAATTTTCACATCTTCTTCTGACACAGAACATACAATGCCTTCCCAACAAGAGGGACTACTGCTATTTTTCTTGTCTGTAATAGTTTAATTCCCTTTAAATAGCTCTACATATCATTCCACTGGCATTCCACTATTGAAGTCTCCTGCTCCAGGGAATACAATAACCTGAAATATCGATCATCTTGTGTATAATTCTGTGCGAACCATACTCTGGCCATACCCAACTTAAGCAGTTCACTCCCCAAGTTATCTAGTAGCAACCAGTATGGTTTCAAATCTATCATGAAGGTGACTAACCATTTTGATCTCGTTATTATCACTTCATTCATTTTGTTGAAGATCGTATTTTGGCTGTGCTTCCAGGCTCCTACCATCATCATCACCACCATCATATCAGTAGTATCACCCTCTTCATACCAGCCATTTCTGCAAGTGTAATAGAATTTACTTGCTTTATTATGCTGACAATTCAGTGCAGGTACATATACATAGTTATTTAGTATATGCTCCTTATTTCTTTCTCTTAATTTTCTTCAATTCAGTATATACCTATTGCTAATTGACTTTCAGCGTATTGATTGGGTTCAGAAAGGTGTTCGGTGCTTTTGCCAAAAAGTCAGGTCTTACCGATATCACCACCGGATGTGTACAGGTCCTTTACAGAAACACCACTGCCACCATTGTATCGCTTAATGGCGAGACTGATTCCTTTGAAGTTAAAGCAGGAGTTTTACAAGGTAACACAGCTGCTCCGTATCTGTTTATAGATGTTCTGCGTATTTCTCTCAACATAGAGGGAAAAGAACTCCTTTTGAAACCTCATCAAAGTAGTCAGTACTCTCCACAATACCTAACTGACCTTGACTTTGCCAATGATCTTGATTTGATATCTCCATGTATCAAGGACATAGAATCCTTGCTGCAATCACTTGAGCAATCAGCGAAGCAGGTAGGTCGCTATTGTAACAAGAGTATGACAGAATACATCACAACCTCCCCTGAAGCATCCGAGTTGAAATCACTCGATAGTACATCCATCAGAAGTGTTGAGAACTTCAAATATCTTGGATCTCACAGCATAGATTTGCAAAAAGACTCCAACATCTGCAAAGCTCTTAGGAGGCTTGTAACAATCTTGACAAGATTTGGTGCTTGAATCTTCAATCCTCCTTAAAAATCCAAATTTTTCTAACACTGACTGAACCAGTCTTACTGTATGGATCAGAAACTTGGACATTACCTGTTCGTCTTGAAAGACGACTAGATGGATCTACTCAAAAAAAACCAGGACATCAGTTCGATATCTCATGCAACAATTTACGGAGAACTGAGATCAGTTTCTCATAAGCTCAAGCAAAAACGACTACAGTTTTCCAGCTACTGCGACATACCTAACGGATAGGGAAGTCATCTCATCCTTACTCCTATGGCATCCTTCTGGGAGAGCTTTCTCATGAAAATTGACTTTCCCACACACCATAGCTTGGGATTCAGGGTTGGACATTGGGGTCTGGGGACAGCGACACAGGATCAAACAGTATGGAAAGGGATTTTCAATGAATTTCTGACCAACCATAGAGAAGTCGAAGGATGATGATGATATGCACTTCTCCCCAAAACTGGCATAGGGCCGAAGGTTCTGGGAATTCGGTGATTCCCCAATTGTCATTAATTCCAATAAAAGTTTTCTTTGTTCTCTACTTCTGCTTTCCTAATCAACTTTCCAAATTTGGAGAATTATTCACCTTCCTTGGGAGTAGTCATAGCGATTGGGCATTTCTTAACTCCAACCTGCTACTCCACACAGACGAGGCTAAGTTCTGCACCTTTTTTCCTTCTTGGTATTTCAACTTTGCCCACTTAACTGTCTTTGTGACGAATCTAATTTTTAAAGAGAGTAGGAGAAAGGGCATGGTTTATTCTCCTCATTTCAATTCTCTGACTCCCTTTCCTGGACTCACCTGTCCAGAAAAAAAGCTAACCAGATCACCTTCTCATTTTAACCTTCTGAGCAATAGATAAAAATTATTTCCCAATTTGTTTTCATCAGTGAAAATATATTTCTTTACCTAAATTCTCAACAAAAAGACATGCTGTCTTCCATCCTTGGATCAGTCACCATCTTAGTGAAAACATCAACCAGATCACCTGCCTGTTATGATGGATCAATTTTCATAATCCTAACTCTCACAGTTGGTTCATTTTCCGTTTTCATTTCTTAATTCGTTTTCGCTAATGAAAACATAATCCCTGTCTGCATCTCTTTTCACCAATGACATGTTTTTCTAATTTTCCAAGAAAGAGATAAAGCCATTTCTGCATTTGCTTTGCCAGATTTTTGATAGATAAAAATAAAAGTAAATTCTTGGTGCATTATTCCAATTCGTAGGGGTGAGGCAACCCAGATGGCTCTTTCTTCACTTCCACATTACCAGGGAAAATGTCTTCCATTCTCTCTATCTTCCAGTTTATATTTCTTTTTGGGTTTAACCCTTTTATGCTTAGAATTAATGTTTAACCACCTCACACCCTCAGTGTCACATATATATTAAAAATTAGTTTCATTTATTGCAAATGGTTCTTGGCTTAACCCAATTCCTAAAATGTCACCAAATGATCAATAATTTCTTTTAGAATCCCTACTTTCCAGTATTACAATATATAACTGTGCTTACTCATGGCATGAGGATAAGGTAGAAGATAAATTCTTGTCTTTGCTTAATTTTAGTTTTAATTTAATCTAATATTCAGAAATGTTGAACACAAAAAAGAAAATGCAAGTCTTTGATATCATAAAAATACAATGCAATTGCAAAATAATATTAATTTTTTGACAGCATAAAGCCCAAAAATGATTCCTTAGTACCTATGCATTGTATTAAAAGCAAAGTAAAAAATTAACTCATTAACAACATAAAAAATGACTGCAGCAATCCAAAGAAACTTATATAACTCTGTTATTTAATGCTTTTTGGCATAATTCATTTATAAAGAAGCATTGAAAACCAATTGAAATTATATACTCAATCTTAGTGTCAATTTTCAGTGTAGCTTCAGTCTCTTTATGCTTCCTACAATTATTCAGTTTTTCACCTGCATTTTTTAAATATTAGGTTGGTGCAAAAATAATGTCGTTTTCTCACATGTGAGAAAACGACATTATTTTTGCACCAACCTAGTTGTTTTTTGACGTTAAAAAATACGTCAAAAAACGACATTATTACGTCATTATTTTTGCACCGACCTAATACTTCACACCATATTGCAAAGACATGACCTCATCAGTGATTGTTTCAGAGACAAACAAAACAAAAAACATAAATTGGCCTTGGAAGAAGAATAAATTCTCTAAATTATGTATCAGTAAATTTTAAATACATAATGACTGTTTATTATACCATATATTACTTACCAACATGAATGGTATCTACTCTCACCTCATATTTGATGAAAGTGGTAAAGATTAATATTACAAGTTTTTATCTGGTCCCATGTTATAAATATGCACTGTTTAAAATATATCAGCATTAATCATCCCTTTATGCATGCTCAATTTTTAATAAAACCAGAAAATAAGAAAAATGCACTTTACAATAGTTAATAGTTAAATATCTATTAAGTTAAAATTATATTTTTCTATCAGTTTAAACAAAATGAAAGAGAACAAGATATACTTATTACTGAAAAGATTTGTGCATATATTGTATTTTTTTAATATTTCATATCTCATATGCTCATTGGAATTTAGAATATAATTAACTTAGCTTAATTTCATTAACTTGGTTCTATTATAGCTACGATTCCCCCAGCCATCAAACTGCTACTTAAAATCTTATACACCCACTTGTATCACAAACTTTCTTATATAAATTTTGTCAGTAACACTTGCATTAATTCCTGACCAAGACAACCTATTTTTCCAGATTTTCAAAGCACTTCTGTAGTAAAATAATTTTCAGTATATTTACTTTATAGTTATAATAATTATTACCATTAATTCTTGAGAACAGAAAAATCCCTTCTGACTTCATTTTCAAAACATGACATATTGATTGTGTGATTTTATAAAACAAATTTTAGGTAAAACATTGGATCACAGGGAAAAATCACTTAATGTAAAGTGGTTAATCAAAAAATTAAACCAATAACAAAACAAGAACACAAAATTGAGTTCTGAAAAATGGGGAATGATAACTGGTTAGCTTCTTTCTTTTTTTAAAAATAATTTTCTGATTTACCACCTTACAGTAAATAATTTTTTTCTCGCTCTTCCTCCTCCTGTATATTTGGTACATTTGATGACTAACTGTTCACTTCAACATCCAGTGTAAAATATATATATGTGGGCATGGGGGCTTTGGATAGAGGTAGTACCTTTGATGTCTGGCACACTGCACCTTTGGGTGGATGGGCATCACTGGTTCTCAAGCATCCCCTAAATCTCTCACATGATGGCTCCAAGTTACCCTGCCCAGATAAACTATTTCAGCTGGTGAACTAAACTTATATGAAGGGTTGGTGTTAACACGGCACCACTGGGTGAAGGACCTCCTCAATGTAGGTCACTGGCCAAGGAGGAAAGATGAACTACAATGGCCACATGTTTGCAACCAAGGTGAGCCACCTAGTTGGAGGACATTGGCTGTGATCTAACCTGGAGAGGAATGGGCCCCACTAGGTTAAAACACCAAAGACATGCCACATGTTGAACACTCCAAGAAACCATTAGTGAGACCCAGAATCTAGCACATGACTGCGACAGATGGAGGAGAATGGTAGACAGTTCATCACGTCGACACCCAAACGATTCCTTTTGGAATTAAGGGTGAAAGAAGAAAAATATATGTGTTAAGATATACTTTTTAAAACATCTATGAATTATTCAAATTTTAGGTAAACTATCACAAAATTCAGTGTTTAATAATTTAACTTCTTTATCACTATAAACATTTCATTTGTTTGTGCAAAAAATCATTGGACATTTCTAGAGTAGCAGAAAAACCAGTGGGGACCACTAAAAAAACTCAAATTTATGACTACTTGATTTTAATGTAGTTAATGCTAAAATACAACTTTAATTATTGTTTTATTTTATTCCCCTGAACTATCAAAATTTGTCATGATATATATAATCATGAGAATGAACAAAAGTTTTTTATATATTTGCTTAAATCCTACCTATGATATATTTTTAAGTGTTTTTCTGTTTCCTTCACAATTTTCAATTCAAAATTGTCCTCCTTGTAGACTGACTACTACCCAATGTCTAGACAACCAAGTCTACTTTGATATTTAACTAATAGCTGGAAGAAAAAAAAGAGATAGATTCATGCCTTTCCAAAAAGCATTTATATGAATGTGAACACAACAAACTAATTTCCGTGCCAATAGCCATTATGTTACCCATACATCCCTGTGACATTATAAGTTTGATAAAATGCTAGTTTATTGACATTTATTAGGATTAAGTTAGTCTTACACAAAGTAGTGAGTATTGACCATGCTACAGCAGTAATAGTTTGCAAAACTGGCTTGTTAACCATTGCTATTATTAAAAATTGGAGATGTAATGTTACATATGTCAAGAATAATATGAAGTAGTTTATTTATTTATAAGAAAACAACTTTATTGAGACCAGTTGATATCTACATGTACATGCACAACTGCTTCTTTTATAAGAACTTTAACTGTTGTGCAATTTATCAGAGGTACTTCTAATATTGACAGAATGGAAAATAATGTTTTTCACACTGACATTAAGTAAACCATTTACCACAAACTCTGTACTCATTAATTTTTTTTGTTGATAAATATAGCAATCTATTCATACTTTGTAGCACTTATGTAAAATTTTATAATTATTAGTTTATCTATGCCATCTAAATATTTAAGTAATTTTGAAAGTGCATTGTTTAATAACATCAAAAATTTGTTTTTGCATTTTATGCTCATCAAAGACAATGCCACCTGGCATACTCAATACAAGGTAGATAAAGATTAACCTCCCTTGCACTGGCAACATTTTAAGTTACAGATATCTTTTTTAAATGCCATGTTTTTGCAGGCAATAAGCAACCATAACTCTCCACAGATACTTTTTCTTTATTATCTGTGAGTTGCCATGCCTTCTTGGTAGACAGGGGAGTGCTTTCCCATTGCCTTCTCAATAGTTTTTAATTTATAGTTCTCCTTTTTCTAGACTGGCTGCCACCTAAAACTACAGAGGCCAGTCTATCTTGATATTTAACAGTTTGATGTAATATAAAGATTACAACTGAATTATTTTTCTTATTTAAAAACTGATGCTGTGAATTACTCTACATGATATAATTATTTTATTCTAGAATTGTTCTTTTCAGTCAGATTTTTTTTTTGCAATTTTTTCAGATCAACAATTTTTCCAGTTACAAGTTCTACTATTTAACACATTGCTAGATGGGAGGAGATGGATTCATACCTTTCTTGAAGGTATTTTTGTGTAAATGAATGCAACTTTGAACTTGACTCTCCAATTTTTCATTCTGTGCTATCCATTACAACACCAGCACATCCATAGAATAAGTGGAATGATAAAAATAACGATGATAATGACATGTATGTATGTAGTTTAGTAATTAAAGCGAAGGGTTCTTATGTTGAGATGTATAATGTTTTGTTTGCAATGCTATAACATCTCATTATCATGAATAAATCTTAGAGGACATAGTTCTGAGTGTCTTCTGTAGCATGATAGGTAGCTTGTTTTGTAGGCCAATTTGCTATTTTAGTAATTTTGATCTTCACTGAATATTCATCTTCTGTGGCCTTGGGCTTAGTAAAAATAAACTTCATTTGATCTTACTTTATGGCTGAGCGAGCTGCATGTTTGCCTAGAAAAGCCAAAATTGCAGCTTTTCAAAGACATCACTCCCCATTTCAAAGATTGGCACAACACAATCCTCCTACATAACTCCATTTGACCTTCTACTGTACTAATAAAATTTATTAACCTATTTGTTGAGACCAGAAAAATCTAGAAGGTTGAAGAATGAAGTGATTGAAATGTTGAAGATCCTTTAAAAAAATTACAATATTAACTTAAGAATTAAATAATTCGTAAAGTTTACGCTCTTTGTGGAATCTGATTAAAAAAGTCTAGCTACTTGCTAAATAAACGTGAAATCACTGAAATCTTAATCTTTTTTATTTCTTCTGACGGACTTTCCACTTTTGCTTTTAAGTACGTACGTGCGCGTGCTTAAGAGATGTTGATGAAAGTGGAATTTAATTTCAAAGAAATTAAAATATCGGTAAAGGCGATAACAACTCAGAAAATAAGAAACAAAATTGTAATTAGTAATAGATCACACAATTTTTCATTTTAATTATTTTTTCCAATATCAGGAATGAACGATAAAGCAAACTAGTAGAACCATCATCATCACATTTTTAGATCATTATTATTTTTCAGTTTTCACCGTTCCTGACCAAATGTTTTTCAGAAGTATCAGCAACTGAACTGCAAATTAATTACGTTTATCTTAATTTAAAAAACGGGAGGTTTTAAGAATATTATTCCATAAATTAGGATTTTGTTGCTATTATTTTTGTAAGTTACTCATTAAAGACTAAAAAATAAGCATAATCGTGTTACTGCTCACTGTTACACTCGCAGCAGGAAAAATAATTTTATACTTGGCGGTAAACAGAAATAAGGGAGATCACTTAGTAAAAGTCTATCCCTGACTTTAAAATCGTAAAATATTGAGAAAATATCTGGATATAGCATTTACTACAAAAATAGTCATTTTAATAGTCATTCCTTGACAAATAAATAAAATAGCTGTTTAGTGTTTACTTAAGTGATAACCGCTTGTGGTGGTCATAACTCTTACGTCATACTCATTGCTCTACGGTTAAAACTTCCGTTGAAATGACTGCTTAACAAAACAATTTATGCAAGTAAATCGTGTTTATATCTAATATAATATATATCTTTTCAATTATGGCTACCAGATTAAAATAAAATTGGCTAATCGCTAAATAATTTAAATTATAGTTCTAATCTTGGCGACCGTCGATAACTAACACAGAGGATGACAAATATTAACCAATCAATAACAAGCTTTTTCGATGTCCGATGTTGGCGGTCAATCTTAAATTTCATTCCTTATCGTTTTCAGAAAGGATAGTAAAGCATTGAATTTAAAACAACTTTATTTGTTTATAGAATATAATCATAAAAATAATTACAAATTGCTTAAAGAAAATATCATATACTTTGCAATAAGAGAAATATCATTTTTTTTATTTTAAAAATAGATTGGTTCATTATATCCGGATGCTTTTTATTAGGGAAGGAACTTATAATAAAGGGAGATAATAATCTTGCTGGGTACCGACTGCCATTGCATGAGGCAAGATGCCGGTGCACGATGTTAATGTTACGGATGAGGATAAAATGAAGGCTGAGGAGATGAAAGAAAAGGCAAATGTATTTTTTAAGAACGAAGATTATAATCAAGCCATCACATTTTACTCGCAGGCAATCGAATTAAATCCATATGTAGCCGCTTACTATGGCAACCGATGTCTGGCTTACATCAGGACCGAGTGCTTCGGTTATGCTTTGCAGGACGCCAACAAAGCCCTGGAGGTCGACAATAGTTATGTGAAAGCTTATTACCGGAGGGCTTCGGCCAATATGGCCTTAGGAAAGTTTAAATTAGCTCTTAAGGATTTTGAAGCTGTTGTTAAAGTACGACCAAATGACAAAGACGCGAAAACAAAGTACCAAGAATGTAAAAAGATTGTTCAGCGAAAGGCCTTCGAAAAAGCAATATCCGGAGAAGACCCGAAAAGTCTAGCTGAGCAAATAGATATCGAAGCAATGACTATCGAAGATGACTACGACGGACCTGAACTAGAACAAGGTAAAGTGACCTTGAAATTCGTTAAAGAACTTATGGAGACATATAAAAACCAAAAGAAACTCCACCGGAAATATGCGTACAAAATCTTAGTCGATGTGAAATCCTTGCTGTGTAAACTTCCCTCCTTGGTTAACGTTAATGTTCCTGACGGTAAGAAGTTTACGGTGTGTGGCGATATCCATGGCCAGTTTTACGATTTAATGAACATTTTTGAGTTGAATGGTATCCCTTCCGAAGACAACCCTTATCTTTTTAACGGCGATTTTGTTGACCGAGGTTCTTTCTCAGTAGAGTGTATTTTTACTTTGTTCAGCTTTAAGCTGCTCTATCCAAACCACTTCCACATGGCCCGGGGCAACCACGAGAGCTCGACCATGAACCAGATGTATGGTTTCGAAGGAGAAGTGAAAACTAAGTACACTCAACAAATGGTAGAGTTATTCACAGAAGTATTCAATTGGATTCCCCTTTGTCACTGTATTAACAACAAAATCTTGGTGATGCACGGCGGTCTGTTCGAAGACGACAACGTTACCTTAGAGGATATTGCTAAAGTTGACAGAGATCGTCAACCTCCGGAGAGTGGAATTATGTGTGAATTGCTTTGGTCTGATCCACAAGCTCAATGTGGACGCAACCCAAGCAAACGTGGTGTTGGTATCCAGTTCGGACCTGATGTGACTAAAAGATTTTTGCAGAAAAATAAACTTGACTATATCATTCGCAGTCATGAAGTGAAGAACGAAGGATACGAGGTCCAACACGAGGGCAAGTGTATTACTGTATTTTCAGCTCCCAACTACTGTGATACAATGGGCAACAAAGGAGCCTTCATCGCTTTAAAGGGCGATGATCTCAAGCCAAAGTTCACCAGTTATGAAGCAGTGCCTCACCCTCAAGTTAAGCCGATGGCATATGCCAGTCCTCTTTTTGGTTTATTCTAACCCACTCATGAATTTCGAATGACTGTAATTCCATACATCCATAAAGGCACAACAGTGTCTGCCTGACAGCATAGTTAGAGCTGACAGTTCTAAAATAGCGCAAAAAAAAAATATATATATATATATATATATATATATATATATATAATATATTCCTGATGGAAATGGCCATCACATGTCATAAAAATTAAAAAGTATCTCTGGAATAAAACCAGAAACTGCAGTTTTGTGGCAACGCTGTGTGGGCTCACTGATTCTCTTTCCGTGTTTGCTTTCTCGCTCCAACTGTTTTTTTTTTTGTTTTTTTTAATCATTTCTTGAGCCAGACCGAATATCAGCATTTAATAAAACTACGTTCAAGATTGTCTTACTACAAACAAGTTCAAAAGGAAAAAAAAAGGAGTGATTTCTCTTTTTGTCCCAATCACTTACCATTCTTAGTTTTATTCCCTTTTTTTTTTTATTATTAAATTTCTAATTTTAAATTTACGATGAGATTCCTGCCTAATTGTATACCAGAAGTTATTTTACCAAGAAATTACTTGATGCATTTATCAGTTAAATGATTATTAAATTTTAGAGAAAAAAATTAATTTAATTGTTTTTATTTAATGTTAAATTTTTGCATTAACATGCCAAATTACATAAAACACGTTCTCAACAGATTTAATATTCATTTGCACCCCACCCATACTTGATAAATAACTCCTGGGTTTTTAAGATGAAAGATAGCTGCAATTGTCAGTGTCTGACTATTTTGTGTGTGTGTGTTGATCTGTCAGGAGACAAACTGTGTAGTAGTATTGTTCTGTTACGATACATTCAGAAAATTAGTGTGAATGATCATTTTTTTTCTGATTGAATGAATGCTGCCTGTCATCAGACACTTACTTCACATTAAATTCTAGTATGAACAATTGCTGTTTTCCAAAGTGTTGTATTTATACAAATGATTTCTATTCACTTTTCTTTTTGTCAAGTTACAATCTTGATTCTTTTTTTTTTTTTTTTTTTTTAAATGTAAGTTTACTGAATGCTCAGTTGGCTACAAATGTAAGCCTTGATTGTTTACATTAATGTGAAATGTCTACATGCAAATGCTCACTTTTTAAAGCCTTATAAAGTGTAAAAGCTTATTCAGTCTGGCAAAATATTTAGATGCCATAACATTCTCAGATGAATAATGCTTTTGTTTTCTGAATTACAATGCTTATTTTAACTAAGTACTGTATTATAAACTTCCATTTCACTTTTGAAAAAAAACTTATTCATTAAAAGAAAAGTAAAATTGTTTACATTACCTTTTGAAATAACTTAAACTTTACACTTGTGAATTAGTGATATGTTTCAATGGTAGAGAAACTAGCTGAAGTATGAGACAGTCCAGAAGTAATGCCTCCTGTTTATTATTTCTACCAAAACGATGACAAATACAGTAATAACTGTACTGAACAAAGCAATTTCCAATTACAAAACACTATTTTTATCATTTATTCTCCCACCATTGGCTATGCATGTTTGCAAGTGTTCATTTTTAAAATTCTGATCCACCCACATATTTGTAATCATTCAGTGAATGTCTGCATGTGCAATTTTTCCTAGAATCGATTACACATCACTCCTTCGTGTGTACTTTCATATCTGACACCATTTTTGTCTGACTGCCACTCAGCAGTTATCTGTAATAATGCATGTCCCCACCCCACTCTCCATACATTGACTTTTTGGTGAGAAGAGTAAACCTCTATTACTATACCACAACTATGTTGTAGGCCAGCATAATTAAATAGGAGGCATTACTTTCAGAGCAACTATTGTATATGGTTGTCAAATCCATAAGGTATTGAGATGGAAAGTAAATTCAAACAAATTAGTGATCAATCTATTATATAATCAATCATCATAAATTCAGTTGTTTATTTGGTTTATCAATGACCACAATTTTAAAGAATGTTATGAAGTAATCTTGAAGTCAGATTATATTGTCTTTTGCATCTGAAATTGATATTTGAGTTGCCTCTCCTTTCCAAATTATAAGGAAACAAATGAATACCACTGTTTTTTGTTTTTTTTTGTTTTGTTTTTTTTAATTAGGCCAATTGGTAGGGTGAAAGATGAACAAAAGATTATTGACTTTTTTGGATATAGCTTCAGTTGAATATAGGCTTATTGCCTATTTGCTTAGAAGTTTTATTGCTGTACAGAGTTGATGAGATTAAAGGCAAGTAGGTGGGTCTCTAGATGATAAACCATTTTCTTTTCAGCCATTTAAAATTTGATAGAAAAATTACCTATAAGCAAACAGATTATGTCAGCTTAAAATTTAGAACTTTTTTCTGTCTTTTCTTTATTTTACCATCTCCAAATACAAGTATTGTTAACTTTCTTCACTTTAAACATTGTGTAGGCATTTCCCGTTCAAATATAGTTTTGAGTTAATTCAAAATATTTATTTTTTTATACTATTTTAATTAGTTGTTGGCAGAGAAAAGACGGGGGCAAATGTCATTTACAGGATCAAGGTCATTTGTTAATTACCAAAGCATTTAGTCTAAACAATTCAGTCAGGGCTGTAAAAATAAGTGACGTAATTTCTATATTCTTTTTTGAATATAGAAATCACATCACTTTGTTTGGTCACCCGATATTATTTACAGGCATTTATACCAAATATTCAAGTACAAGTGTTTCAATCTTTTTTTTGTTTAATGTTTTTAACTGAGAAATTTTTAAGTTAGATGGAGCAAGATAAAAAAAAAAAAAAATTGATTGCACTAAGATTTTTACTTTCAATATGTCTTCTGTTTTTATAAAATTGCATTTATTTTTCATATTTAACTTTTGGGGGTCCTCTTTTTTTAGTTTTAGTTCATGCTTGTTTAACTTGAAATCTTTTTTTTTTTTTTTTTTTTTTTTTTGCTTATATTCAGGAAATTTCTTTGCTTATAGCCTATTTCACTTATAAAGCAATCATTGAGGAGTGAATAAAATTCCCATAAATTTATTTTGAGAATCCCGATATAAAAATTCTTGCTTTTGCTTTCAGGTTTTGATATTTTATGGTGGCATATCTAGATTCATTTATCACCCACCAACCCCCCAGAGAATTGTTGCTTGTATAACACACATGCATGCAAAAACAAAACTGACCTCTAAATGCTTTGTTTTGCCAGAGCAGACATGATAAGTTTAAATATAAAAACTGTCCATGAAAAAAAAAATTAAGCTTCACAAAATTTTCCTTTTGATTTTACTCTTTAAGATATAATTAAGACTTATTTTCTTACAATTTTCTATTTGTAGACCCATTTCCAATCTTCCACCTTGTCTTACTACTTTAAACTTGTTTTACCTTGTCTTTAATGTTTACTCATTAATTTTGTCTGACCTATTTTCATTTTTTACTTAAAAATTAATTCTGAAATATTTTGCACTTCCTTTAAGCAAGAACTTAATTTCTACAGGTTTCAGAATGTCACTTCTTTCAAACAATCATTTATTAGTTTTAAACAAAGATTACAAAAAATTTTAATCTTGCCATAGTTTAAGTTTTTTGGCAAATATCTTTCTTCTACTGCCACTTTTGCTTATTGTCATGTACAGATAAGATTTTCTTATCATTAAATAAAAAGCAATATCTGTCAGTATTACAATTAAAAAGAAAAACTGCTTAAAACGTAAGAATTAATTTTGAAGTGGTGACATGATAAAAGTTCTGATTACAGTAACTACATTTTGTTCAGAAAATTTAGAAACTAAACTTTTCCTTTCGAAATAACATTCTAGCCAATGCCAGAATGTTATTTCCAAAGCATGGCTTTGCTATGAGAATAGTAAACTACTAGTTCAACTTGCTGACAATTATACCATGATGCTCTTGACTAGATTATTGTTACTTATTACAAATATTTCCCGTTTCAAATTATTTCTACCATTTAGCTTGATTGTTGCTTTTTTTTTTTTTTTTTTTTCTTTTGAAGAAAAGTTCTTTTAAAGCAGAAGAATCTGTTCATTATCACCTGTATCCATCTGATTGGTTTAAGCAGTGAATCATTGTGGTTAGAAAGTCTTTATCTTACTATTTATAGAATTCCAACCACTTATTGCAGCTGCAATACCAATAGTACCCCCACAAGATGAATACCTTGAATTCAGACCTACAGTATCACTAATCTCAGCATACCACCAGGCTTTGGTTTTCCTTTATATTGCAGGAATGCAGTCTATTCCAATCTTAAAGCTTACTACCTTTGATATAAACCAGAGATCAAAGCTGAAATAGAAATCACAGGATAAGTATCAGCTGTAAAACCAATATTTTTCACACCCTCCCACAGACAAAGAACCTGTCCATTCTTTAACATACAGTTTAGAAAAAAAGCTGGAAATTTGTATTAAAATATATTTGTTAATTTTTCATTCTATTTATACCTGAAAAATAAATGACTGCTGTGTCAGACATTTCCATTGATATTTACAATGATTTAAGATTTACAGTTATAACAATTAGATTTCATTCAAGAGTGGCTAATTGGTTAGATTTAAAGGAAGATTCTCACAAATAGATGTTAGTTTGTTAACATTAACTGATAATTCCTTAAGAGTTTTTTTTTCCACCCCTACCTTTGTAATCAATCTACTTAATTGCTCATATTTCCCAATTTATCTTTACATTGAGGGATGACAACCTCCATCACTGAAATTTTAATTTCATTTTATCCAGCTTTTGTAGATTTGACTATTTTTCCAGAAGTAAATTGCATATGGATATTTCTGAATATTTCTACTTACTGAATGCAAAGCTTTTTACAGTATGATGTTTTTAAATTTAGTTTTTTGTTTTTAGATAGATTAGTTGAAATAAATCTTTAAATCTCATGTTACATAAGGTTTTATAAAAGAAATATTTTAGTGACAATGGAAAGCTTTGTAGCAATGTTATAAGTACCTATAAAAACAACACTTTATTAAAATTGAACATTGCTTGATTCAAACAACTGCAAATTTAGTTTCATTGTTTTTTTTTACAGATAGTGAGTTACAGTGAGTGATATTAGACAATACGCTTTAATATTTCATAGATCCATTAATACTTAGTAAATTAAAATGCTATTGATCTGATCACCTGGAAAATTAAACTTTTCATTTAGTGCACCTTCACCTTAATTTTTATTGTACTTTATATGATATGCAGTAAACTAAATTTGTTTTAAAAGATAAAGTAATTTTGATTTACAGAGAAATTAACCATGTACCCAATAGTTTTTTTTCCAGGTATGAAATATACTAATAACACATCACAGGAAAATGGTTATCACTAAATTATATATACTTGAAATCTTAAAAAAAAAAAAAAAAAAAAAAAAATCTAAGTATAGTGCCGTTTTTTTTCTATTTTTTTAAGATATTTTTCTTTTTGCATTTTATTCTGTATGTGCTGTCAAAATTACCATATCTGAGAATTCACTAACATGCTAAATTCCTACTTAACTCTAAAATGATGAAAATATCATGAGTGTGAGCTTGGTGTTTTGACACCCCCCTCCCCCAGGTGGTCAATGCTGATGAATTAAGATTACTATAAATTCTGTTAGAATTACTGCTAGAACAAAGATGAAAATGAAAACTGGAAAAATTCTAATATCAAAGCATTGAAAGTTGAACAGTTTTTATTATTGCTATTCTCTGAATTTTCATGTGGAAAGAGAATAATACATTTTGCAAGTAATACAGGTTACTGGAGGAAGATGACAGGATTTGAGATTGGTTTCCTTCTGCATTAACAACTTGACAGTTTGACAAAAAAAAAAAAAAAATTTTTTTTTTTTTTTTTTTAGAACAAGTACATAGTCAATAACTTTCCATGCTAACTGAAAGTGTAACATGGAATCCCTTATTTCATTAAGATTTGTTGCCATTTCAAAATACCTGATATAATCTTTATTCAGTAAATTCTTAATCTTAGAGCTTTAAGTTTTCAACAAACTCTGTAAATATCAAAATAATGGTCAATGTTAATTAGTCTGTAAGATTTGCCATGCTTAGTCAATCTGACATAGCAAGGAAATATAGAGGAGAGTTTAATTTAAGTTTGGGAAAAAAAAAAAAAAAAAAATGCCCACTTCATCCAGAAATCTGTGACATCAAAATAGTTAAGTTGAGGGGAGATGAGGATTTCACTGTCTAATTTGTGAACAAGCTGCTGATTGCTACCAGTGAAAGAGTGGGAAAGGTGAAATAGACAAAGGCAGATGTAGAAATTTGAACTTGCAGCCAGTGTTTGAGTTTGATAGGTTTTCTCTTTTATTACAGTCCAAGTGAAAGGTTTGGTTTGAGCAAAGTCCTCTTCATTGTTTAAATTGATGAGGATAAGAGTGGTACGTTACAAGTTAATAACTAGGAATATCTTATTCTTAGTTAAATCAGCAGCAGGTACAGTCAAAACCTTCCCAATGCAAACTAACCATATCATCTGCAAATACATATATTGAAATCCAGCAACAATAATGTCCAATTTCTTTGAATTTTGAAATTTAAATTTACGAAGATTTTTCTTTCCCAGGAACTTCAATTTGGGATAGGAAATAAGCTCGATTATCTCCCCTACTCCTAGATAATAGTAACTGACTTTAAGATGGCAATTAGCAATCAAAATTGTTGTATATTGTAGGAACTAAAGGGGGTTTAATCAATCCAGAAATGTAGGCAGTAATAATCTGCCCCAAATTGCAGATTATTTAATAGAAAAAGTTCCCTGAATGTTATAGGGAAAATAAATGTAATCTCCAGATACCATTTTCACTTGCATACATTGCAAAGCTGGTTAGGTTGAATGAAAAACATATCTTATGAGGATGGAAAGATAAATGATTAAGACCCCAACCTGCTGAGGAAGAGAACAACTGCTACTGTACCCACCCCACTTCATTCATTTAAAAAAAAAAAAAAAAAAAAAAAAAAAAAAAAAACGGATAAATTAAATTTCTTAAAAATAAAAAAAAAAAATAAAAAAAACTTAATTTTACACATCACACAACTCGTCGAACTTCAAAAAATCTTTTTAAGTAATAAACTTGTCCAAGGGTCATAGCAACAAGAACCAAGGCTTCGAAGAATGACCATAACACGACTCTGGAATTTGTGTTGTCATTAACTGAAAGAAAAGGAGGAAACATATCACTGGTGTAATAAAAGTAAAATAAAAATCTGATTATGTAAATATTTTGCATATTGCAAGGCAGTTTGAATTAAAGTCCTTCACAAAGAGAACTATTCCTACTGATTAGAACAATTTCTATCCTGGATTAATAAATTTTTGTGTGAATAATAGCTGATGCTGAAATATTAAGTGAAGGATAAAATAAGCAAATGCAAAATAATCTGAATGCATTACAAAGCATAGAAACATGTTTTATTTGTACATTAAGAATTTGAACTAATCAAGAGTAGCTATTTAGATCAATTTGTATGAAGTCTTGTACCAATTCAGCACTTAAGTTTTACCAATATATTTGCTAAAATATAAACATTGAAAAAAAAAACAAAACAAAACAAAACCTCATTTTCATTTGGAACAACTTTTGAAAGTTTTTATAAAATATCACATAAACCAAATACAGAAATATGCAACATTGAAAAGAAATTCCTTTTCTAAATACAAATTCTAGTAACAAACATTCTATTGCATATACATTGACAAATGCTACTTACTGGCTCTGTGTATCCTCTCCCTAACTTCCATATACTCTTGTTCATGTTTTACTCCTGTCAGTGCTGTTGACAATTCATTGATCATCTCAGCCAACTTATTATGGTGAGCTACAAAATACATAATCAAATTTCACTTATTTTAATTGATAGAAAATATTTCAAGCCACCAGTAGTAAGCTTTTTGCTCCTTTTCTGTTTTTACAATTGCAGACAAGGGAAATACAAATGTGACCAATGATGATTGTAAATGAGTGACAATCTTATTTATACAACTGTCTAAATCAAATAAAACAATTATAGTTACTTTAAATTTACTTGAACATCACCCTCATTATTATGTATGAAGATAAAACTAATTACCTTATAGTAAATATATGTCAACATATGTAATTAATGAATAAGGTTCAGTGATTACAAGAAGTAAACAAAGTTAAGCACATGCCATCCGAGAAGAGACCGAGTTTTATTCATTTAGTCTATTATCTACCATATACAATATAAACAAAAGTTAATGTGGCTTTTATAAATTTATTTGAATATCTCTTACCATACTTATTGTAAAAAAATCACAGCTAATAACATTGAAACTGACTCAAAGATAATCCACAATTTTACATAAAACTGTCAATAAAGAAAGGTTACAGTGGAAACAATATGGAGAATGGATTCAATTTTCACATGCAGCACTAATTATCAATAATAAAAATCAAAATTATCTTAATTCATAACAGAAAAACTGTAAGGGTTTGTTTTCCTTACCATCTGTATCCATATTGTTAGTATCCTTAGGCTTTTCACCAATGTCCATACTAAACATAACCACCTTAGGTGTCATGGTAGACATCTTATTGCTAAAGCAGTACTTGTATATACCATCCATATGAGCAGCAAATGTATATTTTCCATTTGATTCTCTGTCAGCAGTATGAATCACTTTTCCATCAGGACCATAGATCTGAAAAAGAAAAAAAAGTTGGAAAATGATATCTTACAAATTTACATTTCATAATACATCAAACTTAACTTCTGCAAAATAAAAACTGTTTTTTGTTGGCATAATTAAGATGTACAATTCTGGAAAAATATTCAATAATCTTTTGTATTTAAACAAAATCATTCTTTCAATAGTTTAGACACATGAAGCTTAATTTTTTTTTTTTTTTTTTTTTAATTTTAGATAACTGTATCTTTGAAATAAAATAATTCACACACACAATATATCAAATTAAGAGTAATTTGGTTTTGTTGTTTTGATTGCCAGATATTGACAAAAACTCAAAAGAATGACAAATTTTGCTATGCAAAAAAAAAAAAAAGAAGTTTTTAATGTGTAATAACAAATGGATAATGAAGGTAAGTTAGTCTAGGACTTAGGAGTAAAACAGCTAAAGAGAAAAAAAATGTCAAGTTGTTCCGCCACCAACAAGCAGTGTGGCATTGTGTGTGAAAGCTTTTAACATTGGCTAACCTTTTGTAGTGTGAGAAATAGGTTTCTGTAACATTTTATTTTACGAACATTGAATTTTTAAAATTACAATTAAGAAACAGTAGCCAGGAATGTGAAATAAATAATGTGAGAATTGGCCCCAAAAAATTAGCTTAAAAAAAAACAAAAAAACAAAAAAAAAACGAGAGAGACGAATAGTTCAATAAAGAAAGCTTATGATTGTGTGAAGTACCAGCATTTATTATTAAAAATAAAAACAAATTGTGTGTGTGTATTCAGTTTAGTTTATAAAAAAGAAAAAAAAAATTTGTATGCAAGATAACTTTTTAATCATTTGTTCACCCCAAATTGACCAAAATACACCATGTCAAAAGGTGAATGTAATTTTAAAAAATTACTGAAAATAAAATCTGCCTCACTAAAAGATATTTCACCATGCATATACCTGTCAAAGTTGAAGTCAAAAGTTACAAAGTAAACTTAAATTTATGTACACTTTGTAATGTGACGGCTAAGGTATGAGTGACTAAAATTGGTTTTGTTTAGGTGTTTGAGCAGAATTAACAAGTTAATTATAACCCTTTTAAATGCCATTCTGTTTGCTGAACAGAAAATCTGAAGATGAAGAGAAGACTATTCAATCTGTATTAAAAACAAATTAGAAGAACATGGAACTAAAATGACAGTGAAATCAGGCCACCGACTAAAGGTAACAGTGTAGGAAAGTCAAATGGCTATAGTCAAGGAAGGAGATATTGGAACCAACAAGAATGGTTTATGTCTAGAGGGGAAAAGTATAGTTACTGACCTGCAGAATGAATTTTAGACAGACATAAAATAATACTGGAAGATAAGATGACAAAATTAGCACACATTAAGCTCTGACAACCTCTCCAGTAGATCTTAGCATAGAGATCAACATCATCTATTAGCTTGGTGCAAAAATAATGACGTAATAATGTCGTTTTTTGACGTTAAAAAATACGTCAAAAAACGACATTATTGCGTCATTATTTAGACACCAACCTAATAGAAGCCTCCAATTAAGTAAGAAAAGAGGCTCAAAAATCTGAACACAGACATTAGGTTTAAGACTGAAAAAATTACACAATTGGATTGTTCAAGAAACATGACATAGTGGATAAAATTGTTAGTTAAACTATATTTGATTTCTTGGCAGTTACGAGGCAGTCATGTACTCTGATTCAGTGTGGAAAAAAAAAAGAGAAAATTAAATGAGAGATTTTATAAAAAGCAGAATGAAGAAAAAGGGGGTTCAGTTCAAAATTTTGCATGGGTTACTGTGTATCATAGACATCTGAAGGATACAATGGCTGAAATATGAATATAACCAGGATGAACAGAATAGAAAGGCATATCCTAATAATAACATTTTTCACATGATTTTCTACATTTGTTTTTGGTTACAACTAAAATTTTAAAAACTAAGAAAATTTTCTCCAGTTCTTTATAATATAAATTTTATGAGAATTGATTAAACCTTTTTATTCTATTGAAGAGTTTTGTAAATGTTGTCAATGGTTGTGTTCATTTTTCTTACAAGAATCTGCCTAAATAAAAAGATATTTAAACTTTCATGCTAAATTTTACTGACAAATCAACATTTTTAACAGAAAAAAGGGGGTAACTAATGATATAACTTTTGATTTATAGATTTCCCACAAAATATAAGTTGAATCAATTTGTAAAGCATGGCTGTCTCACTGAAGAAAAAAAAAGTCATAATGAAAACATCTGGTCTCAGTGTTTCCAAACTATAAGCAAGAATTAGGTTAAAAATAGAATACTCAAATAACAAAATAATTATGATTATGTATTCAATACTCAAGAGATCTCGAAGCATAGCACATAAGGGTATTTTGATTGAGTTTCTAAAATTAACAGATTTAAGAATAGGAATTTACGACAAGAACTGAACGTTTTATTTATCTCCATTATTACAGCTTTCAACATAAAATATAAACAAGATTAAAAAACTAATTTGGTGAGATTCACCAACAAGGCCTTAGAGAAAGAAACAATAAAACTTTAAAAGGTACATCCATATTAAGAGCAAGTGGAAACCAGTAAGGTTTCATGTATTGTAAGAAAACTTCACACGAGTAATGAAGAAAAAATAAAATAAAAAACCCGTTTTAGAAACAGGAACTACTAAATGATAAATGAAAGTGTTTGATACTCTAGTAAATTTCAAAGCATTTTTCGTTGGAATTAACATTATTTTTATTAATTACTTATTGCATGGACGATCGACTTCTCAATTATCGTGTACTATGCAATGTTTGGGAGAAATAATTTAAACTTTAATCAAGTATTTATTTTCTTCTTCAAATAACTCCAGTTGGAACTTGGTTAAATTACAAATACGACCCCTTGACCCGAAATTATGATCTTCAATGTTCAATTCAATTAAAAGATGGTTAAAAATTAAACCAACAGTTAAATTTTTGTGAGATTTAGTGACAATAAACAATGTTTTTGTTTTTTTATTATTTATAATTTCTAGAACACTAACACTACTAAAAGAATAACATGAAACTAAGATTTTTTTAATAGCCATACTTATTTTTACACTTCAGTAATAAATATGAATACTTATAATATACAACCCTGATATTAAATGAGGTTTTCAGTTTTAAAACAATTTGAAAATATACTTTTTCTGAAAAAGAGCAATATCAGACATAAATGATAAAAACTGGGAGATGAAGGCGTAGAATTACACTATTTGATTGCATAGAAGACCTCCCGCCCCGCCAATTTTTACTAAAAAAAAAAAAAAAAAAAAAAAAATTCCCATATGGAAATGCAAAATTGAAATTTTTGCTGATGTTTATCGGATCCAGATACCTAGTCTACTAACTCCATACTGTATGGTAGAGATAGACTATCAAAATCACTATATCAATATAGTTTTTTCCTTGTTTGTATTTCTTTGAATTTCAGAAGAGGTAAACCGTAAATTCTATGGGGCAAATGTCAATTTGATTTAAAGCTAAACAAATGGCAAAGAGTTTTTTTCACATGCATACTGAACAAACTCAACAGTTGTTGGAAATTAAAGCTCAAATAACGAAAAAACTAATTGGATTTAATTTAAATATACATTAAAAAAAAAAGAAAAAAAAAAAAGAAAAGTTTTATTGTGAGAACATAGCAATTAAAAAAAATGGGCAGTCGGAATAAGTTTACATTTAAATTCGTCACATTCTGATAAGAAACAACAAAAAAAAATTTCATGATATATTGTGTTGCTATAAGAAACTACAACGACTACACCAGAGTAGAGTTTGTATTGGAAAACAATTTTCAAAAATATTAGGAATGATATCACGAATAGAAACTTGGTAAACTGAAGAAAACGATGAAAGAAAAAGTTTACAATTTTCAAAGAAAAAATTGAAAAGATAACGAAAGATGTTTTATTTAATTTAATAATGGTTGGTTGTTGTTGCAGACTTAAGAAAAGAGGGACAGGAAATCAGTTGCATTTCGTGAGCAAAATAACATACTAACAAAAATATGACACTATATAACAGTGTGGAATGAGATGAAAAGTACAAAAGCGTACTGTAGAAGAAAGATTGTTTTATTTTACCTTTACGTCGATGTCAAGGAAGCCGCCTTCTGCCACTTCGAACATGAGGCTCATTTTGGTGCCGGAGATGACCTTGTCAAAGAAGCATTCTTCAGCATGAGCATCAATATTGACAAAGTAAGCCCTTGCCGTAGTAAAGAAAAGCAATAAAGATATTGTAGGTATCAAAAAATTATCCATTCTAAACAGCGATTATATGTTTGGAAATAATTGAAATAGAAAGAAGATAAAGTCGACACTATCAAATGCCACGTAGTACTACGACAATGATAGTAGATGTTACCAATGATGATGCTTACACGCATGTCGACCTTCTTCCGGCGGAAGTAACTTACTATAGACATTCACATAGTTACAGTAACTACAGAGGCTTAGAAGCGCTTAAAAAGTACAAATTGTACATATAACGATAGTTTGGAAAGCACAATCAAATGCTTTGTGTACAAAAATAAATATTTTAATGCATCAAGATTTTAAATGTATTATGAATTAAATTAAAAGTATTTAAAATTTTAATTATATAATAATTATATTTTTTTATTATATTTAAAAAATTATGCTAAAAGAAAGTAAAAAAGATGTTAATCTTAAAAGAAGCATCACTAAGATTTTTAATTCATATTTATTTTCTTCAGTTTCAAAGTTTAAATAAGTTTACTGTATTGTGTAATTCAATAATTTGTTTGTCTTTTCAACATTTAATTACTAGGAAGTTTGTCATTGTATTAAGAACAGTCTCACTGAAAAATAAGCACACAACTTAATCAGCAAATCCCTTAAGATAGCAAAAGAAAAGGATGTATATTGAAAGAGTCTCAAATTTTGTCAGAGTATTTGAGACTTAGAATCGTGTCTCCTAGGTCATGCAGTATGATAGCATAATTAAGCTATGTCAGTTGTAATTAAAGATGGAGTTGTGAAAAACATTGACAGTTGTTATTCCTTTATATTCATATGTTCAGATGTTTAATTTTTTCATATTATAATTAATCATAATAAATAACTTTTTATCTCTTACTTATTTCACAAAGCATTTTCATTTTAACTGTAAAAGAAAAACAAGAGTAAGAACGTATTCTATGTTTTAAGATGCTTATTTACAAACTTATATGTATGTAGAGTAGAGTGAATAAAAATATGTGACAATATTTCTTTCTCCTCAATTTAGATATCATTTTTAAATTAATTTGTTTTTAAATTCAATCTGTATCGGTTGTAGACAGGTATACCATGGTAACTTTATTTTTTATACAACTACTAGTAAAATTTGCAGTATTCATATTAATTATGTACAAACGTTTTAACAGAAGAATCCAAAATGCGAATATGTTTTTGTTTTAAAAGTTTTATTTTAGTCATCCGTAAGTGACACTCAACACTAGATGTCTTTTTCTTTCTACAAATGGTGTACAGCCGTACACGCTGTAATTCGATTAAAAATACAAAAATCTAAAACAGATGTTGATGCAAATGAAGTAATTGTTTTATAGATTAATATTTTATTCAGGACAATCTTTTAATTTCTTGTACAAATTTGAATATTTCGTTTCAACCGGATGTATTACTGCGGGCCTTTCGACATCGGCCAGGTGGTTGCTATTGAAATTGATCTTTTTTGTCAAGCTTTATTTATGAATTGTCTTCGTGGACACATTTTGACAAATGTTCTTTCACCTGTCCTTTCACTATAATTTTTTTTTAACAGTTAACTCTTTATTCTTCTGTACTTTCGAAGAATTTGGGAAAGTTATTGTTTGCACTCTTTGCAGTATTATTGCCTTTGTTGCAAAATGCAAAGCCTGTTTGTTAGTTTTCTAAGGCTTAAAGTGGTCCTTAAACGTTAAAAACGTAAATATTTTATGAATCCCCGCTGAGTATGAAATAATTAAAACTTTAAATTGCAAGTTTATTATTTTGCCTAAATTTGTTAATGAACGAGGCACTACTTAGACTGGTCCACTCAAAAAAAAAAAAAAAATAATTTTTTTACTTACTATTTTTTTTGTAAATAATTTTATTTTCGATTAGAATTTGTAGAGGGATGGTCGTGCGTGCTTATCCATAGATGTCAATAATCCCCTACGCATTTATATCGCAAATGTAACAAAATAATGAACAATGGAACAATAATATTCAAACCAAGAATATTTGCATAACAATAAATAAATTTTTATATAACAAAAGGTACAAATATTTGTTGAAAAAATTGTTTAAAACATTCAAAAATGTCTTTGTATGTTTGGATTTGTGTTTTAGCAATGTTCTGATTAGAGATAGAGCTTGTGTTGTGGAATAACGTGTGCCGTGTGGACATGAGATAGTATACGGTATAATTTGGTTTATATTGAAATTATAAAGCTTGAGGTTTATGAAAATTGTGTATGAATGAAGTAGACTTTGTGTTTTAACTGGGTTGTATTTCTTTGATATTATAGAATCGTCAATGTTTGTCTACTCACACCCGTTAAAAATAGACTCTTCTATAAGAATTAGCTTTGACCAATCAACACCACACATTGTGAAACTCGGCTTGTTATTGATCGAGACGACCCTACAATGTGTATCCATAGTCAAAAATCTGCTTTCCCGCCAGGCCGCTGGGAGCCTACTTTGATTTCCCAAATCAAATAAAAGGACGAATTTCAGTCCAATTCACCAGTCAGATCTTTCGTGTTTCTGACTGTTGCGGACAGCTGATTTTCGCTTGACTTCGTTTTGAAATTACTCGTTTGCATTTTGATATTCATTGGTTAAAGTTTGTTTATTTTACTTTTACATTTTTTTCTGCGACTGTTTTGAAAAAGTTTTTTGGTTTTTTCTTTCTTCTCTCCATTTGACTTTTACCCCCCCCCCCACACCTTTAATTTTTGCACTTTTTCTTTTTATTCCAGTTTTTCTATTTGCTTTTCATTTTTTAATCCCTTTAATTTTTTGCTCTTTTTGATTTTCATTTTTACCCCTTTAGTCTTTGCAGTTTTTTCTTTTCTTATTTCTACCCGCTTTAATTTGCTCTTTTATTCTAGTCCTCTCTTTTCATTTTCTTTAATTTCTTTAATTCTCTGTTTCGCTTTATTTTTGATTAATTTATTTATTTAATTGTTTCTTTCTATCTTTTAATTTTTACGTGTTTATTGTTCAATTTATTTGTTTGTTTTCGTTTGGTTCGACTCGCGTTTCTTAGGGTCGGTTTTGTAACTAGCTTCGGCTATTGTTCATCGTTGCGTATTTTTTGTTTTGTTTTGTTTTGTTTATTGACATCGGCCATTTTGATTTTTTTGTAACTAGCTTTGTGCTATTGTTCCGTATTTATTTATTTATTTATTTTTTTGTTTCGCCTTTAGGCGATATTTGTTCCTTATTGTTTTCTTACGTATAAGTGAACCGTGTTTATCCTCGTCTGGTAATTTTTGGTGCATAATTATTTTATTTTGTTGTGTTTGTTTAATTTTTGAATTTAATTTATTTCTTTTCCTCCCGCCCGTAAATTTATTTCCCATCCCCTTTCCCCTCCCCTTCTCTGTTAAAAATGGATAAGAAGGAAAAAAAGGTAGCAATTTTAGGTTTCTTTTTTTGAATTAAAAAATTCAAAAAAAGAAACCTAAAATTGCTACTTTTCGACGCAATGTAAGGAAACACCTCTATAACCCGAAAAAAGATCCTCCGGACAAGGACAGCAAGGATGAATATCCTGATCTGCCCACTGTTCCTACAAATGAGGAAATGGTGGATGCGCTGAAAAAAGCCTCCAAAAATATGGAGGCTGAAAAGAACAACAATTGTGACCAAGCAAAAGACAACTCAACTACTAATGCTGAGGCCGGGGAATCGCCCTCTTGTTGGAAGTCCCCTCCTAAATGCATAATCGACATTGCGGAGTTCTTGGATCGTGCCAAGGGTTACGCACACCTTGTGGTGGAAGGTGGGCTCTTGCAGGATCCAATAGAACTGAAGAGAGTCGAGAAAAGAATAGTGTCAGTTTTTGTCGTCGACAAGCGATCTCGCAAAATTTGTCGTTCGACTAAAGACACAGTGTTCAAATCACTGGGGTTTATTAAGCCCCTCCGAATCGTTAAGGGCAAGGGGTATTTTATGTGGGACGTGCTGCTGCCCACCGCCGAAGATTGTATAAAGGCAACAACCCGTGATCTCATTACGAAGGATCTCATCCTTCGTACAGAGTACGAGGGCCGGCGAAGGATCAAGTAGCGGTATACGAGGTCCATCCTCAGGTTATCGGGGAGCACCTGGCGGCTTTCTTGTCCCAGTACGGGGAGATTCTGGGTGCTTCTTGGGATGGCCTGACCGGGGGTTGGAGCTTTGAGATGATGCTCAATCAAAAAGCCTTCGGCTCCATCTCCAACTGTCTTGGCGTCGGTGACCTGAAGCTGCCGGTCATCGTGACCGGCCGTAAGCCAGTTTGCTGGAAGTGTGGAGTGACTGGTCACCTCTCCTCTTCCTGCCCAGAGAAGAAGGCCTCTGGAGCTCAGGTCCCAATCAACCAAACTCCCCCTCTGACCGAGTCTTCAAAAACCGCCACGCCTGTAATGGGCACGCCGGCTACCAGGACCGGAGCGGTTGTACCCCCGGTTGGGACCTCATCAAAGCCCACATTCCCCGAAGAGCCTTCTTCCACTGCAAGTGTGGTTGAGGAGAAGGAAAAGGGGGAATGGCAGGTAGTCGGCAGGGCCAGAGGGAAGCGTCACACAGCGGAGCCTCAGTCCCCTGAAGCCTCGGGGACTAAAGACACACACAGCCCCACTCCCTCTGGCAACAGTAAGGGCGATGCCCCGGCCTCAGATCAGACCTTTGAAGACCTAAAAAGAAAATACGACCCTGGTTACAGTAAAACAGAAGATAAAAGAATTGAAAATTCAACTGGATAAACAAAAGAAAGCAAATTCAACTCCATCTAAGACCTCTCCCACTTCGCAGTCTCCACAGCCCTCTACATCCCGTCCTCCAAAGTCCCCCTCCCCAAAGAAATCCACTCGCTCCAAATCCTCCGACTCATCACCTTCGTCCCTCAACCTCTTTATGTAGAGTGATGCCTCCTCTTGCTTCCCCTTCCACTTCTGCCCAGTCCCAAATTCCTCTCAGTAGAGACCCTAGCCCATTTAGACAACCCTTTACCCCCCGCAGTACTCCCAGTCCTTCCCCCACTAAAGCGCCTGTAATGCCTCCCCCGTCAAAAAGACTCAGAAGCCCTACCCAAGAGGGTAAAGAAAAAAAGAAAAAAGCTAAACCCTTTTTTAACTTAGGGACTGAAGTCTGCAAAATTTCTCCGTCACAAGCGGAGAAAGCAAAAGACTACGGAAATAGAATAACTAACTTAAAATACTTACTGTCGATCAAGCAGTTTGCTGACAAGGACATTGATGACCCTCGCAACTTCCCTAGCGCACAACGGGTGTTAACTGTGGTCAGATCCGACCCGGGCTCGAAACAGATTTGGGCTATGTTGGACGAGGCTATAACTTCGTTCAACATGACCCCCACCCATCGCTATTATTGAAAATAATAGTTTTTAAAAAATGAAGCAATTTTGTGCAGGGAGGGTCCCGATTTTCGTTCACCCCTCCCTTTATAGAGCACTAAAATTGACTTTCCCCTGGGATATCGGCGGAATCTCCCAAGACGGTCCCATAAAAACTGAAATGGGCCATGGGTCGATGGGAGAGGCTGTCGGTATCCTTACCCCGGCCATGTTTAATTCAGGTAAACAACCCTAATCGGACTTCTCGATGACTCTCTGGTTAGCTACTTTAAATGTGCGGGGCCTGAGGTCCGAGTCTCGCAGGGCGAGGCTCTCTCGTGACCTTCAGCGCCTTGGGGTGAATGTTTGTTGTGTGCAGGAGACCCGTTTTTCTTCTCATGACCGTGAGGATATACTGTCTAAGGGGGTTCGCCCTTTATTCAGCATGTTTTGATGGTTGACTCTTTGTTGCTGCCACCAGACTGTGTCCCAATCGATCTGGTCATTCCCGGTTCGATACCAGCTTTGTCGTTCCCAGCTCACTTCCAACGTCTGGTTACCTAAGTAACAACTTTGATCTCAGTCTAACCTACCCACGTTGTGACTTTGATTTTAGGTAGACAAAATCAATCAGGGATTGGGCTCTAGTGCAAGCTGAAGCTGGGGTAAAGGTGATATCACACAAGCGTAAGTAAAAGAAGCAATAAAACAAACTCAAGAGGTTCAAGTATGTTGAGAAATAACAAATTATCTTTATCCATCTGTTATATACAGGAGTGTGTATCTCTCCCAGTCCGTTTCTATGGATTTGTGACACTTTTACATTTCTTAAGCAAGTTTTAGTATCTTAAGTTGTTCGTCAATATAACTTGCTTTTGGTAGGAAGTTGAAGTCAAAAGGGCATGTAAATCTCTTGGTCAACTTCTGCGAGGCAACGGTCTGACTGCAACTGTGAATCAACTCTGAAACTACTCGTTTATATGGGCACCAACCAAAACCCAGTGTGGGGCCTGACATGGCTTGGGTTCCTGATAATTCTCGATTCCCAGCAAGAATTCTCTTTGTTCTTAGGCCAGGAAAATTAATTACTTCCTATTTTTGGAAGATTAATCACTTTCCATTTTGGGGGTTTCTCCCTTGTCCATGAGGGAAGGTCAGAGGAGAGTTATCCTCCTAGACTCTTCCTCTCTCATATTGGTATCTCATACAGTGGGTGTTAACAACCTCCATCTTTCTCATACATTCACCGCCGCCTATCACTCATGCTACCACTTGACCAATGATCTCTCGGCAGTGTGGGTGTGGCTAGACTGGCCATCTTAAATTATTATCCAGAATTTTGTTTACAAAATCCTTTTTTTTCTTTCTTTTTTTCCTTCGGCCAAAACATTTTTTTACAAACCCCAGATTGCCAAAATAATTCTTATTACATCTTTCTTTTGGGGACACCCAAAATTCACTTAGTTGAGTCTCTCTACCAACTCATCAATCACTGTCAAAACCTGACACCTAGTTTTTTTTTCTGCTAAGTCAACTTTTAGCTGGGAGGTCTGTATTTTACCTGAGAATCAAATTCTTTATTTTTCTCATGCCTTAAAAACCTCTTATCACCAAATGCCCATTTTCGACAACACTGTGTCTGATGTCAACAGTTTGAATAAGCAATAATAATATGATTTTCTTCTTGATACCAGAATTCTAACACACGCCAGATGGTTCCCTTCATTGGACCTAGGAATTAAAATTAAATGATATCTCTGAAAGATGACTAATATCGATTCTCTCTGCCTTTATCATGGTGGTCTCAAGCTGAAATGTTTTTATGGCTGCCATGTGTTGGTTGGCTTTTTCTTTCTGAATTCTGTTTCCCTTGGTGCGTCACTTCCTTAACATGACATCAATCAGTTTTGACAGAATCTCATATCTCACTTTTTCTTACGGATTTTCTGTCTCGTATGAAAAGCATCTTGCTTCATAAATAAGATAAAATCTTTTTAATGTTGTTTAGTCTATCTTTCGATATAGCTCTTTATCGCCTTAAGTCTTTCCTGTTTTTAATTTCTATGGTTAATTAGCCAATTACAATAGCTAAATAGTGTCACAATAGGTTTCTCAAGTTCACTAGTTGTTTATCACTCTTTCCAGTGTTGATGGAGGCTGCCTTCCTTTTGTAGTGTGGAACATCAGCATCTTGATTATTTTCTCTTTGAGTTACATGTGCCATCCATTTTAATTGTTGCTGTTCATGTGATATGGTTTCTGTTATTTGCTATAGTTTATGATTTTGTAGCACCAGGTCACAAGGTTCATAGAAGAATAATCCTCACTAAAACCTACAGGTTTAATTTGCTTGAAGCCATTTTTAACCATTGATCTGAGAAAGTGATTGTATACATCTGAGTTTATATATTTCTGAATGAGTTTGGTTCCATGCATGACATCCATACAAGTTTTGATCTGACAAGGCTATTTAAGAATATAACTTTAGTTTTTAGGTTACTGTTTTGTAGCAAATTGTGTTGTTGGGCTAAAAATATTTTATAACTGATCCATACACCAAGGTATTTGAAGTGTTTACTAATTCCACATACAGAATTTTTATGATGGGGTGCTATCACTGCTTTCATTCCAATTCCAGATCATATTTTCTGTTTTGGAAAGAAGTCCAATTTCTTAGAATACTTGGAAAAGCATATTGATGTTTTGTTTAAGATCATTCTTATCCCAACTATGAAAATACCTATGTTCATCATTGGCCTCAGAAGGGAAAGTGGGATCACGGTTTTCTATTAATAGATTTGTTTGGGCTGTGAGATTGAATGCTTAAATTATTAGTGCCCATCTTTCCACATGTGTGCTTGTAAGTAATATTGTGCTACTCAAAGGAAGACTGAACTTGAAAATCAGCATTCAAAAACTTACCTTTTTACCTATTCTCTGAACTATTTCAGCCACTAATGAAATGTAGGTAATTCTCAAAATGCTCAGAATAATTTTTATCAGTCATAATCCGAATACTTTATTCAACTTACATCCACTCTTTAAAGGCTCTCTTATTAATAAATATTAGGCTTGCTACTGCACTTCTCTTTTAGTTTTTACTAGTTTTGATCCTTTCAATGTTTTTTGAGTAATTAGATAAAACTAATTACACTTTATCAACATTTCCACACATAGGCTTTCTCCCTCTCATATATACCGGGTGTAACAGCAAAATTGTTCAAATTATGTAATAGCATGGGATAATTGCCCATCCCACATAATGTTTAATATCTAAAAAACCTCTAATGGAGTTTCTTTTTTCAGGATTTCAGATAAGACATTTAGCCATCTTGACACCATTTGTCGTAAGAATCACTGAAAAATCCTTTGAGTTATTCAGCTAGAAAGAGAACAGGTTAAAATCACTTTGTGTCATCCCCACTATGTCTTCCCAATGGCGAAATGAAAAAGATCATTCAGGCCTTCAGTAATAGTACCAACATTCATACTCTGGCTTCCATCTTCAAAGTTCGTTCAAAAACCATCAAGAGAACAGTGAATAGGTTTAAAAAAGAAGGAACAGTAGAGAGGAAAACTGGATTAGGAGGTCACAACAGCAAGAGGTATCATTATTTCAACATAGAGCTAAATACATTCTTATTGTTTAAAGTAGAGTCTAATAGTGTTATAAAAAAACCTTGGAGAATTCCACTAAGATTATCTTTAATCATTTCTAAGATACAATGGTTCTAATCTTAATCTAACAACTGGACAATTTTGCTGTTACACCCGGTGTGTGTGTATATATTTTAAAAAATATATATATGTAGCCATTTAGATATATAGATATGTGTTATCAGACGTTATGAAAAAAATTTACATAAAATAGACAACACTTGTCTATATTATTTAATGAAATGTGTATGTGTGTATATATATATATATATATATATATATATATATATATATTGACAATAATGCTCCAAAACATCTTTTAACACTCAACAGTTAATAAACAAGTCTTAGTCTTGCTTATATTTCAGTGTTTATTCAAATTGCCTTTTGAATATTATAGAAATTAAAAATAAATGCTGAAAAAAATCAGTAACTTCCTTGTTAATCAAATATTGATTACTTACAACTATGTTTTTTAGTATAGTTTTCATTATATATCAATTATAAATGTGTCTATTGTACTCAATCTATCATATTTGATAGCATATAAAATCCCCTATTTACATTTTAAAATTTAGGCTAGTTACAAAGATTGGAATCTATGATGTTTGGGTAAACATTAGCTTACCAAATATCTAACCTTTGCATATAAAGATATTTTTTTAGCTTTCCTTTTCTTTTTAAAAGAGAAGAAAGGATCTTATATGCTATCATATATGATGTATCTTAATTTTCCTATGTGAACTTTGCATTTGATTCACTACTAACAAAGAGAATGATCATTTTCAAACAAAAATCTAATTTATAACTTTATAACACTTTATATAGTTTCCTTTCAAAGAAATTGCTGGCAGTATCATTAGATCAGCATTAAAAAATTACAAATACAAAGTAGATGATAAATATGTTTATTATCTTTCACAAATAATTTGCTTAAAATTATGAACAATCATTTTTTTTACCTAACATATTTCAAGATACTATTTTCCTAAAACATTAAGTGTATTATTAGTTTTTAGGATCCATAGAAAAATATCAGAGAAAATTTTAAAACTATTTTTTCAGTATTTTTCACAACAGTATCACATGAGCTGACCATCTTCCTGAAGTGTGAGAATATATGACTTTTAGTATACAAACAATGATTTAATATTTTTATAAAATCTACCATTTTATGCTAGCTTCTAGGAAAAAAAGATACTGAATTCAACTGTCAGTTTTTAAAATAGGTACCTCCACTTGGGTGAGTAAAAAACAGAATAGTATGATGAAAAAAGGCCCCAAACTCAATAATGTCATCAAAATGTTTGTTATTATTAAGAGGAAAGACCAAAGTATTCTTTTTTATTTTTTGAAATTTTTTACTCTCTTGTAGCACATTGTAAATTTTGGTTAAAATTCTTGTTTTTTCATGTCAGCAGCAGACCGAAAATAAACGTTAGTTTTTTTTTTTTTGCATTTTTTCTGGTGAAAAACACACGTATTTGGAAATTCTTGCAAAATTCAAATAATTTTCAGATTTTAATTAACTTTCAGGACAAATTCAGAAATGAATTAAATTATTTTTGAAATTTTAATTTTTTTTATAGAAAGTCTTGGTAAATTTTTTTTTTTTTTTTTAACACGTTACCACCCACTTACATGAAACTTTGTAGAGGGGATTTTTTTTTTATTAGTTAAAAACAGGACTCTTGGGAGAAAGTAAATCATCAATTTCTTTTTTTGTAAAAGTTTCATCGAAAATCTGCTCTGAATTGTAAAATAATAAAATATAAATGCAATAATGACATTATTTAATTTTATTTCGTATTAAGTACTAAGAACACTTATTTCAAATCAGATTAATTTAACTTTAAATTTTCTAATTTTACTCAAATAACGTGTCACAAATCTATAATTTTGAAAGATTTTTAAAACCGATAAATTTGTCTGTTTAGTTTACAAATTTCTTAAAATTAAGAAAATAGCCGCTTTAAAAAAATAATCGAGCAATTATTTGACATTCCAATCTATTAATTTCTATCTGAAATACACCAGAATATTTTACTTACTGGAAATAAATTTAATCATTTAGCTTTAAATTAAAACTTTAATAGAATCTTCAAGAATACTTTTTAATTTTTAAAATTTAATTTTAAACCTTAAGCTATCGAAAATTCAGTGGAGGTGCCTAGAGGTATCAAAATAAAGTAATAAAATCTGCTTTCTTTTCCTCATTGTCCATAAAACACCCATATCTCAAATATAGAAGATTTCAATGCTCAACTAACTAAACCTAGGTAATCATCCATCAAAGTACCAATAGCAAAAATGTCCTTTGCATCAACACGTGTACCAACAATTTTGATGCGTATTTCATCATCTTGTTGAATGACAACGTCTTCATCTTTTGTCTTGTAGCAATGTGGGTTTGAGTTGGGATCAAATTCCATGTCTGCCGGGATTGAATGACGAGAGATGAAACAAGATAGTGGGCCAATTTCAGTGAACAGACCCACTTTATTGACTTGGGTGACCACTGCATCCAAGACTTCACCTTAAAGTAAAAAATAAATAAATAAAACAACGTAACACAAAAAAGTAAAACGGTTATCCTGCGTCGGATTCAATTTCTGCACGTGAAGACTTAAATAAATTTTTTATTAATACGTAACCTTTATGAAATTTAATATATTTTAAAAAATATATGGAGTGCTTAATATAGTCATATGAAAAAGAAATTTAAAAAAAATGATTTCTGGTTGCAGTACTTATCGTACAATTCCAAGTGCCTAAAAATGCAACTGAAAATAAAAAGTAATTCTGGACTTTTTCCAAATATTGAAAGATTAAAAACCTGCAAAGTTTACAAGTTATTTGTTTAAGGTTATGACTTGTCATTAAGTAAATAAAACAGATAATGTTGACTTTTTTTTTTTACCTTTAAACGGTCGGAAAACAATGGCTTTGTATTTAACTGGGTAGACTACAAATCCCCGACTGGGCTGTATAAGTCCAGCTCCAATGTTGTCTATTGTTGTTACGGCGATAACAAAGCCATATTTTCCTGTACATGTCCCTTCCACTTCAGTAAATAGTTTCTTTTTCACAATATTCAATAAATTTGGCCCAAAATAGCGAGGGTGAAGTAAAATTTCATGTTCCAAAGATACGTGGTAAAACATTTTCTGTGACCGCCAACAAGTTAACAGAAATTAATTAAAAACCCGGTGTTGCACGAGATCGGTGTTCTCTAAGAATAATAACGCATTAAATAGAACTCCATCGACATTCAAACTTTTTTTTTTACATTCATTGAACTTTTTACCTAACATCCACTATTTAATGTATAAATAATTCCCAATGTTAAAAATATATTTTAGGTAATTTTATCACAAGAATAACTTTCTGTGTAAATTTTTGGAATGAGGAATTATATTTTCAATTAGACAAAAAAAATGTTTTATAATGTTTCAGTAGTTACTGTCGTCGACCTACGAACTCACTCAATTGCAAGATTCCTATATCTACCAACAATTTTCCTGCTCTACAAGAACTGTGAGCGTTTCTAAACCTTAACAAAATTCTACTTGCTTAAAGAACTTTTTAGGCGCTCAGAGAAATATTTTGAGCAAGCCTTTTTTCTCTTATGAACATTTTCTCTTCTCCCTTTCTTTCACTCCTAATTGTCTTTATCCCTTTTACCCTTTTTTCTGTATATGTAAATAAACACTTTTTTCTTTTATTGTTACACACCGAGCAGGAGTTTTTTCTTTATTTGTCTGCGCCTAAAAGAGAGACTGCCCGCTCTAATCTTGCTGTTTTTTACTCGTGTTTTGTCGCAATTCTTTCTTTAGCCTCAACCCAATTTTTTAACCTCGACCCTTGGATGCAGAAAAGCCGGGACAGATTTCCCAGCGCTAGGTAATATACATGTGTGATTTTTTCAGTCTCATATGAAGCTAGTTTTTTGTTAATGTCATTAAAATTCCGTTTGGTCTTCATACCTCCCTATTTGCTATATTTGACATTCTGTGTTTTATAATCCTTTCATCATAAGTCAGCCATTAGTTCAAAAGCTTACTAACTTAAAGAGTCTGCATTGAAAATCAGTAAAACAGTAAAATAGAAAGATTGCCAACAGGATAGGGTTCAACTTTTAGTTTAATTTGACTAAATTTAATTCTCTTTTCTAGAAGATATTACGTGTAAAGCATAAATTCTAACTTGAAACAAATTCAATAAGAAAGCAAATAAATTAATTAAAGAATATTTCTCGTCCACCATTAGCTTGTGGTGCAGTCTACCTGGATTTTAGGGGGAACAATAAAATCTAAGTGTCATGTCCACAAATTACAATATAAAACTTTAAACAACACGAAGAAATGATCTTCCCCAAAAAGGAAGAAAACCAATCTAAATATGACAATAAACTTTATGCAGTCGATATATATTTACATATTGAAAAAGAATGTTCTTTGTTGCGGCCATAAAGAGATCAACAGTTTTGTGATTTGTTGGAAGTGAGTCTGCAAAGTTTCAAAATTATTTTGATGCAAGTGAGCCTGCAGAGTTCAAAGTTATTTTGTTGCAATTGAGTCTGCAAAGTTTGAAGTTATTTTGTTGCACGTGAGACTGTAAAGCTCGAAGTAATATGTAAGGCAATATATGCGTGTGTGTGAAGCACACGCTATAATGAAACGTGTGTGGCTGATTTCGTGTGATAGCAGTAATTTTAAAACACAGTGACCAAGGAGAGTTGTTTTCATGGATTATGGCGAGTTGGTGATCGGCTCACAAAAGCTATCTGATTGTTGGTAGGAACGTACCCCATGACCCAAGCCCTGACCTATTTCCAGGACATTTGGAGTTCAACCGTTCAGACGTCGTAGAGAGCATATCACATGACTTTTCATTTCCAATCAGCTTCCAGAAACCAATTATTTAATTTTAGATCTGTATTTTGTATAGAATTGTAATGCTTTTTCGTATCTATTAATTTTAGTAGAATTTATTTGTTTCTTACTTGTTTGTGCTTCACTCATTGGCCGTAAAATATAGGAGTTTATATCCTTTTACAGGGTTATTAGTTTTGAACTTTAATATATTTTTTATTTTACGAATTTATTTTTCATTACTGGAATTCAGCAATGTTTAAACTTTAATGTTTACTAAGAACATTCTGGGAGTATTCACACTTGACAGTATTAAAGTTGCTTTTATTTTTTGAGATTACAAATAATTTAATCTGAAAATTGCCTGGGACAAAAAGCTTAGTTCCCACATAAATTCTATAATTACACTAAAATGTCACTACGTGTATGTGTACTTAAAATGTTATGAAATGTAACTGAGTTTAAGTGGTGAAAGTCATGTCCTTTAGAGTAAGAAGATTGTGTACTAGTAATTAACATCATTTATATTAATTAAATGAAGTGGTTGACTAAAATTCTTCATGAAATTAATTAAAGTGCTTTTTTAAGATAAAATCAAATAAACTTATAAATGTTTCATTTTTTAAATAACGAAATGCTAACTAGTATTAAAAAATCTAGCTTAAAAACAAAACTAAAGAACACCATATTTATTTCATTTAGGAAACCAAACTGATGTGAAGAAAGGGACAAGGAAAAGGTGTTGCGGGGCCGATAAGGATGTCGCCCCCGCAAGCTTTACGAAGAAAGGTGTGAACAGCTAAGACAATGAGGAACACAGGCAGAGGTTTAGAATAACAAACGTCGGATTTAGTTGTCGATCTGGACAAATGTATGTACAGGAATTGTTTGGTGTAGTTCGATCGTGAAGTCAGGGAGTGCCAGTCAAAAGATCGTTTTTGGGTTCAAGGCGGCAGCTCGGAGGCAGGCAGATGGAACAGCGGTATTCGAGATCCAGTCGATCCCCGGATGTTCGCCCTTGGAAAAGAGCGCGTCGGCGTTTTTGAAGAAAGAGGATCGGTGTAGACAGTGCTGGGATAGCCTGTTCGTCCTTAGAATGACCGTCGTGTAAGACGCAGCTTGGTAGTCCTTAGAAGGACCATCGACACACCATGTGGCTAAGTAGTCCTTAAAAGGACCATCGCATATAACGTTCGGCTGCTGTGGCTGAGGTTGCCTTGGCCCGCTGCTGCTGAAGTTGGTTCGGCCTGCTGCTTCTGCTGAGGTTGGCTTGGCCCGCTGCTGAAGTCGGCAACGAGACTGGGAGCGGATGGCTTCACTGGTGGCTGCTGCTTCGTGTGGTCAGCGACGAGGGTCGGCCAGGTGAAGGTGAGAGGGGGAGAACGTCGCTCTACACCAGGGCCAAGTTATTTGGTGGAAGAAATCGGCTGTGTTTATGTCGGCTGCGGTTAGCATTGTTGCCGGTTGGCAATATCTTTTGGTTGATGACTAAAAATTACCTTCCGCATTTTGACTGTACACATGGGTTTCATTTGGACACCATGTGTATATAAAGTAGTTTCTGGTCATTAGGGGGACTTGTGTATGTTTATGTTTCATTTGTTTCGCTTTTTGTGTATCGTTCTCTAAAAAACGCTGAGTCACTGGAAATTAACGGCATTCGTTCTGTTTTCCGCGGTGACGCTTTCGGACGTTTGAGTAGCCGGCAGTAACTTCTGGCCGGGTGCGATAAAGGTATCATTATATAAATTGTATTCAACAATGCATACAATAAAGAATGTGTAAGAAAAAGCATGCAATGAGTAAGACGAGGGTTGTCTCTATTTGACTATCAAAGTTCTCTGAAAAGGAAAAGAGTTAATTGTTTGTTAATGTTTTTAATAGTTCTGTCGTGCAAGGGGAAACACATGTAAGTGTAAAGGAATATGCAGTTTGTGAGTTTTGAGTGAGAAGATCGGCGCATAGCTTCAACTGTCGTGGATTTCTGTGGCAGCTAAAGTCTCACTGGGACGTCTCCTCTTTTCTCTTGCTTTTATAGGTGATCATTGGATCAGGAGTGCTGCGCAGGAAGAATCATACTTCACGTGCAGGGGATCTGATTGGTCGACACTGACCAATCAGTAAATGAGCTTTGGGGAGATTTCTGGGAGCCGATTCTCCCAAAAGTGCACAAAATCTACTATACGAAAATATAGCGATTTCAAAATTGTCGCATAAGATAGCAGCGTTGATTCCTGTCCAATGAATGATTGCTATCGAAAATTTGAATTTGTGTAGGTATGTATGTGTGTGTGTGATGATGATCACTATAACCTCTTCGGTATATAGGTGATCATTGCTCATCACAACTTTTTTTTTATAAATTAAACAGTACATTGCTATGACTGTCCGTATGAAGATAAGTAGTTTTTCTTTGTTTTCTCGATAGTCTCGAATTGAGAGTTCTCTCTTAGACTACTTGCCAACCAAAAGAACAATTTAAATTTACCCTGCTGTCAGCTGAATTTGAGATTCATACCTTTTCTCAACATAAAGCGAATGCAATAGCCTTTAGTCTGTTGGTTCCATTTAGTCTCAATAACCAGTACACCCCTCACTTTTTTAAATAATGAAATACGAAGTTCACTTTGTCTTACTCTTTTTCTTAACCATTTTGTTTGCTTAACCATTTTTTACCCGAGTCTAAAAATAACTGTTATTAATTTGTACTTTTTGCTAACGAATGAAATGATTGGTAAATTTTTATCTTTTAGGCTAAAAGATAAAAAGTTTTAGCCCTCTCTATTAACTACACTAAAACTTTATCGTAACTTCTAACGAACCCTAATTCTGCCGAGATCTAAAAGAGCATAATAGTTGGGGATGAGACGGGAGTAACAATTAAGTAAAAAATAACCAAATGATCTTTAAGGGCTGAAATATGAAAAAATCAAAGAAAATAATTAAAAACACATCCCTGTAAAAATCCGTGTTTAAAATGCTACCCGACCGCATTCCATTGTACACGCAGTTACACCATGTTACTAGTTTTAGACTTTTAGGGATGTGAAAGACATATAGACATTTTTTTTGTAAAACTGAACACATCTCTCTTCTTAATGAATATTTTATTTATAAAAATCCGAAAAAGGAAAAATAAAGGATTTTTATTTGTGAAATTTCAAAAAATTTAGTTTATTTTGAAAATAGTAGAAATATAATTTTATATCATGCATTAATTTCTTTTTCAAAGAATGCAAATTGATTTTTAAATAAAAAATCGAGTATCATGCAAACGAAAATGGAAAAAAAAAAAAAAAAAAAAAAAACGAAAAAAACTCAGAGGTTAAAAACTAAAACGCCATAGAAGACGCTCTTTGAAGCAGACGATATTGTTGCTGCCGGAATTTGTGCTATATTTTTTAATTTACTTCACTGTTGACCATCTGAAATGGACAACTTCAATCATGCAGAACAGAATTCACGTCTGGTCGAAATGTGCAAGAAGCTGGAATATTTAATCGATCAACTGTTAAAAACTCGAGTCCGTTGCCATATTCTCGAAGTAGAACTGTGTACTCAGTTCAGTCCCTATTTAATGGAGGCTGCGCATAATGCTCAGATCAATTGTGAAGAATGTTCACAGCAATTTAAAGTACTTTTTGTTCCTTCTAGAGAACAACAAGAAATAGATACGTCTCTTTCATCGAATCTCCCTATTTACCCTCCAAAAACTAAATGTGACAAAACAACTACACAAAATATAGCATATGCCATTGGGGAATGAGAGAGTCTCTAACTAATTCTATCTTTAAGAAAAAGCTACCGAAGAAGTATATATTTTATTTTTGTTTGTGTTTGTCGGGTGTTCATATTAAAAAAGAAAGAAAAAAAACGAATGAACAGTCTTTTTAAACAAAATAGTTAAAATGTTTTTTTTAATTTGTTTCATGTTTGTAAAACTTTAAATTTAAAACAAACCTTTCTTTAACAATGTTGTCAGTTTTTTTTTTATTTTAAAAAAAGAAAACAAAAAGATCGAAAAATACGATCAAAACAGCTTTCATTGAAAAAGTCATTGTTGCTAATATTTCGAACAATAATCACTTACAAAATAGCCAAATAAGACTTTATGAAAATAAAACAAATGCTCTTTGGAATACACTTGTCACTTTTTTGGTAATTTCCTTTTCGTTTTTTTTTTTTTTTTTTTTTTTTGTGATATGTCTGCTGATTTCTACAATCTAAAAATATTAATTAGATTCTAAGGATATTCGTGGAGAAAACAAATCAATATTATTATGATCTTTTTAGTTTTTACAATTCTGAAATTGATTTTGTTATGACCGTCATTCGTTCTTGATAAAGTTAAATTTAAATTCTTAAAAAATACGAAAAAACAAAAAACGAAACAAAGAAGGTAGAAAGAAAAACAATGAATTTGCAAATCTCAATTAAAAATTGCTTTCATTTAAAAAAAAAAGTTGACTTATTTTTATTAATTAATAATTATTGTTATTTCATTTTTTTAGCTATCCAAGTAATTAAATTATCTTTACTTTGCCAAGTCATTTTTTACAAAAAGGTAATCAGAATTTTTTAGTTTCGCATATTTTTTTTGTTTTTCGTGTTTATTTTTTCATATCACCCAAAAAAGGATTGTCAAACTAATAAATTTGTTTTGAAATTAAATTTCACATTAATTGATTTTTTTAAAATATATGATTAATACAATTTTTATTTTTATTAAGTATACCAAAAATGATTTAAATTTTTACAATTTGGTTACTTGGATACGGTTTAGTTCATCATAACAATTATTATTCTGATATTATTATCAAATTTGGCAACCTTTGTCTTTCTTTACTCTTTCCCAATTAAAGTAAAACAGAGTTCACGCTGCTGTGTCCACAGTTACATTTCATGCTGCTTTACATTCATGAAAATAACACATTAGCCAAGAAGAGTTCTGAATAAATCTAGTAGTAGTACTGGTGAAGATAAAACTAACAGGCACAACAGAGGCCATATTTATGTAATTATAACACTGAGAAGCCAACACAAAAGCACTATTGCTTTTTTTTTTTTTTTTTTTTTTTTTGCTGCAAGCCAGTGTTGGAATTTTATTTGAGAACAATATTTTACAAGTTCACATTCTCGCTACTTTTTTCTATCCTCACTCCAACCTCTTTTTACTTTCAAAACTGGCTCCCAAAGCCTTGATTCTTAAGAATATATTTTCTGACTAATGAGAGAGCTGGAAAATATAAAAAGGAATTTCATCACCATTATTCTTTTCATGGTGCCATAAAGTCTGGCGGAAACCTCACAGCTTGTTCACTCCAACCTGTTTTCATTACCTTCAAAACCAGCTCCCAGGGCCCTGATTCTTATAAGAATATATTTTCTGACCAATGAAGCGGCTAGGAAATTTGTTCAACAATTTTGGAGAGAAAAGTCCCCGATTCTTCGGAGCCTACCAAATATTCATAAAATTTGGAGAATTTTTGCCTATTTGGCAGTGAGACTTTTTGTGTTGATATTTAGTTTATGTTTGAATTGATTATTGGGTTCATCCCCCTCCCCTCTCATATTTAATCACCCATAATTGTATATATGTATTTTATTATCATTAAATTTTTAATATCATGGGGTGCGTTTTTTGTAGGTCCCCCGGGGAGGATGTGGTATGGTGTATGGAGGATTGATTGATGACGGACGAGTTTTTATGGTGAATGCGAAAATTGTAATGAGTGAGTGGGCCGTGAGTCGGATTAGCTAGGTATATAGTTAGTGATGACCAGCCTCAACACCTCCCCTTTTTCAGCCTTGAGCCATAATTATGTATTTTTACATAATAAATATCGTGAGACTTCAGCCTACCGTCTGTGAGGTCGACGATAGGGAGCTCCAGTCAACTTCAGAACCACTTTCAACCAAAGAAGAACTATCTACTAAAGGGCTGTCAAGAACGAACGTCGGTCCACAATTCGAGACCAATTCAAAGCTGCATCCCTTCACCACTCCTGACGAGCCCACTGGACTTGTTGGGGATATGCAGATTTAATTAGTTGTAATTGATTGAGTGAATCAGAAGGAATTTGTGTAGGTTGCGTGACTTTCTGCATCCACAAACAAATAAATAAACGAATTTTAAATACAATAAAAAATAAGACATATTCAATATAGAAACCATCAAAACATTTATATACAATTAAAAGTAATATATATACAGGATATTTTGGTATATGTTACTATGGCAAAGTGTGTGTGATATTTGAGGTTTCGGTATGTCTCTCGGTATTTGTATGTTTATTTACAATCTTTCTGGATTTGTGTTAGTTAATTAAAAATGTCGATATTAAGTGTTTTTAGGAATGAGTTCTTATGGAGTGATCTACCTCTGACTAATATTTCTGAATCGTTCGAACGTTGATTTTTTACTTAATATGTAGTGAATATAATTCACTTTGGATAAGCAAAGTTGTTTTAGGTTTGCGATTCGATGTCCACAGAGTTGGTCGAGTTCAAATTGCAAGTGAGTCAGCGTTGATGTACTTTTGCGCGGTAAAGTCGTAATTTCGAGTGACGTGGAGTTTATTGGCAATTTCTCTGTGGATGTTCGTCTCTGTATATTTATTGCATCAAAAAATACAATTGTGGCACAAGGGGAGGGGTTGAGGCTGGTCTTCAATAACTATCCTATACCTAGCTAATCCGATTCACTCGTTACAATTTGCCCATTCACCACAAGAACTCATCCATCACCAATCAATCCTACTTACACCATAATACCACATCCTCACAAGGGGGGACCTACAAAACGCGCCCCATGCCATAAAAATTTAATGATAATAATATACATATAAAAATCTCGTGATGAAGGATGAGAGGGGAAGGGAGATGAACCGAATAATAAAGTAAAATATTAACATAAATCAAATTGAACCTAACAGATGTTAGTAGGGCCCGTCCAACCCGCAAAAAACAAAGAGGCCACTGTATTCTGCCCATGGGACAAAATCAAGAAGCTCTCTCATTAAGGGTGTGGGAAAAGGATAAGAAAAATCGTACGGGCATGGGAGAATATAACGCTGACCCAGACGAGATGAAAAGGGGTCCAAAAACAAACTGTGGAGGTTGGGAATCTCAAACTGGATCATAACCAAAGAAGTGGCCAGGAACAGGCCTGGAACCACATTTACTCACATTAACTAGGTACACAAAAGCTTGTCTAATCTAACCAGGGGGAGGACTCCTCAGGAAACCACCCCGATGTGACGTAGGCCTGACCTAAAAGAGAAAATCAAGGCTAGCCCCGTTCAAACGAACCAAGCTCGCCTCGCCTTTCGCTGAACACTGTCGAATGCAATCGTTTTCTATCAGTTCTAATCTTCATCTTGAGCTGATGCTCAAAGAATCGGCTTACATCCTGATGAGAAAGACGGTTGCCTCGTAAGACTTCCTCCTGTCGCGTCGTCCAAATCACTATTCGAGCTGTGGCTAGCAGCGTCAGAAACACCATCCGTTTAACCCCCGGAATATGGGGGCGACACATTGTCACACGCGTATGCGTGATCAATGGGCACAAGCTTTTCGGGAGTGAGACGAGCCGTCAGCTCGCCGACACGGTCCCATAGGAGGCGGACCCGGGGACAATGGTAGAAGGCGTGCGAAGCCGTTTCTTCTAAACCAAGGCCACACCGTTCACAGTCTGGCAAATCCTCCAAACCCCATATGAAGGTCTTGTCTTTGAGAGGCAGCCGATTCCGAGCCAATCGCCAGGTAAGCGAAAACTCAGGGTTACTGAGATAATCCGTCGCTGGCGCCCAAGATCAGTAAGAGCGAAACTCTTCCCCCGACAAGCCGAGATCCTCCACTAACAAACGATAGAAGACCTTCCTAGGCCGAGAAAGGTCACTGGACCAAGGGACAGCCAACAAGGCCGACCGACACTCGCGAAAGAAAACCGATTGAATCCGGGGTTTACGACGGCGCTCAACCCGCGAGCTTGGGGAACTGATAGTAAGGCGAGGGAAAACGGCCCTCAAAATCCCCTCAATAATCGGATCCCCACCTGTCAATGCGCGGCGTAGGAAAGCCAACCTCGAGGCACGCCAATGGCTTACCAAGTGTGGCATTCCCAGCCCCCCATGACACGGACGTTGTGCACAGACTCGTCTGTCGACCCGGCTCCCGCGTCCACTCCACAAAGTGGAGGCTAGCGAGCGCTCGAGCGCCTTCCGATGGTCGTCACAGAGAGGAAGTACGGACAATCGATAAAGGACAAGAGGGAAAATGTATGTAGCACACACCTCCGCCCTGCCCTTCACGGACAACCTCCGTCGATGCCAAGTCCGACCGGCAGCTTCGACCTTTGCTCGTACTTCAGACCAATTCTTCTCCGGAAGATTGACCCACTTCCAGGAACCTAACCCCAAGCCGGACGACTTGTCGCGGTTGATCTTGGCCCCTATCACCTTTTCGTACCGATCAAGCGCCTTCAGTAGCGCCTCAATGTCGCTGCGGGGCGACACAAAAGCAGATACGTCATCGGCGTACGCAGAAACCCTGGCTCGAGCTCCTCCAGGAACGGTGATTCCGCGTAGGGCCGGACTGCGCGCCCCGTCCATCAGCCGGCGAAGGAGAGGCTCCAACGCCAAAGCGTAAAGTAGGGGCGACAGTGGACAACCCTGACGGACAGACCTAGACAGCACAAAAGCGCCCGACAGCTTCCCGTTCACCTGTACCACAGCACTGGGGGAGCGATACTGGAGGCTAATCCAGCGGCAGAAGTCGGGTGCGAATAAGGCGGCCTGCAGGACAGCAGCAAGGTAGCGATGGTCAACCCTATCAAATCCCTTGCACTGATCTAAATTGATCAGCGCGGCCTCATCGTCGTCTTTTACACCCTCTATGATCATGCGGATCAGATGCAGGTTGCTCTGAATTGTTCGGCCACTCACAGCACAAGTCTGCTCCGGACCCAACAGAGACTCGGCAATTGACTGCAAACGCTCCTGCAGGATCTTGGCCAAAATCTTTAACTCTGTGTTTAGCAGAGTTATGGGCCTATAATCGTCTAAGTACTCCCCAACATCCTTGCCCTTTTTCAACAGCGTAATCACACCCCTGGAAAACCGGTCGGGGAGGGACCCCTGCCGGAACCAGTTGTTGAACACGACAGTCAAAATCGGGACAAAGATGTGCGACAACCTCAAGTACAATTCATAGGGCAAACCATCCAGACCGGGCGACTTGCCTTTGCCGACCTTCTTCAAAGCCGCGTAGACCTCGCCCTCGGTAAATCTCTCCTTCGCAGCTAGCCGCTTCAGTCGGCGAAAGCCGAGGAAAGTCAGCCAAATAGCTGCGAAACTCGTGCTCACGAAGACCAGGCTCCTTGGTAAACCGGCTCTCGAAATGCCACCGAAACGCCTCGCACATGTCGTCAGTGGCCCGAAGAGTACGCCCCTCCGGGTTTTTGACTTCACGAATGTAACGATCGCTACCTCGACGGACCTCTTCCTTGCGCAATTCTGCGCCCATATTCACAGCTTCGGAAGACATCTTACTTAACCTATGTCTAATTACCTGGCCCATGTAGCGCTCGCTATTCGAACTCTCCACAGCCCCCCCCCCCCAGCCACCGCCCGGGAAAGACTAGCTTTAAGCGTCCTCACCTTATTAGCTCTATCTAGGGCGAGCCGTTTGCCGAAATCAGTGGTGAAGGACCTAATTCTACTTTTAAGTCTGTCCCACCACCTATTCCCGATAACCGACCCCACTAGCTCCCGTTGCACTAAGCTAGTTAGCTGCTCCTGGAAGTCCCGCCTGTCCAGTAAAGACAGATTGAACTTCCAGTAACCAGCCATTCTAGGCCTATGATCTAACGCCACACGGGCACAAACGAGTTTGTGGTCCGTATAGCCTACCCAGTGGAACGTGGGACAATCTAACAGATCTATGTCGGCTCTTCCAACTAACATTCTGTCAAGGTAGCTAACTACCTTGTCACAAGGCCAGCGACGAGCCCACGTCCACATTTTCCCCCCGGGGTATTCGACCCGGTATCTATCAACGAGACCAAAATCGTTGACCAAATCGACCAAGCTCCGATCGTCCCTTCTCCCGCTAGCACCCCGCCCCAGATCTAACTTGGGGTCCAGGATGGCATTCCAGTCCCCCATTAGAACTAAGCGTGTTGAATCCACCAGGAAAGGCCCCAACCGCCGAAAAAACGAAACCCGCTCCCCCTGGTCGTTGGGCACATAAACCGCAACGACTCGAAACGAACCACTTTTCACGGCAATATCGGCTACGATCAACCGTACCTCGGCATCGGTATGCACAAGGTCCACCTTTGCATCTAGAGTCCGCTTCACCAGCAAAGAAACTCCTCTGGCAACCCGGTCCCCATATGCTGAATAGACGACAAAGTCGTTAGACAGCACATACGCATTGGAACTGCAAACAAAGTGGGTCTCTTTGATCGCGGCGACATCCACACAAGAGATCCCGGAGCAGGCGGGCCGCCTTACCCCGATCCCTCAAGCCCGTCACATTCAAAGTCGATATCTTGATAGACATGGTTTAGGCCTGAAAAAGAAAAAAAGAAAAGAAAAAGACCTACTCACATACCGGGCGGAAATCTGCGTTGGTAAGGCTCCCTGTTCCTAATTCGGTCGTCATAGGACCGTCTAAGACAATCGCGCCGACGTCCGTGGGGTAGATTAGTTTCACTGCCTTATATAAGGAGGGATGGAGTAACACAGGGACCCTCCCAGGACTTAATTTTCTTAAATTAGTGTTCTCTAGTTCGAAGACTCTAATGTTAGGGAAGCGTTCCCTAACATTAGAGTCAGAAGCAGCAAACAAAAGGTGGCTCCACACATTTAGATACCCCCCCGTGTCCCTCACGCAGGTTTTTACGCCTGGGGCTTGTGGGAAATTTCGGGGGTCTTCGGTACTTTTGCCATCTACTTTTATAAAGTACTCCTAATAGTCCTTTTCTTTGTTTCGTCAGGCCCCTTTTGTATTCTTCCCTGTCCACCTTACAAATGGATTCAGGGCTTGCGAACATCTTTTTCTTCTTTTTCCCCCTTGAAGGATGGGGAGAGGAAGAGGTAGATGTGTGGGGTGGAATAGCCGATGAACTTAGGGAGGAAGTGGAGGGAGAGGGGGATGGCGCACGAGATGGGGAAGAAAGGAGGCTCCTAGCTTTGGAAAAGCTAAACGCTTCTCTTGGTGAAGCAGGGACGGAGAGCGACCTGGTTCTATCCATGCCTCTCTCCGCCCTACTACGGCCAGAATGACTTTGCTGTGGTTCGTCTTCTTCTTCCCTACTCCTTTTCAGGGATGAAGCACGAGGCGGAGGCATACTATCCACCTCCATAGGCATCTCAGTTTGCTGCTTCTGTTGTTGGTGGTGGTGTTGCTGCTATTGTTGTTTTTGCTGCTGCTGCTGTTGTTTTGGCTGCTGCTGTTGTTGGTGGTGTTGCTGCCGTTGCTGATTTTGCTGCTGCTGCTTCTGCTGGCCTTCATTCGGTTGCTGCACCCTTTATGTTGTGCTTGCACCTCCTTCAGCTTCTCAGGCTGCGACTGCCTCTTTTCCTGAGGTATCTCTTTTTTGGGGGAAGACGAAACTTTTGAAGACTTCCGGCCTCTAGTAATCTCCTTCCAGTCTCCCTCAGTTTTTGACTTCCCCTCCTCTGGTTGACTAGCTACCACTGTTGCTATTTTAGCTGTTGACGATGCCGGTCGTGGTGCAGCTTGTGTGTCTTTTTTACTGGGGCACTCCGTCGCCATGTGGCCCGAAACTCCACATGACCAACACCACTGTTGTTTTCTGTCCTCCACCACCACCACCACCACCAGCATCCTACTCTCACGGCAGATCAAAGTGTTGGGTATGTCCTGGAAAGCCGTTCTGTTCAGGGTTATCTGCACCTCCATGTCCCCTGTTTCAATGCCGGATTTACTGCTAAGGGTCCTCACTTCATTCACTTCCTCAAATTTGGTGAAGAGGGCGCCATCTGGGACATCTACAGGGACCCCATGGACGGTAACTCTTGTCCTGCGGGTGCCCATGTACTCCGTCTGAAGCCTCAAGGTCTTGGTGCTCAAAGTGCTCCCTGCCAACTCCTTTGCTTGATCTTCTGTCTGGAGAAGGATGTCCCATAAGGTATTTGTCCTTCTTGCTAGAACTCTGGGGTTGATGTGCAGGGCCTTTAGGGCCTCTTCCATACTTTCCCTGCTTACTCCAATTAACTTCCGAGTCTTAACATCAGAGGTCAGCAAGGAAATGGTGCGTGGTTCCACTGCCTCCATGGCTTCCTTAATTGTAAGAAATTCATTGTCCTTGGAGGTTTCTTCATATTTGCTTCTTTGGTTGGCATTATAAAATATGCCGTCCTTTTTGAGCGACCTATTTTTTGACCAGGCCGTTTTAGCAGGTGACACCGGCTTTGGAACCGGTGTCCCAGGAACATCATTGTTTTTATCGACCATGGTAGAATGCCCATCACAGTCTAACCAATTACAACTTTCTTCTTAAAGGTTTTTAGGCATAAAAACAAAAGGCAAAATTATTTACGAACAAAATAAAAATTAAAAGGAAAGGAGCAAACCAAAGAGAGAGAATAAGTAGTTTAAACAAAAAAGAAAACGGTAAATAAAAAACCGGGAGGGGGGTAAAAACAAGAAAGAAACAAAAACGCCGTGCAGCTAAAAAAGAATAAGAAAACTGAAAAATAAAAGGTTTTCGAAACCAAAGAGTAAAAAAAGAAAAACTTATCGGTTCAATGAAGCGTAAGTTGGTCTAAAAATCGTACGTCGTAGAACTCTGGCCCCAAAATAAAACACACCGTCGCTATGCTTGTCTTCTTTTTACGTTGTTCTCAGTGACGAGTTATATAGGCTTTCTCTTGCACTTATGCAAATTAGGCATATTAATTTGCCAGTGTCACTACATCCCCCAGAAACGTATAGGTTTTAACTTTTATACCTCTGCCTCTTGTACTTCTTCTCGTGATAGTTTGCACTACTTCTTTCTTTCCCGTATTTCTTTTTCTGGGAGACCTCTGTCCCGCGCTAAGCTGTATAGGCATTTTCTTACATTATTTGATCTTCGTCCGAACTTTCAAACTCATTCTGGTCCACTTGATCCTGCATTATTTTGTCTTCTGATTTCATTCTGTAACGGTTTAAATCATTAACGGACGGAATCGTAGACATTTCTTCTTCATTTTGCTCTTGATATTCACCCCGGGTCCTTATTTGATCTGCATGGGCTAATACACTGTTGCCGTTTTCTCTATTTATTATAGCTGTATATTGTGACCTTTTTGCATGAAAAAATTCTGCCCTTTCCGGATTTGCTCCTTTGTTCTTTTTGTACCACATTTTTTCATTTGTGGAATACGACATCGTTAACGGAGCTCTAATTTGTCTTCCCATTAAAGCTGATGGGCTTTCTAGTCTTCCAGCGTATGGTATTGTGCGATAGCTTAAAAGCAGCCTCGGTAGAAAAACTTCTACTTTTTCTTTTTGCTGAGAGCATGCTTTTAGTCCCGTTTTTACGGTCTGCACCATTCTTTCCGCTAACCCGCTCGACTGAGGTTGATATGGGTGTGTCTTATACGGTTTATCCTATTTTTTCTAATCATAAATTAAGATCTTCATCACAAAATTCTGGTGCGTTGTCAGATACCAGGGTTTTTGGTATGCTGTTTCTGGAAAATATGGCCCTTAGAATCTGTTTTATCGTAGAACTTTTTTGTCTGGCACCCGGATTATTTCAGACCAGCCTGAAAAAGAGTCTACTAGAATTAATAAGAGTCTCACTCCAGTAATATACGCATGATCCATATGCAACCGACTCCATGGCTCCACTTCTCTGGGTCACGAATGTAAAGTAGTCTGTATAAAGTTGTAGACTCGTCTTTTCCCTATCTGTCACACCTAGTAACAGAACAGTCTATATCTTACGCCTACGTACGGAAAACTTCAAACAATTAAAACCGTACTAGACGAACCAACAAATCTCATTGGTCAACGATATAATCTGAAAGTTTCACGTGCAAAACGAAATTGTGCCAAAACTTAAGTGAGCCGATATCGGACTTTCCGAACTTATAAAAGAAGACGCCGACTGACCCAAGCAGTCAGTGACGAACACCCACAGAGAAATTGCCAACATACTCCACGTCACTCGAAATCACGATTTTACCGCGCAAAGGTACATCAACGCTGACTCACTCACAATTTAAACTCAACCAACTCTGTGGACATCGATTCTCAAACATTGCTTATCCAAAGTGAATTATATTCACTACCTATTAAGTAAACATCAATGTGCGAACGACCTTAAAAAACATTACAGTCAAAGGTAGATCACTCCTTAAGAACTACTAAAAAGACACTTAATATTGATAATTCTAATACCAACACAAATATAACACGGACTGCAAATGAACGAACGATTACAAAGAGAGACATTCTGAAACCTAAAACATCATACACATTTTGCCAACATAACATATACCAATTATCCTCCTTGTATATTGTTTTGAATTGTATATAAATGTTTTATTAGTTTCTATTAATAATTGAATATGTCTTGTTCTTAATCGTATTTAAATTTCGTTTATTTATTTGTGGATGCAGAAAGTCACGCAACCTACACAAATTTCTTCTGATTCTTTCAAGTATAATTAATAAATTCTGCACATCCCCAATAAAGTTTCTTAATTCTTTACATTTTTTGCACCTTTTTATATATTCTTCGACATCTCCTTGAATATCCCGGCCACCATGCTTCTAATTTTATCCTTTTTTGTGTGGCCGCTACTCCACAGTGTATATCATCATGTACACTTTTTACTACCAATTTTCTTTGTGTTTCTGGGGGAACTACCAGATCCCCATTACAAATCCCTGTTCTCTCGTTAATTTCTATCTTATTGCTTTGTAGGGTCTTTCCGCCCTTGAACAATTTACCCATGAGTTTTTTCTTATTCTCGATATTTTCCTACTTAGTACTGGATCATGTCTAGTTTCCACAGCCATTCTATCTAAAGAGAAAACATCAGTCTCTACCCAATGTAACGAATGCATCTTCAAATTATTCTTCTGTTTTATCTTTTGACTCCTTGTAAAATCGCAATCTTGATAGTGCATCTACGTGTGGAATTGAATTTCCTTTGACATATTCTATATCTAAGTCAAATGCCATTAATCTTATTGCCCATCCTTATAATTATATCCTTATATCTTCGATGTCGTGACTTTGGGTAATTCTTTCCTTGGGTTAAATATAAACTCTAAAGGTCTATGATCACTTCTTAACAGAAATTTTTTCCCAATTAAAAATTGTCGGGCTCTAGTAGTTGTCCACACAATAGCCAATGCTTCTTTCTCTATATTTGAATAATTAAATTCGGTGTTCGTTAGTCTTCTTGATAAATACATTATCGGATGTCCTTCTTGTGATAATATTCCCGATATCGAATGTTCGCTTGCATCTGTCCTTTTTTGGATCAAACATTTTCACTACTGGTTTCTTTGCCATAATTACTTTTAATCTATCAAAAGCTTTTTGTTGTTCCTCTGACCAAATAAATCCAACATTCTTTTTTCTTAAATTTGCAAACGGTCAAGTCCGTGTATTTTGGTAAATATCGCCTGTAAAAATTCACCAATCTCAAAAAAGACTCCAGTTCTTTTTTATTTGTAGGTGTAGCTACTTTTAGTATTTTTTGTATCAAGGCTTGGTCTGGTGATATACCTTCTTTTGAAATGGAATAACCTAAAAAAGATATTTTACTACAATTGCTTACGCATTTTTTCTCATTTATTGTCATTCCAGCATTTCTTAATCTATTCAAGTTTATGTCGGTTTTCTTTTTTAATTCATTTTCATTAGTAGCTCCTGTGCATATATCGTCTTGGTAACAAATCATATTTTTCATATTTTCTAAAACCTGTTCGATGGCCCTTTGAAATATGCGGTTTTTATTCCATATGGCATCCTTTTCCATCTTAGTAACCCTATTGGAGTATTTATCGTGGTTACTTCTTTGAAGTTTTCGTCTATTGGTATTTGGTGGTATGCCGTTTTGAAATCTATTTTTGTAAAAATGCTCATTCCTGCCAATGCATGTAATGCAACTTCAACATTCGGTATTGGATATGAATCCGAACAAACTTTATGATTTACGCCTATTTTGTAATCTCCACAAATACGTAAATCACCATCTGTCTTCCTCAAAACTACAATGGGTGATGCCCACTTGCTACCTCCAGGAGGGAACATGTTCAAGAAGGTCTTGTTCTATTAATTTTCGTAGTTTTGTTACTACTAATGGCAACAAATGTACTGGTAATTTTCGTGCCTCATAATAAGAGGGGAAGACATTTTCTTTTAATTTTAAACTCGCTTTATAGTTTTTTAACTTTCCGGTTTTTTCCATTTTTATCTCATTAATTAATTTGGTAGAATTTATGTTAAGCACGTCGTTTCCAAGAAGTCCGTGGTTCTTTTTACAACTTGTGACAATTATAGGTATTATTTCAAATTTATCTTCTAACTCCAAGGAACCTTCAAAGTATCCTAAAGTTTTTATGACCGACCCATCAAATTGGCGGAGTTGTAAACTGCTCTTTTGTAAAGGTGGCTTTCCAATGCGTTCCGCAAAAATTTTTGGTATCAGCGTTACTTCACTCCCAGTATCAATTTGCATATCTAAATTGCAGTTGTTGATTTTAACATTTAGTATAATGTCTTTTTTCTTTTGTTCAATTTTTTTGTATTCTTATTTTTTAATGTGAAGACTTCCATATTGGTTTCGTTTTTTTCAACTCTTTCAACGTTTTTCTTTTTGAATTTGCATACTGCTTGAAAGTGGTTCTTTTTTAAGCAATTTGTACAGGTTTTTCCAAATGCTGGGCATTTTTCCCTTTTTATTTCGTGTTCACGTCCACAATACGAACAACATGTACGTATCAGCGAATATTTGTTCGCTGGGTTGACTTTTATGATGGTTGTATTTCTGTATTAATTCTTGTTGCTGTATAAAGTCAATGCATGTATTTAAAGACATATTTCCTAGTCTGTCTATATTTCTGAGATGAGGTATTATGTACATTATTTACATTATTCGGACTATTGTTCTTATCACCCACCATCCATACAGCGTAAAGAAAGGGATTGTCCGTTGCTTACACCATCGAGCAAAAGTCATAAGTGGCGACCCAGAGACATTAAATAAAAAGAATTGGTCAGTATAAGTAGTACCCTACAACGTAACAACTATCCTGGGTACATAGCAGCAGCCCCCCAAAACTGGGATAGGCGGGTACAAGAGGCGGAGGACAACAACACTCAGAAAACAGTCTGCCTGCCTTATGTGAAGGGGTTATCAGAGAAAATACAAAGGATCTGCGGTCCATATAACATCAGGACATCCTTCAAAAGCTTGACGACACTTCGCAGATATCTCTCTCGAGTTAGACCCCTCATAGAGGAAAACATGACTAAAGACTGTGTGTACGCTATCCCGTGCAGCTTTGGAAAGGAATATAAAGAAGAGACAGGCTGCCGCCTCAAGGTAAGGCTTCAAGAACACCAGAAAGCTGTAACACGAGGGGAGGTAGGAAAATCAGGCGTGGCTGACCACGTATGGAGAGAGAAGGGAGATCACCGCCCTCTGTGGGATCATGTTGAGATCATAGACAGGGAACACCATTGGAAAATTCGTAAACTTAAGGAATCAGCACATATGCTAGGCCACAAAAATCTCCTGAGCCGACCAAGCATAGAAATAAATACAATATGGGAACCAGTAATAAGGAGTGCCAGAGAAAAGCAATGATAACAACAAAGTTGCAATATGAGCTCTGGTAAAAACATAAAATGATAACAGAAAAATTGCAATATGAGCACTGGTAAAAATGGTTGCTGAAGACATTAGGTTTATAATACCCAGAAATTCATACCCAGATGTCCTCAAGGACACATGGCACAGTGGATAAAGGCGTTGGTTAGATCCAGTGACAAGACCTAAAGAGTGTGAATTCAATACCAGTGGAGAACTTTCAGAGGGAAAATTAACAGGAGATAACTGATAGCTGACATCCATCAAACATGGCACGTGGAACTAGAACAGTCTACCCCAGTGAGCGAAATAAAGGGTTCAGTTCGACATTCCAACCACCTGAAGAAGGCCGGAGCGTACAACGGCCGAAACGTTGTGATAAATATGGCGACAAAGATGAGGACAATAGTCCGAATAATGTAAATAATGGACATATTTCTTATTTGTAGTTGTTCCATTATTTTATATTGGTGTGATACATTGCACATACCTTCAGTTAACCTTAATTGAATCAAGTCCTCTTCAATAGTCTGTTCGTCTTGTTCAAGTTTTTCAAATTCGCAATATCTACTCGTATTTCGTAGACAGTGTAGATATTATTTTGGTTCGTCAATTTCTTGTTTCATTAACATAAACTTCGTTCTTTCTGCCACTACCAGCCTTTTCTTGGGTCTCATATTTCTCCTTATAATCTGACTTATCTTTTCGAAAGTCAGGTCTTCCAAGTTTGTGGGATATGCCATGGTGAAGACTTTCATTATTGCCTCGCATCCAGCTGTAGCTAAAAATAAATCCGTAATTTCATTTTCGCCTCCCTTCTCCTTGTTGTCTTTCAGCTTTTTAATTCTCGCACTGGCAGAAAAACATCGAATCCATGCATCCACGAAATCTGAAACTTCTAGAGACAAATAGGATCCTATCGGCGACGCCATTGATGTGAAGTCGAAGTTTAGCACTAGTCAGTCGATAAGCTTGTCTTCGGTATTTAACAGACCCTTCACGAGGAATGTATGTGGCACAAGGCCGAGTTTAACGTCGGTTATCCGATCCCGTAGGCTCGGCCAAAAATATACCCTTTGAACCCGCCTAGATGGGTTTAGGACCTGTCTACCTCCCCGGACAAAACTTTGCCCTTTGGCAAAGCTTCGTCCGAGTTCCTCTCTGCAAAGCATAGAGTTCAACACAGACACAGAAGACGCTAAGCTTGTCTTCGTCCCACGTTATTCTCAGTGACGAGTTATATAGGCTTTCTCTTGCACTTCTGCAAATTAGGCATATGAATTTGCCAGTGTCACTACAATATGCTATATTGATTTTGGTTTTTCTCGACTCTGGAACCCCAGGGTGCCTCAAAGGGACCCCCAAAAATTCAAATTGCTTCGATTTTGATGAAGTTTTTCATGTTTGTTACGCTCTTACAATGAGATAGAAATCAGTTGTCAGATTTTTAAAAACGCATGAGGGGGCCCTCAGGATGACCCTATAAACCCCTTGATGCCTCAATTGCTTTTCAAATGTATTTTGTAGCAGTATTACCCAATTTCAATGAAAATTTCAGTACATATTGAGATTATATCGAGTAACTGAAGTAGTCACTTGGAATTCACTGAAAATCAACACTGGGACCCCCACAAGTTAGGGGACCAGCAGGGAACCCCGAAATTTTCAATTAAGTCTACAGCCTTGGCCATAAAGTTGATTAAATATAAAACTTAAAAAAGATGTGTTTTTTTTTATTTCAATTACTATTAGTCTTAAACCTGTACTTTGGCTTGAAATTTGGGACCCCTAGGGTGAACCAAAGGGGCCACCCAAATTTTCAAATTGCTTCAATTTTGATGGAATTTTACATGTATGTTACAATCTTAAAATGAATCAAAAACGATTATCAGATTTTGAAAACTACATAAGAGGCCCCCAAGATGACCCATGAACACCTTGCTGCCCCATTAGTCTTTCAATTGTAGTGGTTAGCAGCATTCCGATGAAAATTTGCTCATAATTTGTGTTTAGATCAATCAACTCCAAATCAAAACTGACACCCCATGTGTCATAAATACATTATGAAAAATATCAGTTTTTCCCATGGATTTCCCGTTTTGGTATTGAAATAGTTTAGTTTGCATTAACTTGGCGGCCAAAATTATATCCTTCCTTAAGAAAAAAAGAATAAGTGCAAACGAAAGTGTGCACTGATGAGAGAAGTGCACATAGGTATAAGACGCGTGTGCGAGATCGATCGAGATGTGTAGTGTGTACAATTGATTTTGCTCCACATGCAATGATTGATCAAGTTATGTAGTGCGTAATATTGATTTTGCTTCATGTGTAGTGCTCATTAGTGCTATGGGATGAAATAAAAGTAAAAAATCTCATTCGCATCAAAGTTGTCATCCACTAAAAAGGTAGGCTGCCTTCATGCATCTATATTTTGAATTTTTGATACTTTAAATTTGTGAAAATCATATTATTAAAAAAGTTTAAGCGTAAATGCCAATTTTTAATTATGTATTTATCATCTTCTAATCAGCATTTAAATAATGTTTACTAACTCATATATTTGGAAACTTGAGCCCTAAAATTTTGACAGTTTTATTCTGAAAAATGCACTTCTAATAATGTAAAGACCGTCTTTCGATTCATTTATAATTATGCTAAACTTAGCATGTACATTTTAATGTTCATAGTGAGTAGGTTTCTAGCTACATGTTAATTTTTATTTTTATCACTAGAACATTTTTGGCAGTCTATTTTGAGATAAATCCTAACTTTATAAGCTTGCTTATAATTCTTTCCCATGTTCCCGTGGTCTCCCTTATAAACTTGCATTTAATTTATTGTGACTATATTTCTATTAATGTGTATAATATTCTTGCTTTTTAATTGATTACTTTATTGTTATTCAAAAATCTTAGCTAAACCCCTCCAACTACAGCGTGACAGTAATACCAAGAAAGCAAAATCCTTCACTTGGACTTACTACTACTACAGCTAAATGCATGAAAGCACGAGAAGAAACACTTCACAACAAGAAACTCAAATTAGACTGACACAAAATGCTATTTGTACAGCTAATGCAAGGTCAGCAGAAAGTAATGAGCAACGGTTAACTAGACGAGGAAGGAATGCTGCCAGAACTGTTGCTACTCGAGCTGTCGAAACTGAGGGCCAAAGAACAATTCTATACAGTCTTCGTGAGTGTTGGTTTTCAGCCTTGGCATGGCTGCTAGGAGAATTCTTTGTTGAATTTATTCTCCTTACAATGCATGTTATTCATTCAATGTAGTTTGAGCAAAAGCTGTCAACAAAGCATTTCTCCTCAATAATTTTCAAAGATCGATTGCGATTAATGTACTCTTCATTTGCTGACAATTTTTTTGTATCTTCTGTGCTTCTGTAAAAAACAACTTTCTCCTGTTATAAATGCCTTCACACTTCATGTCATTATAATTTTTCGGCATATAGATAACAGGCACTAAAGAAAAATCTTCTTTATTTTAACTTTACAGATTGGATGAGGTTCATGATCTTTTGTTGAATAAACCCAGGTAATGCCGGGTAATGCTCTCTAGTACACACACACACACACACACACACACATACACACCAATGTTAAATGCATAAAAAGAAAAAATATAAGTAGAAAATTGCTGATACCCCCTGAAAAATGGACGGACAGGTCTGCCTATGATAAACCTGGAGTCAGGGTGCTGAAAGTAACATCAATCAGCAATATATATATATATATATATATATATATATATATATATATATATATATATATATATATATATATATATATGTATGTAAAATGTGTATGTATATAAATATATATATATACAATTTTGATATATATTATTTATATATTATATATGCGCAGTACTTATTGGAAAGCACTCAATATCAGTGATAGAGCTAACATATTTAGTTGGATTGATGTAAGTTTGTGATACTGGGTTTCACGCTCTTTGCGATCATCAGACAAACTCTGATGCATGAAACCCAGGGTCATAAATTCACATCAATCCAACTATATATATATATATATATAAATGTGTGTATGTGTGTGAGTAACATATAAGGAAATATAAGCATATGGACCCACTTCCAATACTGGTATTGCCTCTTAGGTACTGATAGCAATTTGTCATATTTGATACCAGTATAATACTGGTATTTTAATATCAATATTCATCCCTAGTGCTTAGTAGACATATTGCAACATCTTTACACTTTGGCCGCTTTGCAAGAAGCTTATAGTTGTATTCTATTGCATATATCCCATGCTGCACAGCAAGTTTACCACCTCATATGGATTTATACACTTTTTGTTGGTGTTGTGATCTTGGCTGTGTATGTCATAAATCAACTATCAGCTGAATGTTTACTGTGTCTTGAATGTTTACTGTGTCTTGCAAACTGACACAATCTTTAACTGTTTAATATTTCAACAAATAGCTGTAGGCCTTGGACCAAAGTTGTCATGTGCACTTCCAATGTTCCATAACTTGGCTGGCTGCAACACAGTATTTAGCTTTCCTGGACATGAAAAGAAAGCAGTATAGTCTACATGGAACAGGGCCATAGCAGAGACAACAAATGTTTTCTTTTGGCAGGAGTGGAGGGGGGTTTAGAATTTAGCCTTAAGTTATCAAAGGCTGCCAACATGGTTATCAGCAAGGACATTTAAAATTTCCAGTATCTCTACATTAGCAGAAATTATCTTTGAAATAATAGCGAACCATCTGTGTTACAAATGAAAGAACTTTTCATCTTTTTTGAATGTCTACAGGGAAAATAGAGATTCATTCATGAAGGAAAAAAAATTATTTGTGTCTGCAAAAAAACCCAACTACAACAAGAACATTTGTCTGTATTCCAATATTGTGTGTCTTGAAAATTTTCCAATAGGAGACTTCTATGTGATTTCCTTTTGGAAAATGAGTTTGCAGCTTCTAACATTGATTGAATCAGTTGTGTCTTTATGTACATGCATAAACCACCAAATTGCTTTTCATACATAGTTGATCACAAATAAGTTTTAAGTCTTTTAAGCACTGAAAAAATTATTTCATACACCTTTAAAGAAGAATTCTTTCATTAGGGTTTTATAAAAGTTAATTCTTCCTTGCTTTGATAGTTTTTTTCTTTCTTGTATTTCTTTCTTTATTACATTTTGTTAAAATAAAACCCTGTACAAAAAATACTGCAATTGGTAAAAATTTGGGCGGGGGGTGGTAGTCACCCCAACCCACCGCTACTATGGCCATGTGGAAGTTACTGCTAAAACTGTCAGATGGCCAACTGATGCTGGCAAACAGACCAAAAGAGATTCCAAATAATGCAGTAAACATTGAGAGTTTTGTCAGAAATAACACCTTCACTAGACCATGTTAGAAGTAATCCTGTCATTGCTAAATGAACCTTGGAAAACTGGTACTTTATTCACAACAACAATAGATTGTTCCAGCAGAATAATGCATTATATCATCAGAACCAAATTGCCCAGAATTGGTTTGAGAAACACTTGGAAGACTTCTGATGAATGATGTGGCAACCACATTCATTGAAAATAAGCCCAATCAAGCATTTATGTAATAGCAGAACTGTTACAAGGGTTTCAGCCCCTGAATCTATGATACCTATAAATCTATGATACAGGAACTTCCACTCTACTACATCTCAATTTTCATAAAGCAGTATTGATATAAAATACAAATTTTATTGTAACCTAGTTATGTTCAATAATGGATCAGATGCAATATAGGTGAACCATTCAACTCAAAAAATTGAAAATAAATAATAAATAATGTCTCTAATTTATATTTAGATACATTGGTATCTAAATATAAATTAGAGACATGTCATAATAGATCATTCCATCTTAAATCAACAACATTTCACAGCAATTTTTAACATCAGCTTGAGATTTCTCTTATTAAAAAGTTGAATAATTTGAACACATTCAACATTACAGATAAAAAATAGTGAATTTTATTTTGTGTTTTTTCAAGACTTAGCATGAGCAAAACAAATTCACAGATTTGGACCAAAAAAAAAAAAGAAGACCCCAGAATGATGTTAAAATCTGCAAAATTTTTCATCCTTTAATAGTCAATTGTGCTTGGTTTAATTTGTAGCATATATAAATGTAGGTAGAAAAAGGAAAATGTTGATAAGATAGTGACTATCACAAAGCACTTGCCAGGACCCCCAATCAAGCTTGCCACCTCTCCAGTCAGGGGGTTTGTGGGTAGTATACATTGACCTGATGTAATGGAGAGGTTTGTTCGAAAGCTACAAATATCAGAGAGCTGTGGGCAGCTGTCAAGATGGTATAGTTCAATATCTCTCAAGACCACTTGTGAAATTAATACCACAATGTCTTGTTAAACTTTGCTGGATTGAGGGTGTCCAGCATAGTACCAGCCATCTATATCATGACCTTTTGCATGTCATTTTTTTGCTTTGTATTTCTCTTTGTTCTAATCAAAAGTGTCTTGGCTTTGAATTTCAAATTTCATAAAACTTTTATTACTTGTTCTGTTCTTTAGAATAACTTCTGTTTTGTGTATATACCATGGATCTGCATGACCAAATTCCATTTATTTGCATAGTTCTTACTGGATTACAATTCCTACTAATTTATTTATATACAGAAATTAATTTTTTCTCTTGCACATTTACAAATCTACTATTCATCTGTGCATACTATACTAATTAAATAATTACTTATTTAAAAAGTATTTATTTAAAAATATTGGAGTGGGGGCTTAGCTCCCTACCCCACTCTCATTCAGAAAGTACAGCCCTTTTATTGTTGCAGTGGGGTTTTATCTCAACTGGAACCTATGATTATTTTAGTTAATACTTATTTAAATGTATGGGGGTGGCAGCCCCTCTCCAGAAAGTATGGCCCTGGTAGTGTTGTAGTGGGGCTTTATCTAGACCCACATAGTTAATAATACTTTTTTAAAAAAATATTGGGGAAGGAGGTCTAGTCCCCTAAGCCCCAGTTCTGCAAGTACAGCCTGAGTATTGTTGTAGTGAGGTTTTATATGGACCCTATGATTTTTAAGTTATTTAAAAATATAGGGGAGAGGAGTTAGCCCCCAAATCCCCACTCCAGAACAGCCTTAAAATCAATTTTCAATTAACTTTTATTTCATAGTTACTGAATTTTTCTACCTTGTCAAAATTACTGAATTTTCTGTTACCTAATTTTCCTAAATTCATCAGCTTATATCCTTTTGACTAGGCTCCAAGATTCTGGCATGAACATTGGTTTCAGCTAACATCAAAAGTCTCTCTGTATCAATTTTTAAATATTTTTCTGTACTTACAAACTAAATATTTCTGGCAATAGGTGAAATTTTCATGATCAAGACTTGAATTATGAAATTTTTACCAAAAATTTGTTTGAGCAAGAGTTTTTACACTGTGCTGTGCATTGAAAATGAGGACAAAAGGAATTGTCAGTGACCACGAAATAATCGCAGGCATCACTTACCCATTGCATTACCCTGTATTTGCAGCTCTACCAATGACAGATATTTTTTGAAAACTTTGCATAAAAATATATCAACTTCCATATGATATAACAATGGATAAATACTCTGATTCTAATTATTAAAGAAACTTAAATTGTAATTGAAAATGTAATCAGGATGAATTTATTGCAATTAAACAATATGTAATTTTAAAAAAATAATCTCTTAAAAATTGTTTTGAATATATCATTAATAATCTTATAAAACTCATTCTTAGTAAAAGAAATTTTTCATTTTTGCATTAAATAATGTAAGGATATATGTTTTTCATTTTATTTTTTACTTTTTATAAAATTGTAAATATAATTTTCATAGTGAGATATGACCATTTCCTATAATATGTAAGTTAGTAAGGATGTAAGTTAGCTTATCAAAATTACTTCCCTTCTATGATTTCATTTTAATGACTGAAAAGTTTTACTGAAAGCCTTGTACTAAAAAGCAATGAAAAATATTAAAAACATTAGTCATAATTATTTTTTTTAAAAATCGTGACAAATGACTTTTTGTAAAAAAAAATTTCTGTTAAATGTGCTTTCTTATGTTTCAGAAGACTATTAAATCAGTTTCAAGAAAAATTCTTGTATTATTTGTCTAGTTTTCAAATTTCACACACACACACACAGACACACATATATAATTATGCATGTCTTGGGAAGGACGTACTGAAATGTTATTCACTAACCTACTTCCTGAAATCAAAATTTTGATGAAGTGTGTTTTTGCAACCCCTTATAAATATATAACATTATATAACAATTTGGGCAATAAATCCACAAAAGTCAGAATCCAAGGAAAATTGGTTATTATATTGAAGTTTTCTTTATGGCTTTTGCCTGAAATATACATTTTTTTATATAAGTAATTCCATTTATCCAAAATGTTTTGTAATATCTAAACAAAGAATAGAAATTTTAAAACCTCAGAAACACAAAACACATTGATTTTTGTTTTTTTGTTTTTAAGTTTAATAATGAACTTACAGAGTTAAATCTCAAAAGTGCTAAATTGTTGTTAGCATGGGGGAACTTGTAGTCAGCATCATAATAAAAATTGCCAACCATGTGTTATGTTGTGGTTGGCAGTCAATGTGTTAATATTATATCAATACATAAAATTTCTGTATGATGATATAAAAATATATATACTTTTTCAAATAATACACATTGTTTACATAAATCATAGCATCATGAATGAAATTTATTAAAGATGTCAAAACATTCATTCACTATTATGCAGATGGTGAAATTACAGGGAGCTATATGCATGAGGTATGTTCAGAAATTTTTATCAGAAAATCAAAACTATTTTAAATTTTATAATTTATAACTATTTTATAATTTTATAATTTTTTTTTAATATGTATAATTAAAACTTTAATGCTTTTGACACACATTTTCTGTAACACATTTTCTGTTCATGCCTTCTCTCTATAAATTTAGGGAAGGGAAAAGCTCAAATAAAGTCATCATCTGATGACTCAGTTTTTGAGAATATTTAAATTGATTTTTTTTTTTATATATTTTCAAAATACTATTATTAAAAACTTGTGTTATATCAAAGAATATATATACATATGACAACCATATCCTGTCAGTGACACTCGCTGTAATTTCTGACCAGTGACAATACTTTAAATTTTGAAGATTTTGATTAAGAGTAAAAACTTGCTCAAAAAATTCTAGGTGAAAAGTGCGCCATTCAATTTTTCCCCTTCTAGAAATATTTAGTACAGAAAATGACTAAAGCTTAGTGAAGAAGTAGCAGTAAAGTCAGTGGACAGCAATAAGAAAAGGAGAAACTTTGCTTATATAATCTGGATTCAAATGCAGTTATTGCTAAATGACAATAGTCATTATTGTTTCATTTTTACCCTTCTGGCAAAATTTCATGTTGACCTCACTCAAGCTTCACTAATCTCACCCAACTCTACACATGCAGAATGTGGTCATTGGGCTAGCTCCAACACCACTGGGCTCCCAACACCATCACCATTATTTATAACATCTCAATGTCTTCACTATGCCCATTCCAGGCCTCCCTCATTGTAACCACCATGACCCTGTTTTGTTGATACCACATTTGAACAGAATCCAACAGAGACATTCTGCTTGATCAACCTTCTCTATCAACTTCAGGCCTCCCTCATCGCTACTGCTGTAACCTCAGCAATCAATGTGCCTTACAACAAATCAATCCACCACTATGACCTTGATTGGCTAACCCACCTTACCAGGCAGTTTGGCATCAACATTTCAGTATCACACTACCGTCAACCATGAATAAGGGCATAGATCAAACACTACCAATGGCTAATCTACTCCAGACCTATCCTCTGACCCCAATTGTGACCTCAGCCAACCAACCTAAGAAATCAGTCAACTTCCAGCTCTATCTACAGCACCCTTACACCTAATTGCTTTTCTTACCAACAGCAACTGAAGAGCCGCACATGAACAATTTTCGCTAAATTTCAAACAACTGTATATATTTTGAATTTTGACAAATACATGCTGTTGAAATTTTAATCCTTGTTTGTTCCTTTCCTTTGCAACCAAACACTCGTTATAACAAGGGTAATTTTTTTCTTGGAATTTTTAGGGAAAATATCACATTTTCTCTCTGTGGATCCTAAAACTCTTTTAATATCAATGCATAATATAATATTAAAGAATGATCTAATCAGCCTTTCCAGGAGAATCATTGCTTTCACAATCTATAAATTGTTTTGAAACATTATCCAATTTACTGCTAAAATAAGAAAACCCAAAGAAATCTCTTGTAAGAAATCTCTTGTTTAGCTATTCCTAAACAAAGAATTTTCTTGCTTAATATCTTGTCAGTCATTTCCAAGTAATTCATTTTTTTAAAATTGTAAAACGCATATAAGATCACAAAATAATAATTGTGATAATTGGCAGAAATAAACTAATGATTTTAATTTTTTGAGATGAAAATTAAGTTTATTAACCTTATGTAACTTATATCAAAGTTTATGTTTTACTGCAGACTGTAAAATTGTTTAGAGATTTATTTTTATAGAATTTTTCAAAAGGTTAACTTAACACACACATTATTTTCAAGTGCCAAGATAATTTTAGAAATTTTTGGTTGTTTCATAATGCTTGCAAATACAGTCTTGATGTATGGTTATAATTTTAAATAACTCTGTATTTACTTTGAATTCTGGTCATAAATAATAATAATCTATCTTACTGTCAAAAATGTCTATTTTTATATACAGTATATGTTAGATTTTTATATACATTATGTCAGATTTTATTATGCAGTCAATGTTTTCACAATTAGTAAAAATTTCAGAATATGAGTACTATATCATATGCAATTCAGCTTAAAATATCCATCTTTATTTAAAATACTGATGACTTGTTTGGGGAATATCAGATTTTATTATGCAAAGTGCAATATGATTTCTTTATAAATAAATTGAAAAGGTATAGGCCATAGAAAAATATATTTGATTAACACAATATCCTATTTACTTGAATAATTTTGTTAGTGGGTTCCTAGATATTCTATAACCTTCATCTTTTTAAAACACTGTATTTGTTAACTTTTCTATAGTTTCACTTTTCATATGCTCAGATATACTCATATTTACCTCCTTTTGGTGATGGACCATAAGTTTTCTGTTGAATTTCTGGAAAGGTTGGGGTCTGTTCTGTTAATTTGGTTTTTATGAAACCTTTTTTTTGGCAAGGTAGGCAATAATCAGCTTTGCAGAATGTAAAGGTACATTCTTTTGCATGATTATTCTGTATTTGACAATATAAAAATGACATGGACATATTAGATGCACTTTCATTTCAATAGTATACCAGGAAATAACTTTTTAGTACATTTAAGAATGTTTAATGTTTAAAACAAACTTTCAGTATATTAAAACATTACAAAAGATACATCAGAAAATATTACTGTATATGGATCAGCTGGCACTGATGAATGTCACTGGTAATTTGCTACAATAGTTCCATTTACAGTACCAATGGTGGTAGTGCTGGTAGTTGTAGAAAATGATATTTGAGTAAATAATATTATGGAGTTGGTCTAGGTAGAAATGACTAGCCCAGAATTCGGATAAAATTGGCCTACCGCAGACCATAAAATATAAAAATTGCATCATATGCTATCAAATATAGTACTCTTTTGTTTAAAATTTCTTGAGTGTGACTTGCAACACAAAAATATTCTCTGCATTTAACTTGTATCATCATCAATTTTGAATGAACATGACAGAACTGTCTATAATATTACCCCCTTCCTCTCTGGTTGTCTTCTAAATCATGTCTGTTGTCTATTTTCATGAAAGACTTAACTTCTAGCTTAGCCATCAAGTCCATACAATGTAACTATACTCATCATTAAAATTACTGCCAAGAAATCAGTTTTCCTGTACTTCTTCACCTAACTTGCATGTTGAACTCTGTGATGTGTGTTAGTTTGTTTATTTTCATGTCTTTAGCCAACCTTTTTAATATTCTGCATCTTTTCTTTCTGTTTACATTTTGCAACATCAGATTCTTCAAATATTTATTGTCATATTAATTTTTCTCAAATCTCTTTTAGTGGCATTCTTAAAGCCATTTTTGCTTGTTCTTTCTTGCTATAGTTTTCAATTTCTTTTTTGCCTGTTCTGTGATTTTTTTTAACTTGTTTAAGAATTTTGAACCTTGTGTTCTCATCAATCACTATCTTCTCTTGGTAGGTTATATTGTTTTACAACTAATGACAATCTGTAGATATCAACCATGCCTGTAATGAATTCAGGTTGACTATTAAAATAAAAACATCATGGGTCAAGATGTTTCTGCATCTCTCTATCAATCAGCATTGATGACTTGGTGCTTAAAGTCATAGATCACTTCACATATCTGGGCCCTACCATCATCAACAACTTGACATGGAAATTGACAAACACATCAGTAAAGTAGCAGCAGTGATGGCCAAATTGAACAAGAGGGTATGGAACAACAGTCACCTGATCTTGTGCACCAAACTAAAGGGTATTGCAGGCATGTGTCCTTAGTACTCTGCTTTATGGCAGTGAAACCTGGACAATATTATGTCAGGCAGGAAAACCTCTTGGAAAGTTTCCAACGACATATTCTCAATATCACTTCTGTCCTGGAGCAAGCATCTTCTCCTTTGTCAACATTGTCTTCAATGAGTGGTTCATGTGCATTGAATGAATGATGGCTGTAAACCAAAAAACATATACGGTGAGCTGGCCATGAGTCACTGTCCAATAGGTTGCCCTGTGCTATATTTCAAGGATGTTTACAAGTGGGACATAAAACTCACTTGCATCAATTCTGGTAGCTGGGAACAGCTAGCAGATGATCGCTGCAGTTGGCATCATGCTGTTTGCACATTTGTAAGGCCTAATGGATTTATATTTACACAAAATACCACAAAATATGAAACAATAAGAAGAAACATTAAACAAGAGAAATAGCATAATAAATGGAATTTTTATATGCATAGCAACAATTGTACAGATATTAATTTAGTAAACTTAGAGATTTAGTTGAAGTATGTATTTGTTACTTGGAAATGTTCTTTTTACAGGTGAAATGTGTTCCTGTGAAAAATGTTCAATTTGTGTGAAAGTAATATAGAATCTGTAATTAATAAATCTGTTTAATTTAAACAATTTTTAACATTTTCTATAGTTGAAAGTTCAATGTTTATATATAGCAGGAATTATTTAACTTTAACTGTTAGTTTGAATTGCTTAAGGCTTTCAAGGAAAAGTGTATTTTATCTCAACTCGAGGAAATAATAGTCAATTTCAATGAAAGGAATGTTCTTTGATAAGAAGGTATTGTAGATTGAGAAGTTTTGTGTATAATGAGTTCAAAGAAACTTGTTGAGTGAGAGAAAATTATATTCTTCACTTGAAAATCGAGAAGTAGTATTTTATACTAAAATGTAGTTTTTTAGTTTAACGCTTCTGAGTTGAAAATCAACATAAATGTATTGAGTATCTCTGCCACTCAAATTTGTTCAGTGTAGAGAATTGAAATCGGTTGAGATGAATTGAGTGAGTGTGTTGAAAATTATACATGCTCTGGCGGTGAGCTGTTTGCTGATGAAAATCTCACTCTTAGAAGTTGATAAGTTTCTGTATTCTTGTGGTTGAAGGAGTGAATAGATGGTTGTAGATATTTGCTGTTCATAGATATGCAATATTCATACGTATGTGTGTGTGTGTGTGTGTGTCATGACATTTCATAGTGTTTTCCCCTTTGGAGAAAACACAACCTCTCCACTGAGATACATGTGAGAGAAGGCAAAAGAAAAGAGAAAGCATGAAGATGTGTCAAAGTATTTATAATTAATGTGAATCATGTGATAGGCTCGAGAACTAATAACCAGATTTTGATGGTAAATTGACTTTAGGTGTTGTAATATCTTTCACATATATTAGCCAATCAGAAATTGGAGAATTATTCAAGGCTTTTGTGATCCACTTTGGTGTTTAGTTTGTAAAAAATTTGCTGTCAAAAAAAAACTATTACATAGAAAATGCATTGAAATCTTTTTTGAGCAATAGTATTCATTGAATTGAAAATAATAATAATTTGATACAATCAAATGGAAGCAGAATGCTAAAGTTTCATGAAGGACAGGGAAAAGCAAAACCAACAGCTGGAAATCGGAAGACAATACAGGAAACAGAAAGAGCAATCTCAGACCTTCATTCCAAATTCCAGCTTCATCTGCCATACCTGCAGAAGAGAGTGCCATCCAAAGATTAGACTGTTAAAGCCACTCCAGACACTGCTCACAAAGGGTATGAATGTTTGACCAAGCAAGGTGCTACTATTATCTTGTGAGATAAATGGATGTGTAGTGGCCCTAAGACCAGGTTGGTATTTTAATTATCAGTAAATTATTAATAAAGAAAAACAGGCATAAATTGACAACAAAAACTGAGTTACAACAAACATAGAGTTCTTAATAAAAGATTCAAAGTTTTATTATTGGCAATCAATCAACTACTTAATTACAATTATGTACATTTGTTGAATTGTAAGAACTAAAGAGTCACCACCTGGTAAGGGGTGAAATATTGAAAACACATAGAAATGTTCCAGAGTGTAAGTGTGTGTGTGGATATGCAGATATATTTATTTTGTAATACAAAATTGCGGCACAAGGCTGAAAGGGAAATGGGAAGAGCCTGGTCTTCATTAGCTATCCTAGTCAATCCAGAACCACGAACCATTCATTCTTTACAAATTGCCCATTCACCACAAGAACTCATCCATCACCACTCAATCCTGCATATACCATAATACTGCATATTCACAGGGGACCTACAGAACATCCCATGATGTAAAAATTTAATTTCATTGTCCATAAAATTAATTTATATAAAAAGTTATTTATTAAATGATGGGGTAGGGGGATTAAACCAGAAAACAAGCTAAAAATGCAACACAAAGATAAAACTAAAACAAAGCAATGTTAGTAGGACCAGTCCATCCCTCAAGTTAAGTGTGTGGATATGCAGGATATTTATTGTATGTAAAATACAATTGTGGCACATGGCCTAAAAAGGGGAGGGGTTGAGGCAGGTTGTTACTAGCTAATCTTATTCATGACCCATTCACACATTACAGTTTCCACATTCACCATAAGAATTGGTCCGTCACCAATCAATCCTCCATCCACCATAATACCGCATCCTCTCAAGGGGAAACCTACAAAATGTAACCCCCATGCCTTGAAAATTTAATGATAATAAATATACATATATAAAATTCTAATAAGGAAGAATGAGAGGGGAGTGAGATGAACCCAATAATAAAACTAAAACTCAACACAAAGTAAACTAAACATAACTGATGTTAGTAGGGCCCATCCAACCCTCAAAACGGAGAGGCCACTGTATTCTGCCCATTGGACAAAATCAAGAGGCTCTCTTGCTAAGGGAGTTGGAAGAGGAAATTATAAAATTGACCCAGTCGAGATAAAAACGGGCCAAAACAAACTGGGGAGGACGAGAATCTTGACATGAATCATAACCAAAGACTGGGAACAGGCCAGGAACAACACTTACTCACATTAACTAGGTACACTGAAGCTTGTCTAACCTAACCAAGGGGAGGGCTCCACAGGAAACCACCCCGATGTGATGTAGGCTTGACCTAAAAGAGAAAATCAAGGCTAGCCTCGTTCAAACGAACCAAGCTTGCCTCAGTTACCCACCTTTCACTGAAGACTGTCAATGCAAGCGTTTTCTATCAGTTCTAATCTTCATCTTGAGCTGATGTTCAAAGAATCGGATCAGATCCTGATGAGAAAGATGGATACGCCGCAACATTTCTTTCTGTCGCGTTGTCCATATCACCATTCGGGCCGTGGCTAGCAGCGTTAGAAACAACATCCATTTCATCCCGGAATCAATAGGCACAAGCTTTTCGGGAGCAAGACGAGCTGTCAGCTCGTCGACATGGTGTCATAAGGGGCGGACACGGGGCAATGGTAGAAGGCGTGCGAAAAAAAATAATAAAACAAACTCAAGAGGTTCAAATATGTTTAGAAATAACAATTATCTTTATCTATCTGTTTAATACAGGAGTGTGATCTCTCCCAGCCCATATCTATGGATTCGTGACACTTTTTGGTATCTTAAGTCATTTATCAATAAAAACTTGCTTTTGGTTGGAAGACTAAATTGAGAAGTTGTGGAAATCTTTCAGTCACCTTCTGCGAGGCAACACTCTCCAACTTCTTGAACTAACTCAAACTGTCTGGAACTCACTGCAAAACTGACTCAGCTGCCTTGAGACGTTCGTTTATATGGACACCGACCAAAACCCGGTGTGGGGGCTTGACGTGGTTTGGGTTCCTTGACAATTCTCAATTCCCAACAAGAATTCTCTTTCTTCTTAGGCCAGGAAAATTAATTACTTCCCATTTTTGGAAGATTAATCACTTTCCACTTCTGGGTTCCTCCCTCGTCCGTGAGGGAAGATTGGAGGAGAGTTATCCTCCTAGACTCTTCCTCTCTCACATTGGTATCTCATACCAATCCCCTCAGTGGGTGTTAACAACTTCTCCGTCTTTCTCATACATTCACCGCCGCCTATCACCCATGCTACCACTTGGCCAATGATCTCTCGGCAGTGTGGGTGTGGCTAAACTGGCCCTCTTAGAATTATTCCAGAATTTTATTTACAAAATTCTTTTTTTCTTTTTCCTTTTTCTTCGGCCAAAACATTTACAAATCCCAGATTGCTGATTAATTCTTATCACATCTTGATTTTGGGGACACCCAAATCCACTTAGCCTGGACCTCTACCGACTCATTAATCATTGTCAAAACCCGACACCTGGCTCCTCCGCTAGTCAACTTTTAACTGGGTGGTTGCGTTTACCTGAGAATCAAATTCTTTATTTTTCTCATGCCTTAAAATTCTCTTATCACCAGACGCTCATTTTCGAGACGCTATGTCTGACGTCAACAGTTTGAATAATCAATAATAATGATTCCCTTTTCAATTTTCCTTCTCATGCCAAGATTCATGCATATACCAGATGGTTTTTTTCGCTGGAACAAGGAATTAAAGTTAAATGATATCTCTGAAAAATAACTAATATCTATTCTCCGTGGAGGTCTCAAGCTGAAACTTTTTATGGTCACATGGGTTGGTTGGCTTTGTTTTTCTTTCAGAATTCTGTTTCGTTTGGCACGTCACTCCATTATCGTGACATTAATTAATTTTGACAGAATCACAGTCTCGCTTTTTCTTATGGATTTTCTGTCTTTTGCGAAAAGTATCTATATTTTTTTTTGTAAATAAAATAAAATCTTCTTTTTAATGTCGCTCAGTCTATCTTTCGATATAGCTCTTTCTCGCCTTAAGTATTTCCTGTTTTTAATTTCTATGATTAATTACCATAGTTAAATAGTGTCATATTTATTTTCCCTAAGAAATTGAGTAGACGTTTAGTTCTTAAGGCAAAGGTTCCTACAATTATTCTGGAACTTTTCGTTAAATTTTTATGTATTTAACTTTTTAAGTTTTGTTGAAAATGGAAAATGTAGATACATAGAAATCTGTAACAGAATGGTTATCAGTCAAGGGAGATAATACACTTCCGGTTGGTAAACCAGCGGACGCAACCAATACCTACATTATTTATATTTATTTACAATGTGATGAATAATCCTTGACTTGTTTAATAAAATCTCACACAACCAAATAAATTATTGAAAATATTTCTAATAAAAAATATTATTGAAATATTATTCACATGCTTTATTTATCAAATAAATTATATTCTGAAAAAGTTAATGCCAACTTTATTGTGGAAACATTGACTGGCATAATAAAATTGAATATAATGTATTGTGGATTGATTTATAAAAATATTATATTTCATTGTTTTGGAATCAGTCATTACTTACAATCTAATCACTTGAAGTGGCTACAATCTATATTTTAAAGTGTTTGGCTTATAAGTGAAGGAATAATCCACTTATATATAGTCTTTTTGACTAACAATAAGTGTAGTGATATGTTTATTATTTTATTAGCTTAAAAAGTGTAAGAAATATTAGTCAAAAGATAATGATAGTTAAACATTAATAATAAGAAATGGACATCCATAAAGGACAATATTTGTGTTATACTAAAAACAATAATATCACATTTACACTTGTAATATTTTTGTATTTTTGTGAAATCTTCACTAACAAATAAAATTATTTGGGGATTTTGTCTGTATTTGTGGCAATCTTTTTTACCTTTTATGATGTTTTTAAGGAAATTGAAAGTTATTGCTTTGAATAGAGTTTGTTTTTCTTTTCTTTTTGATATTGATTTACTGAAAAAGTGGGTAACTTATTGCTTTTTATATTTTTCATTGTAAATTATTGAAATTCTAGAATAAAAATTTTAAACATCATATAAAAATAAAAAGCCAAAGGATAATAAAAGTTATTGATAATAAATAATTTATCAGTTTGTTTATTTTCCAATAATTCTTTGCTTGTTGTAGAAAAGCTTACTTTAATAATTAAAATTTAAAAGGTTTCTTTTTTCATTAATTTTACTCTCATATTTATTGTGTCAAATGTACAAAACAGAAGTCATGAAATTTTAATCTTACATTTGAAATAGTTTTGTTAATGCTGCTTCTTAAGTGTTGGGGTTACCAATGTAAATGGTGTTTTGTTGAAAAGATTAATGTGGCTGTGTGTTGAAGAGCATTTAACATTTATACATTTTTTTAAAATCAAGGAAAAACAATGGAAAACTGATTTGTGTTTCAATGAATAAACATATATATTAAAAGGTAATTTTATGTTGTGAATAAGGAGAAAAAAGTAGTTTCCCTATTTCTGTTAGTTGAATATGGTGATATTTAAATAAGCAAGTTTTCTGAATATAATGTTCAGAGTTCTAGTTTAAAATAGGATGTGTATTCAGAAGAACATACAGAAAGTTCAATTGTATATTTGTTATAACTAATAGAGGTGTAGCAACTTGGCTTGTTCACAAAGAATTGATGGTGAATGATATTCAAGTTCTGTGTGTGTGTGTGTGTGTGTGTGTGTGTGCGTGAGTGAGTAGAATGAATAATCTGTATAGACACGTGTGAGTAGTTGAGTTCTACTGCCTTCAGCTGTCTTGGTTTCAACTCTACTGGTTGATTTGGGAATGAATCCGAACTTATATTACTATCAGTGGCTCCCAGCACGAATGCGGGATAAATTTTGAAAGAACACAAAAAATATCTGATTGGATGAAAAATTAACCAATCGGTGATTTTGTAACAAAAGCATGTTTGTGAGTTAACGGTAGGAAAAATTCAGTGTGGTGAATGCGATCAGTAAATTGTCCTGTGATATTTAGTATATATTATTTGACCAATCACAGTTGAGAAAAATGTAGGCGTGGCAACACAGTAGTAATCACTACAGTTTAATTTTAAAAACTAAAGGTATAATTCATTGGTTGTTGGTTACAAAGAAAATAAAATTAACTGTTTCTTTCTATCTTGCTATTTAATTTCTTTTTTTTTAAGAAAATAAAGAATTTTTACTATTTTTCCTAAACACTAAAAATTAGCTATTGCTTTTTGTTTTATTATTTAATTAACCCAATTCTGCATTATGGGAATATCCCTCCCCACTGTCTACCAAGCTCCAAAGAATGTATGATTCAAAATAATACTTTTAACTAAGTTTTACACTACACTGCTACAGCTATCTTGTGGGAAATTTGTCCTGGCTTTCCCACATGAAAGGGTTAAGGTTAAAGGTAACAGAATAAATAAAAGCAACAATGAATTGAAAGTTTAGAGTGGACAATTCTCTCTTTTAGGTAGAAGAATAAAGACAGAAGCTACTGCTTGGGGTGTAATAATAGAAGATGTTTATTTACATACACAAAAAAATAGTTAAAAGGATATATACAAAATACGAGAGAAAGTAAGGGAGAAGAAAATTCCTTTATCTTAAAGGAAGAAAAAGTGTTCATAAAGGCTTGTTCAAAATATTTTTCTGGGCGCTTAAAAGTTCTTTAAGCAAGTAAATTGTTCTTAACAAGTTAAGTCGCATAGATTTCTTGTTGAGCTCTTGTTGAGGGGGAAACAATCAGAAGATCCATAGTTTGTAGTTGAGTGAGTTCATAGTAGAGGCCGACAACAGGAATTTCAAGGTCCTAGGAAGCAGATATTGAGTACTTTTAGTAAAGGGTCAATGTTCTGTCTTTAGAGCCCTACATGTAGATTTCTTCCTAGAAACAGGTTCCGAAGATAACTGATGTTACTGTCGCCAACTTGATGATGTCAAATACTCACAGCCAAAGAGGCACATATTCTCCATATTTATCGAGATTAGAAAGCTCAGAAATATCAGGAACTTTTCTCTCCAAAATTGCAATACACTTTCCTGGTCCTCTCATTCGTCAGAAAATATATTCTTATTTCTGATAAGAATCAAATGTTTGAGAGCTGGTTTTGGAAGCAAGTTGTGAGCATTATCCCCCACCCAGATTTTATGGCACAATGGTCAAGGTAGGAGTGATCAAATTCCCATTTTTTTAATATTTTCCAGCTCTCTTTTTTGACAGAAAATATATTCTTATCTCTGATAAGGAGCAAGGATTTGGGAGCTGGGTTTTGGAAGCAGGGGCAGAAGTTGGGGCAAAGATCAGAAAAGAAGAGGCTAGAAAGTGAACTTGTAAAACGTTGTAGTAGTGGTTCTCAAATTAAATTCTAATAATCTTTCATTTTCAATTTAAAGGTTCGGCTAAAATTATTTCAAATCAACCATAAATAATAATATTGGAATTATTATTTTAGTCAAATTATTTGGAAAGTATTTTTTAGTTAATATTCATTTTTATTTTGTACCCAAGTCTTAATCATTTGGAAACGTACCAATATCAATAATAAAAGTTTGTATTGCATTTATATTGGCTTGTCTTTTGTTCTAAACATGCGCTAAAATGTTTTTCATTCACCGGTGCAGTAGAAGGAAGTGAACAGTGAGTATGAGTATTACACAGTACAATACACACTGATGGTGTTTTGAATCCGAGATAAGCAACGGTTCTTCTTTTGACAGTTATGGAGACAATTCTCTTTGAAAATGAAGACATTGAAGATGATGATTTTATAATATGCAATCGGTCGCTAGTGAAATCCCTTTCATTAACTATTTCTTCGACTGCGGGTGCTGTAGCCGCCCTTGGCAAACAAAAAGGTAGTTGTAGTGATGCTTCTACCAGGAAAAAGAATTCCGAGAAAGCTAAAAAAACAGATCTCAAGAATTTAACAACTCAAGCAGAAGTTTGTTTTTATTTACAACTAAACGATTTTGAATTCAAAAATAACTTTCTAATGACGAGAAAAACCTTTGAAGTGAGTTTTTTTGTTTTTTTTTAAGTTGATAGTGAAGAAAAAAATCAATCATCTCCTGTGTGTCAGTGTTACTGTTAGTGTTAGTGTTGAGTGTTGACTGTTGACTGATGTTAAAAACCCAAATTTAAATGAAAAATTTAATTCTCAATCAAATTTTAGTTTTGTCACCCGTATACGATCTTAAATTATATTTTCACAGTACTTAAACTGCCGATTTCGTTCTCGGCTTCTTCTTAGGAAAATAACAACAAAAATACTCAATGAAGCAGACGATCATTCACATATAAATATTTATTTTAACAAATCAAAAATTACATGCATATTGTTCCATATGCTAAGTAAGTGGGTAACAAACAAAAATAAACAAAAGGTTTTTTTTACTTAAATGTCAGTAAAAAAAAAAAAGTATCATTTTAAGCCGACAACTCAAACCTTTTTTCTTTTTCAACCTTTTTTTTTACAATGAACAAATCTTGTTATAACATTTTTTAACAGTCAATTCAATTTCTTCAGATTCTTTTATGTCCTTTCTTCAAATATTTCTTTTTCTTCTTTTGAAACTCTTTTTCACTTCTGGAGCTGAAAGTGTAAATTCATAAAACACAAAAGTTTGTGACAAAAAAACCTAACCTAGTCTAGGATCTTAAAATCTTATTCCATGAAGAATATCCTTTAAAAAATTAAAATATTTTAATTTTAAAGTCAAGAATGTGAATAGGGGCAGAATTCCCCGTATCGAATGATTCCACCAAAAAAGAAACGTTGACTCTCCGAGTCAACAAACAAATAAATCAAATGAAATAATTCCCCTTCTCGGTAATTAAATTACTAAACTTCTTTTAGCTTCTCTACCGAAGCTAATAAAATTTTCTCACAAAGTCCTTCGATGCGAAAACTCATCCTCCTCTCTTCCCATCCTTAAAACCAGTAATATAGCTATTAATTAAAAGCTAAATAAATAACTCTATAAAGGTAAATAATTCGATATTGTAAGTCGAATTAAAAAGGTAACACTTTATTTTACGTGGCTAACTAAATCAGTTAACCACGGAGCCAGAATAAAATACGTCTTAAACGACTGAGGATCAATTCCTCTGATAAAAAAGGAGTCGTCTGCAGCTTCCAATTCCATGAAAAAGAGCGGCAACAAAAATTATCTTCTGTTTTGCCATCAGACGCGTATTATACAAAATATCGATACATACATAATAATATTTTACCACTGAAGTCATCGAAAAAATGTCTTCTCACTCTCTCTCTCTCTCTAAAATAAAATATTCAAATTTCTGTAAATAAAAATTTTCCAAACTATCATTTTTTTAGTAGTAAGCAACATTACGGTAAAGCTGACTTAATCAATATTAGCTACTATATTTTATTTTATTTATTCACTATACGTTGGTAAAAAATGTGTATATCGAGATTTTGTGGGTTAAAAAAAAAATTAGTTGATAGACTGATTATCACAGATTACCAGATTTTCCTAAAGGGAAATAAATTCAAACCAAAACACGATTTCCAGTGGCAAGTTTTAAATGTAAATAAAAAAGTAATTGTTGATGTGGAAAATCAAAATTCGCCGGGCAATAAAAAAAAGTAGTCAAAATTATCGGTAAATTTGCTTTTTGACGCCCAAACGCACGCGCGCTAAGTATTTCTTAAAATTTTCGAGTTTAGCATGAACATTTACACGGAATTATGACGATTTGGGAAAATTTTATTTAAGAGATATTTTTAGCTCGCGGGCGTTTGGGCGTTAAAAAGCAAATTTACCAAATTATTTAGTACGCCTTTGTTAGAAAAAAGTTACAAACAAGTTATTGTTTTTTTTGTTTTATTTTATTGGGTTATGCAAGAATTTAAGACGAAGTTTTTTTTTTCAAAAATTAAAAAAAAATTAAAATACACTTTCTTTGTAGAAATTATTTTAATTTAAACTTTTGTAAAGTACTGTAGTGTAAGTGTAAATCTTTTTCCTTTTAAATCATAAAAGAAACAAAACCAGCAAAAACTTGTTAATCGGTTTCAAAATAAAAACAATAAAAATTCCTTTCTTTGTCCCTTTTGGTCGCCAGAAAATAAAAAGAACTTTCTTTATCGATTGATCATTAGACATCTTCCGTTTTAGCGTCCGAAACGTTTTTCACATAAAATAGTAAATACTGAATTAGATCCCTTAGATTGCTTTATTAGATTTAGATTTGCTTCATATTCTGAGTACAACCTAATCATAAGTGAAGTAAAAATTCAACATGGCTAGAATTATTTGCTGTAATATACGTGTAATACTGGCTCAAATCCCATGTACATTCTATGCAGGACATAATTGACACTTACCTTTTTTAAATTAGTTCAGTAGTTTCAGTAAGATATGGGAACAGAAAACCCACCAGAATGCTCCTGTTATCACCGCAATTTTGGATGCATTACGTTATTTGGACATTGTTAATTAGATCTAGAAAAACTAGCAATGTGTGGCATGGTTTGATGAGTTATTCAGTTATTCCAGGCTGATAGTAAGGTTTGGGTGTGGCACAGAGTACGAGGCTATGGACTCCAATTATCAACAAGATATTATGTAGTAGTGGTTCCATAATTGTAAGAGGTGCATACATGTAACTTAATTTTAGTTGACTTGTCTGCCTAAACATGTTATTGATCAGTGATCACTGTGTTGTACTGGTTTGTGGCCATTTGCTTCCATTCATAGACTGCATGTATGTTTCCTAGAATTGGTTTGAGGACATTTTGGAGACATCGGCTGACTGGTGTGGCCACCATGTTCACCCAACATGAGCATTTATGGGGTGTGGTGGGGTGGTCTCTTTGTATACAAGATGCTGCATCTACAAATATTGGGAAGCCGTGGACAGCAATTGAGTTGGCATGGTTGAAGTAACCCCATTGTTAAGTTACTCTACTTTTGAGAGCTAGAGTGAGTCCTACATGATATTAGGCACATATCCCATGACTTGATATGGCAGTGTAAACTTTCATTTTCTTCAAACTAAACAGGGTCTCAAAGAAAGAATGTCACTTTCATAAAGAACAGAACAAACTAGATGAAAACAATACTTTTTCCTAAAAAATATTAATTTTAGCATAACTAAATCTTTATCAATAACTGTTTTAGTATAGATTAAATAAATCATAGTACACTTCTGATATTTTTATTTTATTTTTGATGCAAGACTTTTCATATGCAAAGTTAAATAGTTTAAACATTTTCTGTTCTAATTATTTATTGGAATCAAATGGAAAAAAAAGCAAGCACAAGCATAAAGGATGTCCAAGCAATAACTGAGAAAGTGAGGCACTGGATTTAACTCAAAAGAAATAATAAAAGTTGGCTGGAGAAATGATATCTGATTTGTCAACAGACAGTAAAACAATTGAACTAGGTGGTGGGCCATCAATGAGGGGAGCAGGTATGTGGTAAAATCTGTCAAGATATAGACCTTGAAACATAACATTCAAGAAGCTCCAAGTATCTGGCATAAGGAGTATTCAATTGGCAGCCCTTGTAGTAGCAAGCTGTTCTCAAATTTCTATTGGCTTTTACAAATTCTTATTGGTTAGTTCATTTATATTTCATATTTTTTAATTAATTATGGAAAAATGTGTTTTGCTCAGGGGAACCATAAATGATAGGCTAAAATTAAAAGTGCAAATATGAGCTATCAAGTTTTTTGATTCAAAATAAAAACTGAATAATTTTATTTGTAAATGTGCCATAGTTTACCAAAAAATGAGCCTCAATAGAAAAAAAAACCCTCACCTGTCACCCCTGCTACTGTTATTGGTTCTATTTTGTAACATAGTTATTTAAATGTATGTTTATTTAAACTTTTATCCCTTGGAAAAGAACAAAAAATCTCAGTAATAAGCAATCAAAGTTTCAAAACTAACAGCAAAAGTGATACATTGATTTTAAAATGAATTGACTTTTTTGTATCTTTTAGCCCATTTAACTTTGCCATTAATATGAATCAATACAAAGAAAATGTTGATTATATAATCAACATTTTTTGTATTGATTCATATCAATGGCAAAGTTAAATAAAGTTTTATATATATATATATATATGTGGGGGGTGGAAAAATAATGTTCATTTGCTTAACAGGAATCATATTTTGTTTCAATAATTTAGGTTTTGTTCTTGTGTAATAAAAATCAGAAAATTTAGAAAACTTCTTTGACATGTTTTGCTGGTGAACAGGCATGATCAGAAAATTTTATTACACAACAAAACCTAAATTATTGAAACAAAATGTGATTCATGTTAAGCAAATGAACATCTGATTTTTACTTTTATATTTTTACCCCCCCCCCCATATATATATATATATATATATATATATATATTTGTTTATATTGGTAGTTTCCTCATTTCTAGAATAGAATAGAAACCTCACAGATCTTTTATGTATTAATAATTACTAAGTTAAGCTAAGTCTGGTACAATACTAGTGAGGATCAAACTTATTTCTCTAATAATGGTTTGTAAGATTCATTTGTTAACCATTGAGGCACAAGACCATAAGTGCGAGACACTTGGTGAGGTTCAAGTTCACTATAGTATTATTGGCTTGCTAACAATTGATCTATGGCAAAGTGTTTTTTTTTTTTTTGCATTATATCTGATGTAGGTGATCATGGTTAATCACAGATTTTCTTTTTTTATTATCTTCTTGGAAAAGATAGTGAAGTAGTTTCTGTTACTTTCTTTACCATTGTGAATTCAGGGTAGTCCTTTTCCTAGACTGGTTGCCACCCAGAGCTAGAAGAGATGCATTCGTGTCTTTTCCAAGGGTATTAGTATGAAATTGAATGCAATAGACTCAGCTGGAATTTGAAACTGGTTCACCAATTCCACTTTTCATATTAATAACTGTTACACTACCTGCACATCCAGCAAAGTTTCATATTCTATTGTACATGATTATAATCTAATCTTTATATAACAATGAAGTTTAGTTTTTTTTTATTTGATAAAAATGTTTTCTTCATAAAACTCCCAACAGTCTTTAGGTGGTGTTCTATAAATTGATTGTGTGTCAGTGTCTTTTTTTATTCTAGTACTACTTGAATATCAGAATTGGAGATGAGAAAAAATATTTGAATGACATTTTTTAAGTATTTGTTAATATAATAAACTATTTTTTATTTAATTTCTAGGCCTTATGTTGCCAAATATACAAAGATGTAAAATCTCAAGAGATGCCAGTGGAAAAACAGCTTGGCCTCACTTTATGGATACTTGGAACACAGGGTAATTTGTTACCAGTAGCAGAAAGATTTAACACAAATATTAACTCTCTCATGACTATTTTCATATCTACATGTAGAGTACTCTGCAAATTATCTTCACAAGTCATCTGTTGGCCAGAGAACAATGAACTTTCATACATCGCTGAAAGTTTCAAAGACAAAACAGGTTTACCAGGAATTATTGGAGCCATTGGTACCACTAACATTACAGCCAGAAACTCAGACCAAAAAAACAACATAGGACAAGTCAGTGTTTGTCTCCAGGCAGTTTGTGATTTCAAGTTAAGGTTTATAAATATAAACATAGACAGTTCTGTTCTTGATCACAGATCATTTTCAGCATGTGGGCCTTTTTATAGGTTCTTGGTAGGCAATTTACTTAGAAAAAACTTTTATGTTGTTGGAGATGTTGATTTCCCACTCTTGCCTTCTCTATTGACCCCGTTTACAAATAATGAACAATTACCTTTCCAAGCAGAATTATTTAACAAATATCATTCTTTAGCAAGAACTTACATTTATAAAACCTTTGCGTTGTTGGAACAAAAATTTAAACGTTTGAAATCTTTGGATCAATACTTAATAGGAGAACTTCAAACAGTAATCACAGCTTCTTGTGTATTGCACAACTTTATCTTACAGACAGAAGTGGATTGTGTTGATACACTCACAGCTATAGAACATAGAATCCCTGCACTGGATACAGGTATCAGAAAAAGTATGCAAAATCAAATGTGGATATATTCAGATAATGACCAATTGGAAGATAGAATGAAAATAGAGGCCACTGATTGTCTAACAAGTTATACTTTTAAACAGAATACTGTATATAAACAATTAGAACTTGAAGGTTCTTCAAAACGGATGGAAGTTGCTATGTCTTTATAGCATTTAAAAATCCTTCATTTTAATTTCAATTATTTCAAACCATATCCATCATGGACACATTATAAATGCATGAAATAAATTTTTAATTTTACGACAAAAATTTTAATACTCTTTATTAATGGTACCAGTTGACTTTTGCATAACACGGATCAAGTTTTGATAAAAGGATGTAGAAAATCATTAGGAAATACAGAAACTGTTCTCAGAAGAAATTTTTGATATTAAATATTTTGATTTTAGATAATGAAAATGAATATTTTAATAGCATTAATATAAAGTATGAGAAACGACTGAAAATTATTAGTGTATGAATGATTTGGTCTAATATAATCTTTTTTATTTTTTACCATATTTCAAATAAGTTCCATAAATATTTTGCAACCAGTGATTTTTTTTAATGTTAGCCATTGTATGTTTTTGTCAGTTTAATTAGAACAATTCACATTTCTTCATGTCATGGATTTGTGCTGATTACTGAAAAAGGGATGAAATCAGTCTAAAATAAAATTTAAAAAACCACTACAATATAGTATTCTTATCAATTTCATTTATGGAGGCTCCTGAGGGCCATTGTTTACCAAAGAATAATCCTAAAATGAGTAAAAAATATTAGAAAATTTTCATGATATCCATATAAACTTAACCATATAACTGTGAAAACTAGCAAAAATACCAAGATTACTTTTTATTGCAATTTTTTTCATGTTTAAAAACTTCTTTGTAATATTGTTAAAAATTAATAAAATATACTACTTTTGTCCTATACAACTTGTTACGTTTCTATACACTAAATGTAGCAATTATTGTGACAAAGCTTAATATGTATAAAAAAATACTGGTAGCAAAATCCAATTGTACTAATGAATGAAACACAAATAAACATATTTTGAAAAATCTTTTATAAAAATGTTGAATATTACAAATCTCTAAATTTATGTGTCTTCAATACGTTTGAGCAACTCTGAAAATGTCATTAATAAATCCTTCCGAGTTGTGTTTGATCCATTACTATTCTTTTGAACACTATCTGCAACCCTCTCAAGGGATCTGCTGATATCTGCTAACACGTTAGTCCTTTGGTCAATCAATATATTTCTGTGTTCATAAGCTGTGATTTTTCGCTGTTCCAATTGTTCAATTTGAGCAAGTCGCTTTAAGGACTCTTCTTGAAATTTCACAAACCAAGATGGAGGTCCATTAGGTGTAGGATTTTCAACTGAAGGATCGAGAGATATTCTGCAGCTTGCCTCATTGGAATATTTCTTGGAGGATTGTTCTGATGTTTTGGGAACAGTGCTTGAAAGAGGTCCATTCTTTGGGAGATAGTTTGTCTTGGGGAAAACATGTAGAGTATTCTGGTTTCTTTCAGTTATGGTTGAACTAGAATTAGGGGTGACTGATTTTTCAGAAGGCTGATGCATTGAGACAGTTCTGATATTTCTCCCTGATGGGAATGCATGATTGCCCAAAGTAGTGACACTTTTCAATGCTAAAATGTTTTGGTTTCTATTTTTCATTGTAACACTTCTTGAAGATAGTTGAGGTATTGTTTTCTTGATGAGTGGTGTAGGCTTTTTGCAATTAACTGCAAAATTAAAAGAAACAAATTATAAATTTTAACCTTTATAGGACATTAATAGTCATATCATTGTCTCAGTCAATGCTTTCCAAACATCTTTAGCTGCAACCCTGAAAGCTGAATTTTTGTTTGGCTGGGTGACCCTCAGATGGAAAACAATGAAGATTTGGTCTGATTTTGTAAATTTTAACTTTAATAATCAATAAATATTTATATTTCTTATGTTAATAAAAAAACGTAAATTCATCAAATGCATATTACAGAACATCAATCATCCAAAACAGCAGTGCCAGAAGTAAAAAATGATATTGCAATTGTATCTGGTTCTAGCCATCCCAGTATACTAAATAGACATGAATAGACAGGAATTCATAGATTTATTGATGATTTATTATTCACTATTTTCCTATTTCAGAATCTCAATGATATTTCATATACTGAATTTCTTTTAATTTTGTAAATTTTTTTTTATTTTCTTATTGTTCATATAAAGCATTTTGCAACCTAAATGCGATTCATGACTATTTGTTTGAGAACTACTGGTCTAATTGATTTCATCAAACTTGTGTAAGCTTATGTTAATTAAATAGAGAAAAGAAGAGTGAACTTGAGTTTGAATGATAGTTAATCACAAAAAGACATGGAATCTATTCATAATGCATAACCAAAAATGTTGCATTGAATTTTACGAGTTATTATAATAATACATAACCTTTATATAAAAGTTATAATAATATGAAACATTTGTATCAGAAATTTGTTTTTAATTGTGAATATTTTCATTTAAATATTTGTGGTTTTGATTACAGTCAAATTTGCAAGTGTATTTTTTATCTTAGTATCATCAATAAATGCCAAATATTAAAAAAAAATTACCAGAAGACCGGTAGAGTGATTTGGTTGTCTGAATGGGGCTGTCAGTCATTAATTCTTCCATAAGTTGAAAAAATTCCCATTTGCGTCTGCCTGTTGTTGCTTTGCCATTTGATTCCTTCAATAAATTGTATCTGAAAGATAACAAAATAAGGCAAGCTGGTAGAAAGAACATTACTTGCACAGAAGTCTCACTTTTCATATATTGTGGAAATTTTCCAACATAAGAGTTTTTGGCAAGAAATCTAAGCTGGAATAAAACATGCATTATACAAAAAAAACTTATTTATAAAAATAATTAATTTTCCATCTTATTTAACAGAAAAAAATAGAAATATGACAGTATAACTTTTCTAAAAAGACACTGGTGAAAATCAAACTATTTACAAGTTATTCAAAATACATTTTGTAAAGAGTGAGTTTTGGACATAGTCCAACAATTTGTTGAACTTTATGTACAAAACTCACTCTTTCCAAAAAGCATTTTGAATTAATTGTAAAGAGCCTGATATTTAACAATGCCTTTACAGTTCATTAAATTAGAAGGGAAACAAAAAATGGAAATAGAATATTGTGCTGTTTTCCATACATTACATTCAAGTTAAAATTTATCAAAGTTTTAATAAAATTAAATTTTGACCAAATTGGATGGATTCAAAATATACATAAGCAATTGTTTACTTTCATTTCAAAATCTGGCTTTGTATTAAAATAATAATTAAGATTTACTTTTGCTTTGTCGATTCTCTTTTCATGAATAAGAAAAGTGGATTTGAGAAATTTACTGATGCTTATTCAAAACCTAATCTAACTTGATCAATGTTGGGTAATACTGCCAGTTTATGTATACCTGTATTTAAGAGCACGGAATTTATTGTCACAAACAGTTGCTGGATAAGGGTAACCCTTGCTAGCCAATAAAGACGAGATTCTTTTCCAGCTGTCTTTCTTGTTGATAATTGGCGATTCAAAAAGATTTTTGTGTTTTTTGTACAGTTCAATCAGGAGACGAGTTGCAGCTTGTGGCCATTGAGCTGTTGGAAAAAAATCAATTTTCTGATAGTTATGGCAAAATCAAGAGAAAAGAAGCAGAAAGATTATGTTGGATCAATCATTAAGTAGAAGATCTACCTGCCTTAAAAATCAGCATTCAAAATTGGCCTTTGTCAAGGCAGGTCCAATTTTAAATTATTGAATACTGTAAATTTTCTAAGTTCTAAAAATAACTGAAACTTTCTCAGAACTGGTGTCTACTATGATAGACAACAAAATTAAGTGACTTCTTCAAAATGATTGTTCAATTTTCTATTTGTAAAATCAATTCATTAAATTACAAAGTACAACTGACATTTTATATAAACAAAACTGTTGATTATTTTAATTTGTTAGATTTGCCATTGGATTTTATATTGGCTGCCAGTCTATAATTCTGATCAATGATTTATAGATATATTATATATTGGAAGCATTCAGCTTGAAGGTACAGGGTTTGTGATGTTATTACACCAAATATTGAAGATATATAAAACCATATAAAGGTATAAAAAAAGTTTTTGCCAGAATTTTTGTGATTAGGAATTATTATTATTATTATCATTACTATTTTGAGCAACATGTTCATCTTGATTATTATGTTCATAAGGTTTCGGCCATTGTACCCTCCAGTTTTCTTCAGATGCCTGTCAACATACTCAGTAATCTTAAAATTTTAAACTGATGATCTATGAGAGTAGATTTTTCTCATTCTACTTTCCATTCTTAGTAGAGATAACATATCACCTAATACCCACCAGTCTTATTCCCCTTTTTTGTGTCACATGTTCATTTCTTCCACTGACCTCTTGAGTTTCAAATAGATAGGATAGTTGGAATTTTTTAATTATTTTTTTATAATTGTTGGTAATGAAACACTTTTTCCTTGAATGCTCACAGCCTAAATTAAGGGGTTGGGGGAAATTTCCTGAACATTTAATAAAAGGGGTGGTTGGAATAAGGATGTTTCAGGTAGATTTTTCTCCAAAACCAAATCGCCCTTGCCTGTTTTCAGCACTACCAGATTCAGCAATTGAACACACATTAGTTCAATCTTTGCCAAGGAACTAGATATGTTTGAACTAAAGTTTTGGTTCTTTAAGCTATGTGTCTCTCTGGAAAATCTAGTAATAAAATTTTGGAGCTTTATCCTCCAATGTTGTTCTCTTTCTATACTGAACAATACTGGAGGATAAAATAACTGCAAGAGGAAACACAGATGCTTGGCACTGATAACCTCCTCAGTAGATCTAACATAAAAGGAACTTCTGATTAAGAAAGAAAAAAAAATAGATCCCACCACCTGAATCAGGACACTGATAGTCCCACCAATAGAGTCCAGACATTAGGTTTAAGGGTCCAAAATTTCACCACTAAATTGTTCTAGCAGATTAAACATTGCTTTACAATATTTAAAACATATCTAATTCCTTGGTAGTTGTGAGTTCAAAGCTTGTGTCTGTTAATGTTGAAAACTCTTGTTCAGAGAAGAGATAGAAAGGTTAATAAGACTGGTGAATATTTACTGATATAAAAGCATAGAAAGTGGAATGAGAAAAATCTAACTAGATTGAAATTCCAAGAAGATTACTGAGTACAAAGACAGACACCTGAAGAAGGCCAGAAGCTAATGGCTACATAAGATGAGCATGCTGGCCTGAGTAGCAAGGCATATTATTATTATTGTAGTTATTATAATAATAATGATGATGATAAAAAATAGCTTTTGCCAACAACTGCAAATCAATATTTAAATGTTTAAGCCTAAATTCTAAGTATTAAATTTAATAAGTTTTAAAAAAAAGGTTTTTTTCCTTTGATGCAAAACTGTTTAATAAAAATACTTATATGAAAGAAAAAAAAATCAAGCATGATTACATAAAAACAAAAATTTTAAAGCATAAATTTACAGACCTGGTAGAAATCTCTTGACTTTAATAGTAGAATTTGGTTGACTGCTGGCAGGGAAAAAAGAAGATAAAATATTAAAAAAAAATGAAACAAATAGAGAAAAAATTATGAAAGAAAAAAAATAAAAGCCATAAAATATGGAGAAATCTAATGTGTATTAAACAAATTCTTTACTTCTACTGTTATTTATAAAAAAATAGTATGTCTTGAATAAATGAGAAATATACTAATGGTTCATTATCTGTCTAAATAAGTCATATTTTGTATACTCCAGAGATGTATCATATTTTGCCTTTGTGGTGATGCCAAATAAATAATGCTTATATACTAGAGTAGATTATAATTTTATTTATATTAAAAATGTATATGTAAACAATTAATCAATTTTATATTTTTAAGCTTAAAAATTTTCACTGAAAATCTTCAATAATTATATGAGGTGTTGCCAAAAAGAAGTACTTTGTCTAAGAATACTGCTATTTGTTTAGATTTTAGGATCTGGATTGGCCTGGCAACTTTCCAGTACCCTCACATTATGAGATTAAAAAGAGAGGATGGGAGTGTAGCCATTTCAAAATATCTACCAATGATTAATATACAAGGCAGATTTTTCAAAATGAGGTTATTCATTTTTTCAAAGTGTTTATAATAATGTTGTCTAAGTATAATTAGTATTATGTTTAATATAGCTTTTACTTTATTCCTAAATTTTCTTCAAAACAAAATTTTCAGAAAGATTATTAAAATCTTTCTGATCATTTTGTTTTGAAGAAAATTTAGGAACAAAGTAAAAACTATATTAATTACAATTTGAGAAATATAAATGAAAAAAAAGACATTTCAAATGGTGAGAATTGCAGAGTTCTCAGTTCAGTGTAAAAAAATTCAAGGACTATTACAGAACTAAGTTGAGAAGTTTTAAGGACTGAAACTGGCACGTGCACACATACATACATACACACAAAGTAAGTGGTCATCAATCCAAAAACACCAACTTTGTGATTTATCTTTTAATAGTTTGAGATGAGATGTTCAAAGAAAAGTTACAACTTGTTCCAATAACTCATGTCACATGGATTCATTGAAAGTAGTAAAGAAATCAGTGTTGAAAGTTGAAACACAACTGAATGCAGACCTGGTTATGTTACACATTTTCTGCAGCATTCTACACTACTCTTGAAAATTTTGAATTACAAACTTTAATTCTTACTGCGACACATTTCAGTTATCTAGACTACTCATGGCTTGTGAATGTCACAAAAATTCTTGGCTGCTTCACATTTCCTGTGAAGTAGAATGGTTTTAATCAACAGAACTACAAATAGAAATTTGATCAAAAAGACTACATATTTTAGCTACCCCTACTACTCATGGCTTTTGTTGCGCATGGCACAGAACACAACAACATTTTTTCAGCTCCTCTTCCAATTTTGATATCTCTATGAATTTGTCATTTGCAGATCTTTGCATATCATTGGAGTTAGTGATAAGTGTGAAGTTCTGAGTCTGCTCAGCTTTCTTCACATAGTGACAGCTATGTGAAGAAAGCTGAGCAGACTCAGAACTTGACTTGAGCAAATCTTGCGTGCAACTTTCAAGCTTGTGTTTTTTGGTTTTCAGTTCTTCAATTTCCATAAGCATGGATTTCTATTTTTGTCTAGCTGTTTATTCCTGCCTTTTCTTCTTATCAGCCTCATGCTATTTGTTGTATGCTGTTCTGACATTGGAAGCACTGCAGAGAAGAGCCTTAGTCTTGGAAACATTCCCAGTACTTCCAACTGTGGCTAAATAATCCGTGATAATGCACTGTGTAACCAATCTGCTGTTTCATATTGTCAGTGGAAATTTCCTTATTTACTGACAAATCTTTATCCATTCCACAGTTTTTCATATTCTTTGTTGCTAGACAAAGAAGAATAGAATGAATTAACCAGACTGTCTTCATGCTTGCTGAAATTCTTGAAAGCAATATTTCCAGTAGCTTCCTCCTTTATGAGCTCTTTGTACTGATCAATAATGTCATCACAATCAGGCTTGCCAACTTGTTTTCCATCCATCATGTGGGAAAGACATCTTTTTAGTCTTTTGTGGCAATTCTTTTTCACATAGATCCAGGGTTCAGCCATGTAAGTGACCTTACAAAAGGAAATCTAAGGGGAGACTTTGCCAGAAGTTTCTCAATAATGGTGATAAATATTCTCTTTGTTACAATTCTGCAGGCAAACAGATCTTTTGTTGGCACAGTTCCTTTTTGGATAAATTTTGCATAGCTCTATCTGCCAGAAATCTACATTTGATCTTTGCAGCATCTTTATGCATGTTTGGGTTTGACAAATTCATTCATTTTGGAAAATGTAATTATCTTTTTAGTGTGCTCTTTCTTTACAAATCTTAACATGTTTCATGATTATGCTTTTTAGATCATCTGCAAGGAAAGGAAGCAACAGTTTATTATTCTGATATTTTATTAGAAATAGTCCAGTGTTTAAAAACAGACACAAAAATCTGCAGTTTCACTGGAAATAAAATGTCATTCACATTTGGCAGCACCACAGAGAAGGACTTGGTCTGGGGACATTTTTCTGTTTTTTTAATTAAGTTCACAAATTTGATGACATCTGGCCAAATGTCTAGAAGTCATTCACATGTTTGTACATTTTCTAGCCATCTATGGCAGAAATAAGTAAAGGGATAGGGTTTCCAGGCTGAAATTTTAATATAAAGTTTTAATATAATTTTTTCACACTTACAGCAAAAACTAGGGATTAACCTGTAAACTTTAAAAATAACATTCGTCTTAGTTTTTCAAAGGCACATTTTCTATCCTATCCTAAGACACATCAAAGGCATATTTTCTATCATCCTTACTGTTTACATTTCTGAGGCAAATTTGATTCTCAAACTTGTTACTTTTGGCAACAATTTAGACATGCATGGGATGCATAAAGTATCTATTTTTCAGCATGAATGGACTAGAGATCAAAAAGAATTTTACTTTTGAAATAAAATTTCTTCGATTGTTCAAATTTTAAACACTTATAAATCTTTGAGATTCTACTAAAATGTATTTTATTACTGTAAAATAATTCATTTTCCTTTCAACTACAAATTCAATGAGTGTGAATGAATTTATCTTTGATGAAGATGTTTACTTGTCTCTGACTCCTTTTTTCTTTGCTTTTCCTCTTGCTGAGTGAGGGTAGCAGCTAGAAGACACACCTTCATATTCTTTTTTTCGTTCTTTCTCACCACCTAGATCAGAAAATACAGAACTATGAGCTCATGACCTCGTTCTAATCAAGGAAATAAACCACTGTTCACAATAATTAACAAATATTTAGTGACAACTAAAAAATATTTTTCTTTAAGGACAATTTTAGCTTGTAAAAAGGCCAGATTTCTGGGATTTGCCATTTTGTCTTTCATGAATTGAGAAAAAAAGATGTGTGGGCAGCCCAATTTAGAAAATTCCAGGACTTTAAAGAGTTTTTGGGCTAATGCTGTTTTTCCATGATTTTTCAAGTTCTGGAAAAGGCTCTGACAATTTTCCAGGATTTTTCTAGGTTTCCAGGACCTGTATGAACCCTGAAAATGCTATCATGATAGAAGTTATATATAAAAAAAAGAGTGTTAATACAATTACAATTATATATCCTGGTCATCAAATGCAGAATATGAAAGGCAAGCTTAAAGCTTAAGAACAATAATTTATTTCAAGTATATTTGCACAAAAATGAAAGTATGTTGAAACATCAAGTCTTAGGTGCAAAACTTTCATGTAAAGATCCTATCAAATAGTAATTGGAATTTAGGCAGGACTTTTTCCAGGCTTGCTGATGAAAATCCTAAAATTGCAGGCAGGTTTGTGCCTATGTAATGACACTATATCAAGCATATCTTTATTTAATTGATCACTGAAATATTTTTATTAAAGGCCATAGGAGGACTGAGGACATATAAACTGAGATGAGTCGTTAGATAATAAGCTGCCTATAATTAAAACACATAAAATAAATTTATTGTCCTCTCTCCATAATAATTTTTCTCAGATTATATAACTTTTGGTAACCTCTTGCATCTTAGTGGCTTCATTATAATTCTGATTTTGTTTCACTGATTTTCAGTGATCATTGTTCTTATACTTATTACTTCCCTTCATATTGAGCTTAATATTAAGATTGTAATGTTGCATAAATTATTTTCTGAAAAATCCTTTTTTTACTTACAAAAAATCTTAGAAGAAATACTATAAAATAATAAAATGCATGAGATTTTGAAGTTTTTTAACTGCATTGTGTATCAAATTTGTAAGTGGATGTAATTTGAAAGTGTAATATATACATTAGCTTTTTGACATAATTGAAAATAACAGAAATGTGTTGTAAATGTGTGGCAAAAGAGAAAGTAACTTAAAGGGAAAAAGGGCACACGTTTTGTATGATATGCCAAAGACAAAATAAAAATAAGTCAGTGGCAGCTGTTCCCTTAAATGTATCTTGGATATGCTAATATTGTTTGTCAACCAATGAAAAAATTATTGTTTCGTTGATAAAAGTGGTTGGTGTACTCAAACTGGAGAGAAGTTTTCTTTTCTATCTCATCTGTAGTCTTGTGAATGACTGTTGCCCTGTGTAGTGGATTTCTGACCATTTATGTATATTGGGATTTTTTCACATTGGACCTGTGATTTGTGATTTCAACATTTCTTATTGCCCCCTGCATTGAGTTTGAACATGCGATTTGTTCATTTCCTTTTGAAACTGAGTTGCCATATCAATTTCTGAACAAGCTATTTTGGCAACATGGTGGATGGCACATTCAACATAAAATTGATTTCAGAATTTAACTGCAGTGGGGTAAAAGTAGAATGGGTTGAGAAAGTTGAACTTGTATCCAACCTCTGGTGTAAGGTGGCCTGAGACCATCATTCTCCTTCGACTGACTAGAGGGGCATTTGCAGTGTATCAGCAATTGACCAAGGAAGAGAGATCAGATGCAGAACAAATTAAGGATGCACTATACACTGCTTTTGCTGTGTACGAGCATTTTGAAGCTTGGAAAATGCGCCTAGGTGAAACTGTAGATGTTTACCTGGACAATTTGAAAAAGTTTGCAGTACTGTTTGGAAGAATACTGCCTCCATATGACAACATATTTGGTCGACTGCTTAAAAAGTTACAGGCCTAGGCACTTATGAAGGAGGATTTAGAAGAAGAGGAACTAGTGGTAGTGGCTGCAAGGCCCACCCATTGTAAACATGTTATCCCAACTGTGGGTCCTTCCGCAAGGATCAAGTGCTACAAGTGTAATGACCCCAACCACTTAGTGAAGGACTGCATACTGCTATTGCCCAAGAAATGGTGGGCGATGTGTCAGTGACAACCTTGTCCCTTTCCAGGATGTAAATGCAACACTACCAGTTGTGATGCCTCTCCTACCTGACCACATTATTGCCAGTCTCTCTTTCCTGCAAGTCATGAAAGAGACACTTCCTGTAAACTATGTATGCATTTATGGGATACCACCCTTGTGAATACAGGTTGCTTGTGTTTGCTCATGAACATATTCAATTGTTGCCCATGAAAAAAAACAAGAGGTGGATGTGCTGATGGCTGATGGAAAGGTCCTCAGAAGTTGAGGAGTCACCAGCATGGAAGTTCACATAGACAATAGTGATCCTATCAATATAGATGTTCTGGTCATGGAGAGCAAATCATTAGAATTCTACCTGCTTCTTAGGATGGATGTCAGTTGAGAGTTTAGGCAATGTTCACATTACAAAAATGGGTGCTAATCTCCATATTTATGTAGCCATGACTGCAAATCATCTTGACTTTACCATGGAATTCAACCAATGTACCAGGACCAAGATGGCATCATAGAAGTGGTCAGATGGACACCCACTGGAATATCTAAAAAACTGCACCCCTTTGTCAGTTCAAACACATAAACAAGTGATGTCAACAGCAAGTCCTCTAACAGTAAGGGACTGGAATATGTCCTTGGAAGAAAGTGACACTCAGACTAGTGGAAATATGTCTGATGACTCTTGGAGAGGTGGTTCAATTGGAGAGGAAACAGTAGTTGTTCCTTTGAGAAGATGCACAAGGTTTAAAAACCCACTCCTGGTTGTCACCAGTATGATCATGAGATCAGGGGGAAGCATGGCAAAAATGAAAGTGACTTACTGTGAAAAATTGCATGTGTTCTGTATGATATGCTGAAGACAAAATAACCAAAATAAAAATAAGTCAGTGGCAGCTGTTGCTTTAAATGTATCTTGGCTATGCTAATATTGTTTGTTCTCTCCAACCATCAAGTAATGAAAAAATTATTATTCCATCGATAAAAGTGGTTGGTGTTCTCAAACTGGAGAGCAGTTTTCTTTTTTACCTCGTCCATCAGCTTGCGAGTGACTGTTGCCATGTGTGTTGGATTTTTTACATTGGATCTGCGATTTGTGGTTTAGGCATTTCTTTCTGCCTCTGGATCTTTGAGTTTGGACTTGCAATTTGATCATTTCCTTTTAAAATTGAGGTGCCATCAATTTCTAAACAAAATGTCTAAGCATTTAGGACAAAATTTTGCTTCTGTGATGCACAGATTGAAATAAATTTTTACATTAAATCTCAAACGAAAAACTTCCTGGCATTTTTTTACTAACACTCACTTGTTCTCTGAGTAATGTTATTTAAGTGTATTTATTATCAATTAAAAACTTTGATTTTACAACTTTGAGAATACAGTACAAATACCAATAAAGGGGATTAGGGTAAAACTTGATTTGGTGTCTGTATCTAAACTTTGGACACACAGCACTGTTCCTTTTGTCAAAAGAACATATCCATCACTCAGGAGCATCATAATATTATATTGAATGCTATATTTACAAATGAACTATCCTGATCCTAATTCCAGAAAAATTTTAAGGGAAAAATTAGCATCATCTATGATGGATAATGATAGTAATAAATCAAAAAGAAATAATTTTTACTACTTGAGACCGAAATAAAAAAATTATATTTTAATTTCCAAAAATGGTGGGAGACAGAAAGAATTAAATTTAATCATTTTTGCTACTGTTATTGAATGTCTTTTGCATCATTGTAACATCTTTTTAATTACTGAAATTTTCATAGCCATTAAGTGTGCGCGAAAACGGGAAAAAAAACAAACAACTTCTTGTGACACAAAAGACGAATGCCCTCTTGCGAACCAAAAACGAACGGCTACTTGCGACACAACTTTACGACAGCAAACGAGCAAAACGGCACCCACAACTGCTGCTGACGAACGACTGACTGCAACGTCTTTTGTTGCCCAAGAAAAGACGCCAAACGACTCACGCATCTTCTTCTTATAGTCCTCGGTTGAGTCCATTATAGTACTCCAAGGTGTGCCCGGCGACAACACACACACGCAAGTTGATGTGCTTGTCTTCGTGCACCGGTTGATGTGCTTGTCTTCCGCCACGGTGCCATTGCTCTCCACAACCACACCGGTGGCTAGGGAGCTTGCATCTACCCACACGGTTACATTTTGCTCACTGATGCACCAGTCACCTTTCACTGGATCGTCCTGGGCTAGTCGCTTAAAAATGCCGTTGATCATCTGGGCTAGAAAATGGTCCTGCACTTCACCGTCCCATCCAGTGGTAACAGTGTTTGCCCTCCGCTTCACAAATGCCATGGCGACACGTAACCAACCGCATACAGGAAAATGACCAGTCAACTTTCTGCACAGCGAGAAGACGATTCGGCGGGTAAGTTTATCGGGGAGTACCGGAAGTTCACATCCACAACGCCATCGCAGTTTTCCTTGCTCCTCCCAGACATGCAATCCCAGTACGCGTGTGCCAATTCTTAGCCGCTCTGGGGTCTTACTTGACAGACCAAACTGCTCCAAATGTTCCTTGATGCGGACTAGTGACTGTGTGCGTCCTGTATCCACCAGAGCTGTACGTGGTATTCCATTGATGCAAACTGTCATTACAGGCAATGCACCATTTACAAGAGTTTTGGGGAGGAGATTGGCGCTGAATTCTCGACCCCTTGCCCATTTTCCGGACAACACTGAGCAATGTGCCCTTGCTGATGACATCGATAGCAAGTGATGGTCCGTCGATGCTTGGTACCAGCACGTTTGGATGGTTCATGACCCAGGAGACAATCGCTCGCCCTATGATTGACTCCATCGCATTTATAGCACCTCGTGTGCACATCTGTTTCCTTCAACTGTGCAGCCACTGCGGCCTGTTCTGTAGGACCAGTGCACTTCTTCAAAATAGTGCGAGCTTGTGCCAACACATGTGACAAATCCAGGTCTTCCATCTGGGATGACACTCTTAAAAGCTCCTCTGCATGCTCAGGCAATCCAGCAATGAATACACACTGCAAACACTTTTCTGATACGCCACCAAACAGAACCGCGAGTCTGCGCAGTTCTGCCAAAAAGACGTCAACCGTCTCCCCTGGATGAAGGCGACATGCTGCAAACTGCTTCCACACGGAGAAGGGATCTAAGGCGAAAGCTGTGTATAACGCTTTCTTAACGCAATTGAAGTCTGCGCGCTTCTCCTCACTCAATTGCTGGTACACAGCATATGCGCCACCTGCCAAACGCATTGGAATAACACACTCGATTCGCTTCACACCGCTCAACTGACATATTAGTTCCACCTTCTCCAACCATTCCACTACCGACTGTCCAGAATCGCTTCCGTCGAACAGTGGTATCAGCTTCGGGTCGAAGGCCATAATGCGCGAAATCATTTTTGCTACTGTTATTGAATGTCTTTTGCATCATTGTAACATCTTTTTAATTACTGAAATTTTCATAGCCATTAAGTGTGTGCGAAAACGGGAAAAAAGACAAAAAAAACAAACAACTTCTTGTGACACAAAAGACGAATGCCTTTTTGTGAACCAAAAACGAATGCCTACTTGCGACACAACTTTACGACAGCAAACAAGGAAAATGGCACCCACAACTTCTGCCGATGGACAATTGATCACAACGGCTTTTGTCGCCTAAGAAAAGACGCCAAACGACTCACGCATCTTCTTCTTAGTCCTCGGTCGAGTCCATTATGGTACTCCAAGGTGTGCCTGGCGACAACACACACATGCAGTTCGAGGACGGTTCCGCGCATGCTCGTTACATTAAGAATAAAATATTTTGCATGATTTTAAAGACTTGTCTTTTAAAAAATTTAAATTTAATTCAATGATAGAAAATTTTATAGCTAACAAGTTCATTTGAAATTATGTTACTAAGATGAATGTTAATTGTTAGGCTAGTGTTTGATGAACAAGTACTATTGTGATGCGTGTTCTTAGCGAATATATTTATTGTACATTTAAGGATTCAAAAAAAACAACGAAACTCCATATGTAGATCAACAAATAAATATATATTGAAATTTAACATACAAAACAATCATGCAATGAAGTGTAATGATTAAGGAAAAAAAGTTGTTCCCCTTCAACTGTATTCTGATTTATGATTGAATGTTCAAAAGTGTTTCTTTTGAATAAGAATGTTCCGGATTCTATGTTGAATAGAGTTTGCTGTTAGAATAGAATACAGTTAATTAAGAAATGTGTTGTTTATAGAAATTAATAGAGTTCTGGTTCATGAACTTGGCTGAGTCACAGAGAGAGATATGTATAATGTGTTACAAAAATCTGTGTGTGTTTGAGTAAAGTCGTAGATTTGTGTGGACAGGCGAAATAGCTGCCCTCTACTGGCGGCTTGTGGCAAAATTGCTTCTTTTAAAGGTACTGGTAGGCTCCGAGTGAAAATGCAAGAAAAATTGATTTAGTATTAAAATGTTTCATTGGTTAAAATTTGACCAATTACTGATTTTGTATTAAAGAAACATGTGAGCAAGTTCATGACTGAAAAATTCAAAATGATGACTGCGATTGCTAAATTGTCTTATAGAAAAGCAGTATTGATTTACTAGCCAATCACAACAAATAAATTGTGGGTGTGAAAAAGCATACACTATCACAAATTGAAATAATGTACTGCATAAAAAAATTAAAATAACATAACTAGAATAATGGAAGATCTAGTATTTAACATTTTATATTTTGAAATATACTGATGGTTATCTTGTTTTGAAGACTTCAGTCAGTTATGTGCCATGCGTGATACACGCTGAAGTGATCATGTATCTTTTGATACATAACTGACGAGGCAGATTTTTTCCCACAGTAGGTTGCCATTTCTTTCTGCAGTAGACCAATTGCCATTCTGTCCTGCCATTTACCTATAGCTGGGTGGAGAAGAGGATTCATACATTTCCCAAGCGTATTAGCATGTAAGTGAATGTAATGGATTCCACTGGAATTCAAACTCAACTCTCGTATTCCTCAGTCTGAGCTGCTTATCCACCATGGCTCCCCTTTGAAGGCTTACAAAAGGCTATTTTTACTGAATAAAAATCTGAGTAAATTTGGAAACCAAAATTTAATTAACTATTTTCATTTTAAGCAATGATTTGTCTTTAAAGTCTATTTCTATAAAAATAGAACTGAATGTTTCTTACCTTGTTTGTGGTATTTGGTCAGTTGGTACTTGTAAGATGTCATTTACATCATCCACAAAATCTTGCATCTTTTGTCTAAGTGCAAGAGAAAAACATTAGATTAATTGTTTTTATCAAATAATTTATTTACTGTATATCACTTTGAAAAGACTCATAAACTTTTCAAGATTTGTGTTTTTAGTCAATTGAACTGCTTCCTTGTGCTGCTATTGTTGAGTTAGCACATTTCAGATGATCCATTCAACAGCTTTCTTAATATTTTGTAGGGAAAGGGAGGGACTTCTGATTTTTTTCCTCATATTGATCAATAACACAAGTTAAAAATTTATTTTTCATGTTTTTTTAAGTAATCTATTTCTTTTGAAAGGTTACATATTTTTTAAATTTTTAAAATGGACAGTTTAGGCAACATTAAAAAAATATATTTGACTAACCAGAGTTATGCTTACAAAAAAATAAAAATAATAAAAATGTGCAATTTTTACTATTCTTGGGACTGTCGTCCTCATACTGTGACATCCACGACGTTTCGGCCTTCTTCAGGTGATATTTATTGGAAATTTTACCTCATCTCAGAGACAAATAAATGTGCATGTTTAAATTTAATGGGGGTGGGAAATAAATTTTTGTTTAAAAAAAAAAAAGAAAACCAATATTAAAAAATAATTTTAATAAACAATAATTAATTGAGTTCAGTAAACAAACAAGTTTAACTTCATTCCTTAATCATACTTTTTAAAGAAAGCTAAATTTAATTAATAGATCCTTTAATTTTTTGATTTACTTTTTTTTTTTTTTTTTTTTTACTAACTCTAAAACACCAGGGACTGAATTCGCATTAACCTCCAGTCCAAACCATCACTATGGTAAGCGCGCTAGAAAATATTTAGCGAGTAGACATAACACTTCTACCTTTTTTAAACCTAAAGATGTAACGTCCTCCAACCAACAATTTCATGAGAAATACAAATTTTAAAACAATAACAAGAGTAGAGCAGATTTCGTGTGTCTTTCTGTTTTATTTAGCTTTTACTCTCACAAATTAGTTGCAAATCTTACATGATTTTTAAACTATAGAATGTTTTACAATAATAAAATTCTTTTACAAAGCAGATGTTCTAGTTAAGTAGAAATAATCATAATGCATAACACTAACAGTTTTTTTTAAAGATCCGTTTATGAAAACTACATTAGTTTAAGCTTAATTGGAAAACAAGTCTATAACAGTCAAGCCATGTTCAAATTAAACATCTACAATAAATAAAAATAAAGTAAACAGAATAAATACGAATAAAATACAGATTAGTTACATTGTTTTAAGTGTTGTTTCTTTATTATCGACCATTTCCTCGTGGTTTTCATTGTTGATATTGTTAAATCCCATGTTCTTGTTAGTGAATTCTATTTGAGGTCTCGTTTCTAGTATGGATCCACCAGAGGCGAAGGCAACCTCAAAAGATGTTTCTTGTTTAATTTCTGGATGTAAAGGCAACTCATTTGACACATCCATTCTCGTTAAAGTTCCGTGAAGAGCCAACCTTTGGAAGGTGAATCGAGGAGTTCGAAACTTTGCGTTGTTATTGTTTTCTTTTTTTATTATTATTGGAAAAATATTTGTAGTTGACTAAGGCAAACAATTTGTTTGTTTAGTAATATCTTGACTTATAAATAAATGTCACATTTGTATTTATCTGTACAGATGACACCATTCTAAAACAATTTGGTACATAACAGCATAATACGATTTTCTTTTTAATCAAACCGATTGGTTTGAGATTATACTTCCTTGAAAAATAAGACGGAATTACCGGTGTTCACTGAAATATGTCACTTTGACTATTAAGGATGTCAATTGTTATTTCAAAAGCGAACTGACTAAACAATTAAAACGAGTTTAGTTTCCATAAAAAAAAAAAAAAAAAAAACTAAATGCACTTTTCTTTGTATACTTCATAGCATCTTCAATATAAACTAAAATTTTCCAGTGTAAAATGAGGAAATGTTATGAATGTTTAAGCAAAAAAATTAAATAAAAAAAAATTCTTTTTTCAGTTTATGGCACCAGGTCAATTCTACTTTTGTAGTAAAACAATTTCAAGTCAAATTCAATGTCTGATTTTAAATTTATGTACAACTTATGTACAAAAACTAGTCATAAGTGTACAATGCAAATGAAGTTTGAAATGTTGGTTTTAAAAGCTTGAGTGAATAATTATTTACTCCATCTTTTAAAACCGGCTATTTCTTTACATATTTCCTGAGTGAAGCTTAGTTTTAGCACAAAGCCACAAGTATGGGTCTAATAAACAAATACCATTTTAAAATTGACACGTAAAGGAGTATTTGCTTCTTTACAGCAATAAAAATTACAGGAACAAATTTAAAAATGAAAAAAGAAATTGTTTTAAAAATATTGTAGTGTATATGAAATAATTAAAAAAAATTATAAGTTTATTCTAAGAAAAAAGAAATGCAAATTATGAATAAAATGACTTAAAATATTATGATTCTTACTCTATAGGTTGTGTAGATTCATACTTATATATTAGAAATAACTATTCATTCAGGTGCTCGATTCTTGCTTCATTTGGAGATCAGAATTCTAATTGAATTTGGTAACAAGTTAACAATGAAAAATATATTGCAAGTAGCATTGGGTTTCAAGAATGTATTTAATGTTGATATAAAATTATTCTTTGATGTCAAAATATATTACATTTTCATTAATGCTATGAATTTAAGCACAAAATGAATAAATAAAGTGCACATTTAATGCACGTAGTTGAGTGGATCACATCAGCTGTTCTGCAAGTGGGTTTGGGTCCTACCTCTGACTACTTTATTTTAATATTTGTTTATATGCTACATATATATGGTTGCGAACAATTAGAAGACATTTTATGTGAATGCTTTGTCACTTGATGAAAACTTTATATGTGACAAGCATTATTAAATCTAAAAAAGTTTTCCTCTTTGAGCAACAAAATTTGAGAACACTATTTTATTTTACTGCATTCAATGAAATTGTCTTGAAATTATTAGATTTATATAATTATTGGTAATAGCTGAATGGAAACATTCAGCATTCATTGACCAAGCAGTCTCAGCAACTGTTATTGCTCCTTTCTAACCTTTTGTTTGAAGTAGTGTGGAATGTCAACATCTTGATTATGTTATTTCCTCAAGTTACATATGCTCTCCATTTTAATCATTGCTGTAAGTCAAGTGATGGGTTTGTTACTTGGTAGAGTTCCTTGTGATTCTGTAGTGCCAGTCCACAAAGTTTGCAGGTTTTGCAAGTATCATTCACTTTGAAACCATTTTTAATCATTGATTTGAGAAAATGGCTGTATACAACTGTCAGTTAAGTGAATAATGATTAGAAATTTAACAACAAACAAGATTCAGAGAAAACTGAAGCAACAAAAATTTTATTTTGATTTGTTTACAAAGTTTTATTTACATTGTGTATTTCAACTACTTTGATACTTATTGTATTTTTTGCTTTTACCATAGACTTTATTGACAGGATATTTTTTGGCATTCTTTTCAATTTTTTTAAGAGTTACCAAGGGGAGATCTATCTCACAACGATCAGCTAATCTTATCAAGTAGATTAAAACATCACTCAACTCTTCTCCAAGATGTTCCTTCTCTGCATCAGTAAAACCTGCAAATAAAATTATTTTGACATTTAGTTTATAGTAATGAAGTCTTAAATCTATTAGTAGGTAGCTAGTGGATTTAGTAATAGTTCATACGTATCCTTCACTGACTTATCCATTTTGTACTTTTCACTATTGGTTAGCACAGAACCAATAACATGCAAAAGAAAATGAAGTACTTCATTAGGCTGAAGATGAGGGAGAAAGAAAAAAGGTGTTTGGAAGTTGTAATAAGGGATTCATATCACCTTTCCTTTGACTATCTGTTTCCTTAACCTTTATCAAGCTGGAAGTGAGAACTGTCACTGTAGAATTTACTCCCTTTGCAAGCTGTAGGTGCATTCTGTTACCTAGAGAGGGTTGATATAAATAAACACTTGTCAATTGTTATTTCCGGAAACAACAATTGACAAGTGTTTATTTATAGCAACCCTCTCGAGGTGACAGAATGCACCTACAGCTTGCAAAGGGAGAAAATTCTACGGTGACAATTCTCACCTCCAGTATTCTAAAGGTTAATGTCATTTAACTACAGGAAAAGGGTGTATTTTAAGTGTTCTTTTTTAAATTCTTTTAATTAAATTTACCATTTAGCACTTTATATAACTTTAAAATAAAAAAATAACATTCTATCATTGATAGAATTTTAAAAAAGTAAGTATTAGGAAAATTAAACTTATTGCATAAAATAATTTATACTTGAGGATATAATCTGAGACTAACATTCTACACATTAAATGTTTATTTTAGAAATACTTACTTGGAATGCCTTTCTTTACTTCTCCTTTCCATTGACTACATTATGAAAAAAAAGAAAAGAAAAAAAAAAAGAATTAGTACTGTCTCTTTCCAAAGCCCAATAACTATGGCAACCATAATACAAGGGGCTGAAAAATCAGTATGACCAAATAGAATTATTTTAGGGAAAGATCAGAGAAATTTTTAAAATGATGTACCAAGTGTGTTGAACTTCTATGGCTTTAAGTCATTTTTCTTGTTTGGTCTATGTTTTCAGTACCCCCTCATGAATAAATACACTAAATTAGTTATCTTTTTGCATGTTTTATGAAATTCTGTTTGTTACCAGATTACTTTATAAGAAAAAACTTTTTTTTTTTCATTTATTATTATTGAGAGATTTTGCTAAAAGATAAAAGTACTATATTTTAAATTTAGTCACTGAAAAGATTTTAAAAAGAGTAATAGTGAGAGCATGGGAAAAGATAAAGTAATGATAGATATGTTGCAGAGTTAAGAGTATTGATTTGAAAAAAAAAAAAAAAAAAATATTAGCAGAAGGCTTTTTATTATTTTTTTGGCTAATTATAGCTGATTAGACTGCGTGAAGAAAACTCTACAAACATTTTAATTTTGTTGTTTGCCTCACACAAAGTCAATCATAACATTCTCAATAAATGACAAAACAACTCTTATATATGAAAAAGAGATATTTAAATTTATATACAGAAATTTACATTTGTTGTTGCTGAAATAGAATTCAGAGAGATTGTATCTTTTGAAACTGTTTACGTTTTTCTTTCGTTTCACTACTTTCTTTTAAAATAATAATAATAATTTCTGTGACAGTGAATATTACATGAAATTGTCTTATGGTTTGGAACATTTCAGTCAATGTAAGATTGGATGTTTTGATTTGTTTCTTTTGTAAGTCAGTTTTCAAATTGTAAAATACTGTTCTTTTAGAATAAATCAATAAATTTCGCTCGCAAGAATATTTTTATAAAACAAAGTTGTCTACCTTTAACTGTGAATAGTTTTGCAGAGGTTTCTTTTTTTTTTTATACTAGTTACAATTACATCGCATATTAAGAAATAGATTTTAAAATAATAAATTCGGGAATGAATGAATTTAAAATGTTGTGAACCAGGTATGCAAATTTGTAAGATGATAAATTTGTTATTGTAATTGAATTATCACTTGATATTTTTTCTTTGTGAAATGTGTCGGGTACTTTTAGGTTGTAATTTGAAATTGAGTGTGTGAGAAAATAGGGTTTTTTCTTTAGTACATGTGCAGTTTTACAAGAGTAGATACAGCTTCTTTTTGTAGTGAGCATTGAAATTTCTGATGCAGTATTTGAGAAAGGTTTGTTTGGTTTCACTGTATTTGGCTGCGATTCTCATGAACAGTTTCAGGTTTCCTGTTGGAAGCTCACAGGTGCATGATTCATGAACTTTAGTTTCTATACCTTCTTGGGTCACATGATAATAATAATGCATCGGCGTTATACAGTTTTAAATTAATACTAGCCACTGATTGGATGAGCCTACTTTCATATACATTTTTAACCATAAAAATTTACCACATAAAATTTATATTGAAATTATCTATTAGGTTGGTGCAAAAATAATGACGTAATAATGTTGTTTTTGATGTATTTTTTAACATCAAAAAAACGACATCATTACGTCATTATTTTTGCACCAACCTAATAGAAAACAGCAATATTTGCTGAAATACATCTATGTTTAAAAATTGATTAAAAAGATAGAATTCTAAAGATAGCAGGATTTTTGTAAAGAAATCTTGCAGCAATTCTGCAGAAGGAAAGATTCTTGATATAAAGAAATGAAGGAAATTGAAAGTTCTCTTGTGTTAAACAATTTAAAAAGAAATGTAAATGATTTTATACTGGACTGAATTGGAGGCTAACTAATTATGACCATTCTATTTATATTAAAATATAATAATAAATAATTAACAACAAATCAGGTTAATATAGTAAAATATATATAACTATTCTAGCTAATTTCAGTTATAATACTATTAGTGAGTATTATCCAGTAAAGTATTTTCCTGTTATCCCAAGTGCCATGTTTGGTTCCAGCAGATCTGTTCTCTCATTAATCTAAAATAAACAGGGTCAAGGCAAAGCTAAAGGAACTAGACGTTTTTGTCTACCCCCCTCTCCACACACACTGTATGAGTTTCCTGCATTCTGACATTGGGAAGGTGTATAAATATGTAGGGGAAATAATGATCAATGACCTTCTTGATTTGTGAAAAAAGATAACTGTAAAGGAAAATTAACACATTTTTTTTTCAGTGGTGTTCACTTCATACAAGGCCCTGGAGCCAATTCAGGTAGACTTGAACAGGTTAAGATTGTAGTGATTGGGGAAGCATCCTCTTGGGAGTCAGTCCCACAGAATAGTGGTTCATGGGAGGAATCTACTCAAATGGAACTTAATTCTCATCAATGGAATATGGAGGGAGTGTGGGTGGTTTACTACAATGCACATAGAATGGTGGTTCCTAGACATCAAGGCTTAAACTGGTGGAACTAAGGAATGTAGTTTTCTGAGCACTTTGTATGGAAGTAGCAATAGAGCAGTGAGAGGTTTGCAACATTTCGCCTGTGAGAGAGTGTTTGTAAGGTGGAAAATAATTTGTCACCCACAAGGACACAGAGAAGCTTTTGCACTATTGAAACTAAAGTGAGGACTGGGCAGCTCCGTCCGAAATATGACAGCAGTACTCCATTTAAACATGATCTGTCTCTTGTAAAGGTATATGATAGTACAAGGAATCAGGTACTCACTGGAGTGGTAAAAGGAATTGAATATTTTTCCTGCATTCTTGTAAGAGTTCCACTTGAGGTCTGGGTTGGCTGAATAGTAATTTAAGGCACAGAGCCTCCTTGAGGGAAAATCCATTTATCAAGACTGATGATAGTTCAGGATACAATCAGCGATGATGGAATGTAACTAGTTTGTTTTTCAAGGCATTGAATGTAACCAGCCAGTTTTCCCCACAGATGAGAGATCAGCTGCCACTCTCTGGTCATCTAGAGTTTTGGAGGTGCACCCATACACTGTTGTATCATCAGCATAGATATTCACAAATGATTATAGTATACTTTTAGGCAGATTACATGTAATGTAAAAAGAGGGGTGTTTTGAGAAGTGATCCCTGGGGGATGCCTGCATTGATTGCTAGGGTCCCAGAGTTAACAACTACTTTCAGAGACCTACCCATTAGGAAGGACTTTTGATTTTAGAAAATTAAAATATCAGTGTTGTGTTGTTCAAATAGTCCTGTACCATTTAGGAAACAAATTTAGGAACAGTAATTTGATTGCTTCACTTTGAAACTCTAAATTGAATTAATAGAAATTTCTATTAAGAAATAATTTATTTACATTATTCGGACTATTGTTCTCATCCTTGTCACCATATTTATCACAACGTTTAGGCTGTTGTACGCTCCAGCCTTCTTCAGGTGGTTGGAATGTTGAACTGAATCCTTTATTTCGCTCACTGGGGTAGACTGTTCTAGTTTCACGTGCCATGTTTGATGGATGTCAGTTATCAGTTATCTCCTGTTAATCTTCCCACTGCCTTAACCCTATTGAACTCACACTCTTTGGGTCCTGTCACTGGCTCTAACCAATGCCTTTATCCACTGTGCCATGTGTCCTTGAGGACATCTGGGTATGAATTTCTGGGTATTATAAACCTAATGCCTTCAGTAGAACAGTCTACCCCAGTGAGCGAAATAAAGGGTTCAGTTCGACATTCCAACCACCTGAAAAAGGCTGGAGCGTACAACGGCTAAAACATTGAGATAAATATGGTGACAAAGATGAGGACAATAGTCCAAATAATGTACATAATGCCTCATCTCAGAAATATAGACAAATAGTTTATTATTGCTTTCAAATTTCTTTTTCTTAAAAAGAAAAAAGGCATAAATCTTTCCATGTCCCAGTCAACCATACATTTTAGAGTATACTTTTTATTTCAATATTTTAATACATAATATGAACAATAAAAAAAAGAAAAAATGTTAAATACTCACAAGATCTCTGCCAATTCACCAACTTCTCCAACTAAGGCCAATAAAATATTTCGAGGACTATGATATTGATTCCAGTTTCTTTCATTACAGAAATCTTCTTGAAGCTTTCGACTTAAAAAAAGCAGATATGAGCTATTTGTTATAATATGAAAAATTTGATGTGACAGGAGTATTTTGTATTATTATTCATTATGAGCACTAGGAAGAAATTGGCTATCAGGAAAAAAAGTTTGCAAATAATATTAGGTTGGTGCAAAAATAATGTCGTTTTCTCACATGTTACTATGTGAGAAAACGACATTATTTTTGCACCAACCTAATAGAAAATTATTATCCTATTGATTTACAAATGAAAAATTAATACATTGGAAACAGGCCAAAGAAAAATCTGCTGTGTTGGTTCATCATCATAAGTGTTTTTAAACTTCTATTAAAAATATTTAATTTGAGCTTTGATGAGCACAAGAATTGAAGCACTCTGTAAAGATAGAATTCACTTGGATCTTTATTTAAAAAAAATCCTTTTGTAAAATAAAAAATAGCCTATTTTTGTATACAGATATGAAAGTACAGTTTCAAACTCAACATTTCTTTTAAACAAATAGCTAAATTCAGATAACTGTTAAGTCAGGGATCAATTTTACAATGTAAAAACATTACAAACAGGAGCCCTTCTTCTATAATAAAAAAAATAAATCAACATTTTTCTATTCAGAAAAGTGTTGCAGCCTAAGGAAGATCTAAACAATGCTAATCTACAAAATTTTTTTTCTATATTTTCACAAGTGGACTAGTAGCGTGCCAAATAGTGCCACTGTATTCATAACTTTATTTTACAGCATTTCCTGAGGTATTCTGTTGTGTATTTGTGAGTATAGCCACAAAAATATTTCTACTGAAAATGTCTACAGTATTTGGCTTGGTTTAAAATAGGTACTACGAAAACTGATACCTTTTTCCCCAAAATGAAAGCAAAAAATCTCTACCCCACCCACATTTTAAAATATTTGCAAAAAATCAGGGAATTTTCCAGTTCAAACAAAATTTCAAGTACTTAATCATTAATGAAAGAGTTTCGTTTTTTTTTTTAACTGAATATATTGTTTTATTAAAAAACATTGGGGAAATATTATTTTTGTCGAGTATGTTTCATCCCCCCCTTTTCCATATCTCGTGTGTACTTTTTAATTTAGGGGGTGTTCACAAAATCTCTTTACAATTATATAAAGAAAAATCCCTGTTTCAGTAAATCATTTATGTGGTATCAAGTGAGAACATATGGAAAACATGGCCTGCAAAAAAAAAAAAATTCAGTAAAACTCAAAAAAGAATTTTTGAATTGGTGCTTGCATAACAGGTTATTTACTTTCAGGCTGGACAGAAAAAAATCTACACTTAATTTATTTATAAAATAATTACTTGTAATTTTCAGTGTGATTTTGAAGTTTCTTTTGTTAAATAACTAGCAGCATTACCTGCCGTTGCCTGGGTTTATTCAAAATCACGAACCTCATCCAATCCGTAAAGTTAAAATAAAGAAGATTTTCTTTAGTGCCTCTTATCTATATGGCAAAAAATTTATGACATGAAGTGTGAAAACATTTATAACAGGAGAAAGTTGTTTTTTACAGAAGCACAGAAGATACAAAAAAAATTGTTAGCAAATGAAGAGTACATTAATCGCAATCGATCTTCGAAAATTGTTGAGGAGAAATGCTTTGTTGACAGCTTTTGCTCAAACTACATTGAATGAAAAACATGCATTGGAAGGAGAAGAAATTCAACAAAGACTTCTAGCAGCCGTGCCAAGGCTGAAAACCAACGTTCACAAAGATTGTATAGAATTGTTCTTTGGCCCTCAGTTTCGACAGCTCAAGTAGCAACAGTTCTGGCAGCATTCCTTCCTCGTCTAGTTAACCATTGCTCATTAGCTTCTGCTGACTTTGCATTAGCTGTACGAATAGCATTTTGTGTCAGTCTAATTTGAGTTTCTTGTTGCAAAGCATTTCTTCTCCGTGCTTTCATGCGTTTGGCTGTAGTAGTAGCACGTCCAAGTGAAGGATTTCTCTTTCTTGTCATTACTGTCAGGCTGTAGTTGGAGGGGTTTGGCTAAGCTTTTTTTAATAACAACGAAGTAATCAATTAAAATGCAAGTTTATAGGGAGACCACGGGAATGTGGTAAACAATTAAGCAAGCTCGTTATATTCATATAAAAATAGACTACCAAAAAAACGTTCTAGTGATAAAAATAAAAATTAACGTGCAGCTAGAAACCTACTCACTATGAACGTTAAAACGTACATGCTAAGTTTTTTAGCATAATTATAAATGAATCGAAAGTTAGAAGTGCATTTTTTTTTTCAGAATAAACTGTCAAAATTTTAGGGCTCAAGTTTCCAAATATGAGTTAAGCATTATTTAAACGCCGATTAGAAGATGATAAATACATAATTAAAAATTGGCATTTACGCTTATTTCCAGATTCTTCTATACAAGAATAACCAATAAAATACTTACTTCAGTAATTAAGTGTAAATATCTGTCTATATTTCTGAGATGAGGCATTGTAATTATTTACATTGTCCAGACTGTTGCCATATTCATGTTTCAGCTGTTGTATGCTCCAGCTTTTGTCAGGTGATTGGAATTTTGAATTTCCAATCACCTGAAACATTGTGAATATGACAATAAAGATGAGGACAACAATGTATATTGTTCTTATTATTTTAAAAAGAAGACTTTGTTTTATTTTTTTATTTTTTGCATAATCTGTTCACACCAAGAAAACTTTCAGAATTACAACAAAATTATTTAATTCACATAAGACTAAAAGAGAATACTTTGTTTAATTTAATCTTTACACTGGAATTTTTCTAAAATAAATAAATGTTTTCTTTTCACATTTAATGCAAATTACATTATTTTTGTTTTGGCAGTGCCTTAATGGCTTCAAATTTAAAAAGGTGTATGAAATAAAAAATAAAAAAAAATTCTTAAACGATTTAGTTAAAGAACAATTTATTTTTGAAACATAAATAACAAATTCCTGATTAGTGCACTTCTGGTCTTCTGTATTTCTTTACGTTTTTTTCTTAGAGGTGAAATTACACAGTCTTTTTTATTCTTTGACCTCACTAGCTAGCATGCGTAAATAAAACATTATTTTCAGTCTGTTTTAAGTAAAAAAGGTAAACTCAGTTAATTAATCCGGATAGAAAGTCCATGGCGGTATAGGAATTAAAATTTAAATAATTATTAAATCCTATCTCTATATATTTTTCAACTAATAAAAATAAAATCCCATCAGAAGGTTTGATAAGCAATATTTACTAGGGCAAATAATGCCAGAATACTTGAGGATATAGTTGTTAAGACCTACCACGTTATTTTTTTGGACCATAGAAAATAACTCTTTCTTTAACCACTCCTGTAAATTCGAGAAAAAAGTTTTTGTGAGCCAGTGTGAAATTATGTTTATTTGAATTTTTTTAATAAGCTTGATGCGCGCACAAACTTTGTAAAGAAAGAGCATGATTATCTACAAAATAAAAATAATGCTAGGAACAAAATAATAAATTAATGCGCGAACTTTGTGAAAAGAGCATGATTATTTACAAAATAAAAAAAATGCTAGGAAGGAGCAATTTGTTTTTAATTTATCACGCTCTTTTCAAACTTCATGCAAAGTTTGCGCATTATTATGTTTTATATTTTTGTTTGTTTTAATTTTAAAAAAATGCTTTATATCATTTAATTCGTTCTTTTAATTTAAAAAAATGCTTTATTATATTATTTAATTCGTTCTTTTAATTAATTTGTCATTGCTATTCTACACGGAAAAAAAGGTTCTAAAATTTGTTTAAACTTGTAATAAATAAAAGTAAAACTACACTTATCAAAAAATTTAAGTTTCAAATATGAAAAATTAAAAAGGAACAAAAATAATACAGTAGTAAAAAAACCATTTTTTTATTTTTTAAAATAAATAATTAAATAAAACAAAACTACACTTAAAAAAGAAGACATTGCTTTTACAGTGTTGCGTAGTGATTTCTGTAACGAAATTCTGTAAAAGAAATAAATAGGCCAAAAAAATTTATGCTTATGCCAACGAAAATACCCGGAAGTACCCCGCGGTTAATTAGTAAAAACAATTACAATGCCCATAAATGGCGGACGAATAACCCAGAATTAGTCCGATTTTTTCTTGTCGATAACTCCATAAGTTAACGGTAGTTTTTTCATAATTTAATTGTTAATTCGAGTTCAGCATGTATGACGTTTTTTGAAAAATTTTTATAAATATCTACTTAGCGGGGGACTTAAAAAGCAAACCAAAAATATAATTCAATAAAACACTGATATTTTCTTTTAAAAAATATCAGTTTTGGGATTCTAAAAACCAGTTTTAATTTAGGATTAAAAAAAAAAAAAAAACAACTTTAGGTGAATCCGAATCCTAATTCAAAAATAACGTATCTAAGAAAATAAGGCGAGATACAGTTGAGTTGAGGTAGTAATAATGTCGCATTTCATTTAACCCGTTGTAAAAAAAACATCAAAATGGGCGAATTTTTTTTTTTTTTTATACTTTTTAAATAAAATCTAGTCAGTCGTGCTTAGTTTTAATGATGGGGGAGGTCAGGAGTAATACGCATCAGGCATGTTTTTAGTCTCTAGTGAGTTCTATCCTCACTGGGTGCTTCACATTTTGACTTTGTGTACTGTAGAGACAGATAACAAGTTTGTCTGGCAGACCATAATATTGTATTGGAAGTCCGATACGTAAGATTTTCCCACTTGTTTGTTTTTATGATGGTCAGTCTAAGAATTTTTTCAAATTTAATGACGTATTGAGCAACCTGTGATAAAGTGAAAGTGTCTAAGTTAAGTTTTAAATACATAAAATTAAGAATTTTGAGAGGGGGGGAACTAGATTTTAAAAACTTACATATTTTCGAATGTGATTGTTTTATCGTTGAAACTGAAACTATCACCACCAAATGATTGCGACTGGTGCAAGTTATTTAAATCCTCGGTTTGTTGATTTGCACATCTGTCTTTCTGGTTTGTGCCCGGGTTAGAACTAGGACCGGAAAGTTTTTCTTCTCTTGGTAGTGACAACTGATCAGGATCTTCTAAGTTTCCGAACTTTGTAAAATTTTCCATCCATTTTTTCAGTGTGTTTTCCGAAGGCGGTTCTGACTTGTACGTGCATAACCATCTTTCATTAACATTTTCAACGGACTTTAGTTCTGAAAGCCATAAGACGGCCCTCGCTTTCTGTACCGGGGTTATTTCTTCATTCATTTCTTTTTGAAAGTTTAAAAAATGGCGTTATGACTTAAAAAACAAAGAGACAATCAGCCGGCTATATAAACAAACAAATCAACGGAAAAGTACTTATTATTTTGAATTAGCTAGATAAATAATTTCTCAGAATAATAATTTTCGGGTACTTGTGAAATAAGTAAATACCGCCAAACACGTTGCGCACTAACAGTTGAATTTGAGTTTTACTGTTTTTAGCATTACTTACCCTTATTTTTTCACATAGATACGCAAATATCGAAACAAAGATTGTAAAAAATCTTACTAATTCAATTTTAAAAATAATTCTATAACGGACATTCTATGTATTATTTTGAATTTTATAGTCCAAAGATTCTATTATTAAAGAATAATCATTAATTTAAATTTTCTTTTATTATTTTTCTTTTACTTTGTTTGTAATAAAGAGTTATCTCTCTTGATATTAAAGGCCGATTCAAAACTAGTAAAAGAAAGCAAAGGGTTTTTCGTTTTATAGTTTTATGAATTATAGTTTATTTTATTTTATTTTATTTTTCGTATAATAAAAATACAATTGAATAAGATTGTATTTTTATTATTATTTTATTTATCAATTTTTTAAATTTGTTATTTCATTAGCTGTGATATCAAAAACTTTCAATCACTCTCGTCATGATCGTTTTCTCGAGAATTAGCTTTCATGTGGCATGGGGAAAGTTAATAATCAGAGTTGTATTTTCATTTTAATATTTACCTGGCATCCTCATCCAAGCTGTATGTGACACAAGGTCGTATAGGTACCTCCACGAGATCGCTTTTAAAAAAAAAAAAAAAAAAAAAAAAAAAAAAAAAAGAGCATAGCGTGAAGAAAAAGACACCAAACTTGACGAAAACAAAATTTTATCGTCTAAATGTTTGTTATTAAGAGGAAAGATCTGTCGGAGTTAGCTCCTCCTTTAGTTCCTTAACCCTTCACCAGGGGTCTCTCTCCCCTGGCTATAAATACTGGCTGACCCTTTGCCTCAATCTCTTTTTTCCTCAGACCTTCGGCCTTATACCACCTCGCAGATATGAGCTCTCACAGATACAGCATTTCCCAAATTCTGGGAACATGCTAAGAACAATACACGTACGTACGAACACTCACCACAACACACACATAATATTCACCACACAAACTCTATGTAACTGTCCATTTGTTTTGTAATTTGTTATTAATACATATATTTGCTTGTACATGTTTATCGGTCTTGTTTGTTTTCTTTGGACTTAATTAAAGTCCAATTTTCTCATGTAATGTGACTGGCTAGCAGGAAATTCAGCCCAAGTTTTTTTCTACAATACATACTCATCACCCCATGGTTCTCTACATAATGGTGACCCCGACGTGATCTATCTTTCAACCCCTGTTAACACACACAAGATGATATATATGTACAAACAAGTTCTTATACAGAACTTTCAAATAAGAGCCAGTCAAAACATGATATTGGAAACTTCTTTTTGTATCTTAATACACACACCATACAGTACACTTAACGAAAGAACTTTTATACAGCAACAAAAATTTGTGACTAAACTGATGAAAGCACAAAATCACAATTTTAATTAACTACAACAGGTCTACAAAACAATTTTCTTCTGTGCAGCAAAGAGAATTTTAAATACGTGGAAATCACGGAAACCTTAATCGCTACTAGAAGAACCACAATTACTATTGAGACGAGCCTTAGAACTCTTTCCCCACTGGTCTATATTTACTTGACCCTTTCTTTCTCTTGGCGAAGTTTGACCTAATTTCACCCGGTGTACCAAACGGAAAATGCAATACCATTTTCTACTAACACTTTCTTCTGGACTGAAATAGATAAAGTGTGAACCAAACCACTAAAGGTGACTCACTGTTCTTTATCTTCAACCACAAAAGGCAACTCACTGTCCTTTATCTTTGCAACAATACAACTTAAGAATTTGCAAGTGCGATATTCAATCGATAATAACAGAAAATTTTCTTAAACATGCATTCGACACTCGGTAGAAATTATATATCAGCTCAAATTCACCACAATGATGTTTCTATTAAATCTTGTGCGCCAATTTTATCCACGCATACCAAACAAATAACCTCGTTTTTCAAACAAAACTATAACCAGGCCAGCAAACAGGTTGACGGGATGACAAAGCCAATTCAATGTGGAGCATTGGAAAAAAAGACAAATTTTGATAGCAAACACAGACCATTACCGACGTTTTTTTCCAGGATGTGCCCCGACTCTAACCAACTAGAGAAATACACAGCACTGAGCACCTTGACAAAAATACAAGCACATTTCATTGAACCACACATCTCAACCACACTTAGACATTTTCTTTTCAGTTCACAAGGACAATATTCAAAACTTCCATAAACTTTTTACATATTAAAAGTTTTTGTTTCCTACAACTTTCAATCTGAGGGGAGGTCTTGTTGGAGTTAGCTCTGCCTTTAGTTCCTTAACCCTTCACCAGGGGTCTCTCTCCCCTGGCTATAAATACTGGCTGACCCTTTGCCTCGATCTCTTTTTTCCTCAGGCCTTCGCCTTTACACCACCTCACAAATGTAGCGTTTCCCAAATTCTGGAAACACACTAAGAACAATACACTTATGTACGAACACTCACCACAACACACACAACACACATAATATTCACCACACAAACTCTATGTAACTGCCCATTTGTTTTGTAATTTGTTATTAATACATATATTTGCTTGTACATGTTTATTGGTCTTGTTTGTTTTCTTTGGACTTAATTAAAGTCCAATTTTCTCATGTAGTTGGACTGGCTAGCAGGAAATTCTACCCACATGTTTTCTTCTACAATACATACTCATCACCCCATGGTCCTCTACAGATCAAAGTATTTTCGGGTATTTTTTTTATATTTTTTAATCGTTCCTAGCATGTCCGAAATTTTCGTTAAAAATTTTGACCATTTTTTTCCATTTTATAAAAAAACTGAAAATCTCCCTTTGAAATTCTTTTAAATATCAATTATCATTTTTCAAAACTTATTTTAAGAAAATCAGAAATTATAATGTTTATTTAAAATATTTTGAACGAAGCTTAACTTAGCTTTTGTCCTGAAAAGATGCAATTTGAAAATAAAACAAAGCAGGTCATAAACTTTTGCATCACTTGACAGGTGATGAATGACATATTGATGGATTCCGTGAGGATAATTTGTTCTATAGAAGGAGAAAAGTGAAATTATTTACATTTAAGTGAACAAATTATTTACTTCGTTATTTTTAAGGAAAACTTTCTAATTCTAATTTTTTTTTTTTTTTTTTGTATTTAGCTTTCACCTTTACGTTTACGATGCTTTATGGAAAATATATTATAAAGAAATTAAAATAAGACCGTTAAGAGTTAGATTAAATTTCATATTTCATAATTTCTTATGAAATATCTAATTAATTTATTGGTACCTTTCTTATGAAATTTTATCAGAAGTGTATATAAAATACTATAATTTTATGTACATTTATTACATTTTACTGTGTTATTTGTATTTCCATTCATTTTATTATTAATTTTGATATTTCATTTATGGAAAATGTCATAACTGAGATTAATATAAAAATAATATAAATTTCATAAGATGATACTGATACTTGTAGGTACACTTCTCAGATGAAATTGAAAAATCAAATTAACTTCACAGTAGAGAACAATGCTTAACTCAAATAACGCAATTTAATTGTGTTCTGGTTGGTCTTCCGTGCTTTATAATTACACCCTGATCATAAATGCAAAATTACATTTCTTAATTACTGTGGATCTTCTGATTAGTCAAAATGATACAATTTACAACGCGCTAAAAAAAAAGATGTATCTCATAAGGAGACTTAGGAAACCCGATGTGGCTTTTAACTAATTTTATAACATTTTAACAACTTAAATGTAAAAATGTAATATAAATGTAATTAAAGAAATAACAAATAATTTTATTAAAAATAATTTTTCATTGAAAAAATTTTTTGTTTTCAGAAAATATTGTCCATATTCATAAAAAACAACTCAAAGCAAATAAAAGTATTTGAAATTAAATAATATCATTGTTTTATTGTATGTTACAATTCAGAGCTGATTTTCAGGTAGGGGGATCTCAATTAAAAATAAAAAAAAAAACATATTCCTCAATGCCTTGTGCTTTTAACTATTGTAATCACTAAATCTGACATGATCGAATTTCTAGCGTTTTCATAAAATTAGTTATGGTGGGTAATAAATATTAAAAAAAAACATTTCTGCCATGACTTTAATAAAAAAAAAACATTTACAATAATTTCAATCATCTGTGAATAGTTTCTGAAAGTTTCATTAACATCTGACAATTATTTTTATTTTTGCAAGATTTTCCAAATTAATGTGTGTCACACACACACAAAAAAAAACGTGCTAAAAATTGTCTATGTTATTTTACTAGTTCCGGTGATACAAAGAGAAACAAGGTTTTTTTAATCAAAATTTAGAATGTTCTAAAAAGAAGGAAAAATTTTAAAAAATAATTAAAATAAACTTTGATCTTTCCTCTTAATAATAATATAAACATTTAGAGGATAAAATTTTGTTTTCATCAAATTTGGCGTCTTTTTCATCGTGCTATGCTCTTTTTTTAGCAGTTTCATGGAGGTACCTATGTTACTATCAAGAGAAAAGATAAAAGTACTTTTTCGATTATTTTTTTACTTTTTTTAATAATTTCTATCACGTCCAAAATGTTCGTTAAAAATCTTGTATTTTTTTGATCAGTAAAATTGACAGAAAATTGATCGTCAGCCATTTTTTTAACTTTTGTTTACAAAAGTGAAAGTCTCCATTTAAAATTCTTTTAAAAATCAATTATGATTTTTAAAAAAATGAATCTAAGAAAATTAGAAATTATAAAGTATATTTTGGAACAAACTTACTTTCTGCACTGAAAAAATGTACTTTAAAATGAGACAATGCCAGTCTTAACAGAGGTGTTGATTGACATGTGCATGATTTCAGCACACACTCACATCTTACGGGAGGAAAAGTTATAGTACGGAAGGTCACAAGTGACAGTTTAGCTTTATGTGAACAACTTATTTACCTCATTTTTTAGTAGGCATAGCATGATAAAAATGGCCTTAAACTTGACAAAAGCAGAATTTTATCGTCAAAATGTTTATGTTACTACCAACGCAAACCACATGATGGACTATTGTTTTCATGGTGCCTCTGGTCTTTCATATATTTGAATTAAGCTATTTTTGGACACAAAAAAAAAAAGTTATATCAGATTGCTGATTACCAGCTTTATAATCTGTAATGATATTTATCTACTTAATAATACCATTGACTAAACTGTACATCATCTTCATTAATTTTAGAATATTTAAAAACTTTAATGTAAAAAAAAAATAAAATAATTTAAGAAATAAATAATTGTTGTAAAAATTTATTTTTTATCAAAAACGCTTTTATTCATAAAAACAAGTAAAAAGCAACTAAAAGCTTTTGAAATTAAATAATATCTTTGTTTTATTGAGTTTTGTAAGTTACAATTCAGAGCTGATTTTAAGGATATCAACTAAAAAAAAACAAAAAATGATTTGCTTTTCTCAACAAAGGCTTGTGCTTTTAACTAATTAATCACTAAAAATGTACATATTTGAATTTCAAGAGTTTTCATAAAATTAGTTGGTCGGTGGGGTTAATAAATATAAAAAAAATAGTTTTTTCATGACTTAAAAAAAAATAAACATATAATAATTTCCATTATTTATGAATAGTTTCTGAAAGTTTCATTAAAATCTGACAATTATTTTTGCAAGATTTTCAAAATCAATGACTGCCATTAAAAAAAAAATGCATAAAAATCCGCCATGTTATTTAGTAAGACATTGGATGATGAAGAGAAATGAAGTTTTTCAATCAGAAGTTAGAATGCTCTAATAAAGACAGAAAAATTTTGAAAAATAATTAAAAATTACTATGTTCTTTCCTCTTAATAAAAACATAAACATTTAGATGATAAAATTTTGTTTCATCAAGTTTAAGGCCGTTATTATCCTGCTGATCTCATGTTGGTACCTACTTTATGAGGAAGTTGCTGGCGCAGAATAAGAGTCCCCAGGGCTAAGCAACTTCTCCCGTAAAATGAGGAGAAACATAACTCCACTTACAGTGCAGGAGCAATAACCATGCTTCAGTAAATCCTCATTGACTAATGGTTAACACATGTGTCAAGTAAGTATTTTATGGCCAAATCAAAGTTTAGGACCTTATCCTTAGTCACTGATCCTATGAACAACTCTTATTTTTGTCTGAATTTCTGGGATGAGGAGTATTATAGAATGCAAAGGCGAGAGCCAGAATGGTCAGTGATTGGCTAGAGTGCCTTGTAGGCAGAGTATTTTGACAGTGATGGATTGTCTTTGCCTGGGTTTTGAATAGAAGTCCCAAATGACACAAATTCAACAGAGGGTCTCAAGAATTTTGAAGTGTTAATATGCTTCCCACACTCAGGTTAGCGGCCAGCTAAAGCCAACCGCAGAGGGATGCTGAGTCAACGTGTGATGTTTTCTGTGATGTCATTCCTCCTACTGCCACTTAGAATCCAAGCTAACGAATAACAAAAAAAAAATGATCCTTTTCATTGGTACCATTTTATGTAGTAACGGGGATCCAGAGACAACACAGAATGCAGCAGAAGTTATCATTATTTACACTACATTTGGACTATTTTCCTCATCTTTGTTGTTGTTATCACAATGTTTTGGCCATTGTACACTTTGACCTTCCTTAGTTGTACATCAATCTGGGTAACCTACAGGGAATTCTGAACTAAACCCTTTATTTAATCTACTAGACACTGCTCATATCTAGGGATATCATATAATTCTTACTTTTATTTAGTAGTTCGTTTATTGCTCACATTTTCACTGAGAGCAAGTAAATACTGTCTTGACCCAGGGATTGAACTTACAACCACTATGTCACCAGATTCACAAACCAATACTTTTATTTATTGTCCCATAGGATAATTTACTGTAGTAAACTTACAGTCTTAAATGTAACCTGACTGCTGATTAGGTTACAACTGCTGCCCATGTTTTGATTGCTGTTGAAGATGTGTTGACATTTGTCTTTTTTTCTTTATTAGTGGCTTCCACATTGTATTTATTTATATGCTAGGAAGTTCTCATAGCCTAGCATATGCATTGATTCTTTCAGGTGACTGTCCAGTATTTTCATTTCATTCTACAAGTGTTGAAGATACCCCTTTCCCTCCATATATGATCAACCATGCTCGATTTCATTGTCTCACCTCTCACCATGGCTTTTAATATTCCTCCAGCCTCTGGCCCTCACCTACTTATCCATCTTTCATGGTAGATGTCCGAGAATGCATCGCGGACAATGTGACTAAAATATGCTGGAGCCCCATCATGCATGAACCACATGCATCCTCATATTAGCCGGGGTACATCCTCCTCTAGCAGTTCTGGAAGTGTGTTCGGAATAAAGTCCCTGTAGACAGCTCCTGTAAGATGTGCTGGGAGAACATATGAACCTATCAGACAATCACTTACAATTCCAGCCCACATTAATTGTAAACTGATGGTGGTATGTAGCCTGTATTGTACCATGGGAATCCACTTACAAATGTTGGTTGTATAAATTTGTTATTCCATCTCTTCCAAATCTTGCCTCATCCATAAATAAGACTGAAGAGACAAACAATAGATGGGCAGTTTATACAATAAGCCACTGGCAAAGGTTCTCCTGTGATGAGTGATCAGAGGGCGAAAGACCCTGCACATTTTATAAATGAAGGAAGCTGCATGCAGTATTATGAGATGTATATGCTAGGGCCACTTGACATGTGCTGATACCTGGAGCATCTCTAACAGCCTGGAGAATGTATTTTTCATGGTCAAGTGTACAAGCAGATCTTAGTCTTCTTCAATCCATATTTTGTGGTTCTACAGATCCTGTCTTAGCAACAGGACGATAAACAGCAGTAATGGTTGGATGAATCAGCTGCCTTCAGTCTGGAAATGCAATCTGATATGGACATTCAGCCTTGCATCCATTACTATTCATATAGCCATATGTAAAAATCATATCTACCTGATCATGATATGAATATATCCTATATTAAACAGAACACTTCTCAGTTAAATCATTACTATGCACGTTAAACATTGAGGACAGAGGACAAACTAGCCACAAATGTACACAAATGACAAATGTAACCTAGTCTATATGGCAACACAGTGCCATCTACCATAAACATTCTTTAAACTTAATAACTCAAAAACGAAGGATTTGCAGGCATATGTTTATATGGGCTTTTTCCTTGTTTTGGTGTGAGGAACCCACCCCCAAAGTTTGTAAAAGTATTTTTGATACAACACTTTTGGATAGAGCAAACATCATTTTTTAACAATTACTACCATCAAGAGGTTAAAATGTATAACAGTGAGAGCAACACATTTTCTACAGCAACAATACTGAAATGCATTATGTGCTAACTCTGTTCAAGATTGACTGGTTGGTCTCTGTAAAGTTTTAATGAAGAAATATGAATGTCAATAGGTGCAATTTTTTGTGCACAAATGATTTCAGTGACAGCTCTTGTTCACACTTTCATATCAGAAGCCATTTTGTCACACTGCAGCCCAGCTGCTATTTATAAAAAGCATAAAAAATATTGTTTATCTGTGCAAAGGTTTAGCCTGCATTGTCATTTCAGAAACATGATGCATTACTTTCAGAGCAACCAGTATGTGTGTTTTTATATATGTGTGTTTGAATGAGAGAAAGTTGGCAACCAGAAGTGGTCATGTGTGCTTTTTGGTAAAAGTATTTTAGTCCATATACTATTGGAAGGGACCATTTAAGATCATTATATAATGTGGATGTACATTATCCAAAGGACTATTCCTAATCAGAACTATGTGTTTCACATATCTACCTGATTCTCCTTTACCGACTCTTGGTATTTCCACTTCCGTATGCCACACTAATTTTATTAGTAAGGCTCTTGTTCTCTTTCTTGTGGAGAGGCAAAGCCACTAGGGTATCTCGGGAGATCTGTTGCCTTCATCCATCTGAAGGCGGTCTAGGTATGCCTAGCATTGAGATTCATCTCAATATGCTTCACATTGGGTTCCTAGGTCGTTTGTGTCGTGAACTGGATGAGGAGAGCGCCTTCTGAAAGGAAGACACCCGTAGAAATTTCCCATCCTTGTGAAGTGTGCACTCATGCAAGGAGGAGGCCCACTGTTTACCCCGAGCCGAATGCTCCTTCTACTGTGAATGTTGTCTTGCTCTGAAACACCTCTTACGGGCGTCAGATGGCCTCTCCAACATCCAAGCATTGTCTAATAGGGCATTATATCAAGTGTTTGTTAGGGGGTCTGTTTATGATGATCTGATTGATGAGCTCGGTCTTACAAAGCAGGAGGCTCGCTCAATCTGGCCTTGGGCTCCCGGGTTGAAACGTCTTAATAACGATGAGGCATCCCTCACCTGGCCGGTGATGTGTGGGGCCCTCTGGGTCGCCAAAAAGCTTTGCACAGCGGGCTTGGAGAAATCTCCAAACTGCCAACACTGTGATGGGGAAGTCAAGACCCTTGGTCACGTCTTCTTCCATTGCAAGTTGGTAGCACCGTTGTGTAAGTTTGTTGTAGGCATCACGGTTCGCATGTTGCAGGTAAAGTTCTTTGTCCTTGAGGCCTCTTCTGTTTATAGCAATGTGGTGCTGCCAATGATGAAAGCTGAACTTTATGAGTTCCACTGCTTGCTAGGAGTTATGAGAGTCGTGATTTGGTTAACACGTCAGAAGGGATTCTATGGAGGTGAGAAGTTCACCTCTTCCCAACTGATTTTGTACTTTAGGCATCAGCTTAAAGTCAAGATTAGGACAGAAAGGTGGTGACTATCTTCATCAGAATTCGGCAAAAGGTGGGTAAATCTTGCGCGACTATGTAGAGTGAAAGGCTGACCTGTAGTGGCACTTTGATGTCGGTTAGGTACAGGATTTTGTCCTGCCTGGGTTGAACAGAGGCAACCCATCCTGATATTAGGCTAGTTTAGGTTTTAATTTGAATCTTTAGTTTCACATTTAACTTAGCTAGGGTATGTATGCTCATTGGCCCCCTTTTATTTCTGTCCCTATTTTTCTTTAGTTTAATTCCCCATCTCCTCCCTCTTTTATGTGGTCAGTGATGTCAGTTCTCTGGTAGTTGCGGGATGCCTTTCGTTTCGCATGTGTATTTTCATATTTGCTATTGTGTTTAAATGAGTGAGTGTTTGGATTGATGATTGTTTTTATATTATAATCCCGCAAATTTTTTTGTCCAGTTAACTTATGTTTCTGCCACATTTAGGGATTGTGGGTTTTTTTTTTTACTAACCCTATTTTGTTTTGTTTTCATGTAAATAGTATTTAATTCATATTGTAAATAATCGTTGAGGTTTTTTAAATTGACTTCGAAATGTACATATGGGGACTAGTTAGGATTTCATAGAGACATTGAGGTATTATGGTGGATGTAGTAAGAAAGTTAGGAGAGAATGTGTTGTTTTGGTGATAGGACTATTGTTGGTATATTTGGGGCAGTGTTTGTGACTGGCTAAGTTTAGAATTAATAGAGAAGACCGTCCTTCCCCAATCCCCCTTTTGACCTTGTGCCACATTTTGTACATGAGTATGAATAAATATCTATTCCTAATCAGAAATAGTTCAATAGTCAACAGTTTGGACACAAAAAAAGAGTAAGTATTGATGATTGAATCAGTTCCAGATTTATTTTAAAAGGAGAGAACAAACACAAAAATAGTGGAATGCTTCAATTTACAAAACGTAATAATGAACATTCATATTTGATTTCAAAGAAAAAAATTAAAATGATAAAGTTTTGGGTCAAGAATAATTGTAGCTTGAAACTGTTTTTTTTTTGTGGTAAGAAAAACAAAAAAAAAACAAACAAAAAAAAAAAAACAGATACAAATATTTATTATATTGCACGAAGTGAAATTAAGATTTCTGCAAGTACATTCCAATAGAAATAATACTTTTTGATAGGAAATGAAATTAACTTTTTAGCTTTAGACAATTGCAAAATCTGGTCTTAAGAAACAAAACATTTCCTGAGAAGAAAAAAAAGAAAAACTATCCACTAAAATTTACATTAGACAGAAAAAACAACAAACAAATTTTAGTAAAATAGGTTGTTAAATGATAAATACATGATAATCTCAAAAATATGGTTAATGTGCAACCATAAAGTTGTAGTCGATATCAAACAAAATGAATTGGTAAATATTAAAGACAACTTGAACAATACCAAAAATCAATGTATTTTTAAACATAAAATTAAGTATATTAAGGATTGTCAATTTAAAAAAAAAATTTTTTTATGTTCCATTACTAGGAACAAATAAGATACAAAATATACTATTTTGTTTTTTCTGTTTCTTCTTGACAATGAATATATAATATTTAATAAGTAACCATCAAGCCATCTTAGGCCAGGGATGTGTAAAAAAATGTAGCAACTTTGTCAAAACCAAAGAAATAATTATCAAATCATTTGGATTTAATGAATAGCAAACTTTTTAAAAAATAATTTTCTCCATTTCATGAAAATGCCAAATTAAGTTCAGATAAACTTCACTGGAATTAAGTTTACAATGCCTTATCTGAATTAAGGTTAACAAATTAATTCATTAATACCCATAGCAAATACATGTAATTTTTTTAATGAATTTTTTTAACTATATTGAAAAATGCTATCTAATTTATATAGATCATTATATTTGTTTTCTAATGAGCTAAAAATTAAAGCTCTAAAATATCCCCACTCACAAGGTGGCTGCTAGCAAAATAAACACACTTTATCAGTCCATAACTTTACAATTCTTTTTCAGATTAAAAATTTTTTTTTTTTTTTAAATCATTTCACCCAAAGCAATACTGGAGAATCACTAGTATGGAGGGGGTTACAGAGAGTGAAAAGACTGGGTATAGGGGGGATTGAAGAAAAGATAAACGATGAACAAGGTTCAAGACAACAGAGGATGGTGATTGACATTGCATTTAAATTTTTGAAGAAGCAAGTAAGCGGAAGGATGTTTCACTGTCAGGAACTGCAAGTAAAGAAACTGTTAGAATAGAAGTGGCAGTAGCATTTAGCTATATCAACAGTAAAAGAGTGGGACCTAGATGCCAATCTAGTAGCATGCTAAATTTCATGTAGTTGGAGCACTAGGGAATTTTTTCAGAGCAGTTGCCATGAAAATATTTGTAGAAAAGCTACATTACATCGGTGAGAAAGTGACCGAAGTAGAGATGGTAAGTCAGGATCGATTACATTGCAGATCCTTCTTTGGATTTTGTCAAGAACCTAGAGATGACTAGATATGGCAAAAAATAAAGCATAAATTACAAATAATTGATATTTATTTTTAATTTAAGTATTTGTAATGACGATTTAAAAGCATTGCATATTTATGTTTAAGTAATACAGTTAAATACATTATCTCAATTGTTCAACATATCTGATAAAGTGTGCATACCTTTTAGTCTGGGTGTGGGAGAGACAGGTTAAAGTTCAAAATTTGCCAGTAGCCCAACACTACAGGCAAATACATGGATAAGCCTTGATGTAAAAGACACTATTCAGTAAAAGTAAATGTTCACTGAAGCAGTTTTTATCATGTCAATCCATTATAGTTTCGATAATAATTCATTGGAACGACGAGAATACAAAATATCATTTATCTTTTAAGAGGACACCTACATCATCTAACTGCGAGTATTTCTTTACTTTTATTTCAACAAATATAAAAATTTCCTCGATGCTAAAAAAAACAACAAAAAACAACAAATTCTATTTCACCTTCGCCGGCTACATTGCATTTTTGAAAAAATAAAATAATTGCTGTGAGTGTTATTCAAGAAAAAAGTGTGGGATTTGTAATCTAGATGAAGTTAAAAAAAAATTATTAAATGAAGTGGCTTTTTTTTTTTATGGAAGATTTCGTTTGTGTTTTTTTTTTTTTTTTGTCAATACGAATTTTAAAAAACAACCCTTTTTAAATTTTTGTCATTTTCTTCGCAGCCGTAATTAAGTGTTGAGCCTTTTGTTGGATTTGTAAAAAAAGTTTACTATCCGCACCGAAATTTAACCCAATAATCACTGCTATGATAACCACAACAAAACACAACGACATCGCGAACAACCCACACCAAGTTTTCGTTGTTTTCGTCCGACTAGTATCTTTTTTGTTGATGATGGCATTATTATTGTTATTTGTAGTAGATTTTCGAGCTGATCGTTGTGATTTAGGTTTCAAATTAGATTCGAAAGATTTAGAAAAATTATTTTCAGCATGAACAATATTCGCTGTTGTGGGGTTGTCTACATTTTTAGTGGGATCTGTCTTAGAAGCGTTGTTTGCTTTTTTCGAAGATTTTGTCTTCTCTGCAGTAGCAGCCGCCAATTTACTTTCGTATTCTTTGCGACGTCGTTCCTTTTCAACCATTTTCTCAGCTTTTTGTTTGCGTTTTTTTAGGGCCTCGCGGGCTGCAGCTTTAACCTGTTGTTTTCGGGCATTTTCCTGTTGTTTTTTGCGCACTTCCACCTGAATTTGTTTCATATAGATCAGCATTTCACTGGCACATCGTCGGCATTCCGCCTCGTTTAGACAGTCGCCAGCAGCTTCAGCAAGTGCAGGCTCCAATGGGTTACCTTTTACGTCTAACCACTTGAGTTTGGGAAGATCTCCGAAACTAATCGGTAACATTTTTAGTTGGTTATTGAGTAAATCAAGGTGCTGCAAGTTGACAAGGGATCCGAAATCTGGTGGCAGTTCGGTGAGACTGTTGTTGCTAAGGTCCAAACGAATAATCTGGGTAAGCGAAGGAAAATTGCTGGGAAGGCATATAAGTTTGTTGTAGGACAAATTCAGTGACGTGGCCTTTGGTATAAGGGCGATGTCTCTTACACTCACGTTAGTCAAATTACACAAACTTAAGTCGAGTTCTTTGCCTTCCTGCTTGTCTTTGTATTTAGACATAGCTGCTTTTTTATGCGTGCACTTTCTCCTTTTTTTTTTTTTACTACAATTTCAGGATACGCGAATGTCAACGGATACTTTCGTCAATCCAACAAACTCCTCTATTGCACGCACCGTGTTGTTACACGTATATACCGGAAGTAGAAATCATACTTCAACCAATCAAACAATCATTCTTCTATTTTTTTATTTTTTATTTTTTATTTTGCTACGGATGCTTAATAGGGATATAACCAACATGGATGTTGCTTTAAATCTAGTTCTAGATCGGGGAATATAAATGTTTATACTTTATAGGAATGACAATAATATTATTAATAAATATCTAACATAAATGAATTTTATTTAGTTGAATACCCCTCTTTTGTTTTTTTATTTTATCAGTTTTTAGTGACTTCAAACAGCAATGTATTGTATATCCTTAATTTAAGAAGCGAAGCTTAGATTTGTTGACACAATGCCACATGTAGTGAGGATCGAATTCACTACTCAGTAGTAGTACTCTAATTAATCTACGGATCTAGAACAGCAATACTGTTAGAAGCAGTAGACAACCATTTGTAAAGTACTTCTTATTTAATTTATCACACTCATTTATTAGAATCTCTTAGTCACTTCTTAATCAATCTTGTTTTATTTTACCATTTTTTCCGTGGCGTATCTTATTGAAACTTTAATTTTAAAGAAAATAATGACTAAAAATTATGTAATATTGGGCTTTCCCTGCATACATTTTCCAAACTATTATGGTTCATGACAAATTTAATTCACTCTTAGAAGAGTAATATAGTGGCAAGTACATTAACCGTTCGAAAATGTTACTAACGATAAGAAACCTGAAAATGAAAGAATCTAAGACTGAAATGAAGTGCGTTAAAAATGAAAAAGTAAAGAAAGAATTATCTTTCAATTTGATAGGTTTTAAACTCAGGAAAAAGTAAATTACTACAATTTTGATCATTGCCAAAATGGCTGGAAAAAATAGCTTGTTTGGCATCTTAAGACTGTAGAAATTAATAATTCGAACATCGATTTCTTTATTTATTTATCATTTATTTTTATCAAATGTAATTTTCTTTTCCGTTTATTTTACAGCATTGAAGGGGATTTTCTATAAATTTCAATGTTAATGTTTTTTACCAAATATATTCTTTTTTTTGGTGGGGAGGGGGAAAGTTTAACCTCCGGATCCGGAAAAAACGGACGGGGTTTCTCTTGACGTCACTATTACTGTAGTGTAGTGTATGGTAAAGGCCAAATTTACTGTCTATAATAGTACCATTAATTGTTAACTCCATTTGGTTACAATGTTTAAAATGGTTGACTATCGTAATAGTTCTTTTTTGTGATTTGAGAGTTCATACAGGGTTGTTGTGTTCCTTCTGGTTGACGGAAATTAATTCGTTGCATTCACCCTTTCTTCTTTATCTTCTGGAGTTGTACGTCAGGTCAAGCTCACAGCCGATGAATCACCAACCCTTGCGTCTCGAACTCTTACCTCGAATCAAGTTTCTCTCCACTGCGACGTCTCTAGTCTCGTACGTGGTTTTCTTTTTATTTGGCTGAGACATCCGTGTCTCCCGTTTGATTTTTGGCGGGACGTGTTGTCATAGGTTGATTTTTTTTTTATGACGTTCACTGACTCACATAAACTAAGTCTGAGTTCATGTTCGTTACCGAGGATAGGAACAATATAGAAGAAAGGAAAGGAAAGGAAATATGTAGAAGAGAGGGAGGGAGAGTTTTCTTTGTCACTCACTTAGTAAAGAGGAAAGTGTATATTTTCGTATGGTGTTATTACTACTTAATAAAAACTAAAATTACTTATTGTGAATAAAATTAGTTTAAAGGAAATTATCCCAGATGATAAAAGATTTTTTTTCTGGAATGTATTAATTTTTTTTGACGACATGATGTTCTGGATATTGGTTAGGTTATGTAATATATGATATTGAAAAATATATTTATTGTAAGTTTAGTGGAAATATAGGATAACAATTCTGTTATCGATTAAATTAAAAAATATATCAGGTACGTGTAAATTATCTTCGCGTTCTTTCGTGTTTATCTGTCTACTTACTAACATAATCAATTTTGCAAATTAAAAAAATCTTTTTTACTAAAACTTTTAGTAAAAAAGATTTTTTTAATTTGCAAAATTCCTTTTTAGTCTAAAAGGAACTTACTGTTTTAGTCTAAAAGGAACATACTGTTTTTGAAAACTATGAGTAGCTCCCCTTTAGCTAGTAAGAACAAAATCAAAAGTGTTATAAGTTAGTTTCACATACATACTTAAGTTCCCCACTTCTAACATTGAACCGTTTTAAGATAAAATCCTTCCTTACTTGATTCTGGAGTTGATATTTGATTACATAGCACCTAAATATAAAGCAACTATTGTCAGAATTGATAATTGGAATTCCGTGAATGTGCTCCTCCTGTCTTCGTTTAAAATTAAAAATTTAAAAGGGATGCTGTGTTGACATTTTAATTTTTACGTCAACTATTAATTAAAATTTGGGAAGTCCTAGAAAGGATTAATTTTTTTTTAATAAAAAATACTTTGGTCTTCCCTCTTAATAAACCTTTTTAGACGATAAAAAAATTGTTTAATCAAATTCAAATTTGTATCCATTTTTTCATCAGAGTATGCTCTTTTTTTAGCGAAATTTTGAACATAGTGTGCGTGTATGCTCATGTACTTATTTCAGTTGTTGAACATGAAAAACAGTGACTTAAAAAATACAATAATTTACCAGATCCTTGTTTACGTTATATACAGAGACCTTGTAATAGAATATCCAGTCACCCCCATGAATGATTACGCAGGTAGTAAGTACCTAAAGTCCACTCTCTGAGAGAGCGTGAGCGCTCGACGCGACTAAGTTTTCTTTTCCTCTTTTTTGATTTTTTCCCTGTCTTCACGTCAAGTGGAGATTTTAATAAGTAAGTGTTGGATTTTTGTCGTCAATCGTTGAACTTGTTTATTGTTGCATTGTGAAGTATTTTTTGGCCTTTTTTTGAAAACTCATTTTTGTTTGTGATCGGTGTCATGGGAACGCCGACGTTATGGCGCTGTCCCAGCCTGTCGACGCGTCACCCACAGTGGAAAATGCCCCAGTTTGGGTGGAAGATAGACCTTCAAAAAAGGCCTCCAATATTATACGTGCCTTAAGGAAAATTATAGTGACTTTGTCACCGGTAATGAACTGTTACCAATACCGACGCTGTTGGAAGCGGTGAACACCAAAAAACAGTATCCCTGTTGACATCCGACGTTAAGACTCGGAAGCTTATAGGTGTCAACAGGGAAGTTATGGAAGAGGCGCTGAAAACCCTGAATAGAGTGTTAGCGCGTCGTAGCAATGCAATGCGGGACATTTTCCTCCCAACAGTAGAAGCAGCAAAGGCTCTGGCTGGCAATGTACTCATCACTAAGTCAGTCAGACTACATAAAGTGAATACATGGGTCGACAAAAAACAAAAGTGACGTTGCATGACGTACCATTGTTCATTAAAGACGACCATTTAGGGTATTTGTTCAGCGAAGTAGCTGAGGTATCAGCCATAAAAGGAAAAACCTGCATTACTACTGGTGATGTCAATATATACGTAACAGTAGACAGGAAGAATTTCGGCGACATTCCGAATATTCTTAATGTGTGTAGTCCGGTCGTAGTAGTAGAAGGAAGAAGACCAGGGTGTTGGGCGTGTGGGGCAGCTGGCCATTTGTCTAAGGCATGCCCCGGGAAGAAGCCAGAGGATCACCAAAAAACTGTGACCCCCCCCCCCACCAAGAGAAAGTAGACGCAGCCACAAGCCAAAAGAGTGGCCCAGGCAAATGGACAGAAGTTGTAAGGAGGTGGGTAAAAATACAACTGCCACCCACCATCAAGCCAAAATAAAGCAAGCTGAAAAATGGGAGGGAAAAACTGAAAGTAAGAAGGAGCAGCAGCAGCCAAGTTGCAAACAGAAGCCCCAACTGGAATGTCAGCAGGAGCAGGGAGAGCAACAAGCCATACAAGACATCCCCATGGTAGACATGCATCAACCTTAAAAAGAGGAAGAAGACCAGGGAAAAAAGAAAAACGCAGTGGTCGAAGAAGGGCGGAGGAGGCTAAAACCAAACCGAAATATGCCCCAACTTTGCCAACCAGAATAGAAGAAAAAATAGTATCTCCAGCAAACCTTCCATCTTCCCCTTCTAAAGCTTCTATGATCCCCCCTCCAAGCACACCTCAGCCACATACACCCCTTCAAATTACCCCTCCTCAGAGCACGCCGCCACCCCACTCTTCCCAACATACCTTCTCTCAACACACCTCCTTCCCGTAGCACCTCCCAAAAGAGAAAATCCTTCCCAAGGGGGGAAAAATCGTGTAGGATAGGCAGACAAATTGACTACCATTGACGGAAAGTATGTGGAAGATCCAGGTAATGATCCCCGAAGCCCTGGGGAAATATATGGAGGGACCTAAAAGTGTGGGAGCATCTCCATGAGGCTAGAAAAGCTTTTCCCCAAGTTCGAATGGTCGAACTTGGAACACCATAACTGAGAAAATCGGAAAAATTTTGTGCTGGGAGGGACCCGGTTATTCTCCATCCCTCGTTATATAGGGCACTAAAACTAACATATCCCACGGACGTCGGCGGTCAGGGACGGTCGAATTGCGACCGAAATCGGAGGTGGAAGCCTTGGTCAATCCGTCAGGGTCCTTACTGCTGCAGATTTCCGGCCCGCATGTGAGATGGTTTCTTTTCCTATTTTTCTATTTTTTCAGGCCTAATCGATGTCTCTCAAGATAGCCAGTCTGAATGCGAATGGCCTGAGGGATCGGGCTAAAGCTGTCCGCCTACTCCGTGACCTCCTGCCGTTCGGTGTGGATGTTGCCGCGATCCAGGAGAGCCATTTGCAGTTTGCAGTGTCGATGCGTGTGTACTGTCTAACGACTTTGTCGTCTATTCAGCATACGGGGATCGGCTTGCCATAGGAGTTTCTTTGCTGGTGAAGCGTACTCTTGATGTGAAGGTGGACCTTGTACATGCCGAGGGCCGGTCGATCGTGGCCGATATTGCCGTGAAAAGTGGTTCGTTCTCATTCGTTGCAGTTTATGCGCCCAACGACCAGGAGGAGCAGGTCTCATTTTTCCTGCGGTTGGGGCCTTTCCTGGTGGATTCAACGCGCTTAGTTCTAATGGGGGACTGGAATGCCATTCTGGACCCCAAGTTAGATCGGGGACGGGATGCTAACGGGAGTAGGGGCGATCGTAGCAGGGTTAATCTGATCAACGATTTTGGTCTGGTTGATAGACACTGGGTCGATCACCCCGGGGGAAGATGTGGTCGTGGGCTCGTAATTGGCCTTCTGTCCGGATGGATAGCTACCTTGACAGAATGTTAGTTAGAAGGGCCGACATAGATTTGTTAGATTGTCCCACGTTCCACTGGGTAGGCTATTCGAACTACAAACACGTTTGTGCCCGGATTGCTTCAGATCGTAGGCCTAGAATGGGTACTGGAAGTTCAATCTGTCTTTACTGGACAGGCGGGGCTTTCGGGAGCAGCTAACTAGCTTAGCCTTCCAGGAGCTAGTGGGGGCGGTTATCGGGAATAGATGGTGGGGAAAAAAGGTGTAGCATTAGCAAACGGCTCGCCCTAGATAGAGCTGAGAAGATAAGGACACTTAAGGCTATTTTTTCCAGGGCGGTGGCTGAGAGGCGTGGATCCCCTAAAAATAGCCTTAGCTAGGGAGGTCCTGGAGCGTTCGACTAGCAAGCGCTACATGGGCCAGGTAATTAGACATGGGCTAAGCAAGATGTTTTCCGAAGCGGTGAACATGGGTGCAGAATTGCGCAAGGAAGAGGTTCGTCGAGGGTCCGATCAGTACATTCGTGAAGTCAAAACCCCGGAGGGGCACACTCTTCGGGCCACTGACGACATGTGCAAGGATCTGGTCTCCGTGAGAAGGAGTTTCGCAGCTATTTGACTGTCTTTCCTCGGCTTTCGTCGATTGAAGCGGCTAGCTGCGAGAGAGATCACGGAGGGCAAAGTCTACGAGGCATTGAAGAAGGTCGGCAGAGGCAAGTCGCCGGGTCTGGATGGTTTGCCCTATGAATTGTACTTGAGGCTGTCGCTTTTGACTGATGTGTTCAACAACTCCTTCCGGCAGGGGTCTCTCCCCGACCGGTTCTCCTGGGGGTGCAATCATGCTGTTGAAAAAGGGCCAGGGTGATGGGGGAAAACTAGATGATTACAGGTCCATAACTCTGCTAAACACAGAGTTAAAGATTTTAGCCAAGATCCTGCAGGAGCGTTTGCAGTCAGTTGCCGAGTCCTGAGCAGACTTGTTCTGTGAGGGGCCAAACAATTCAGAGCAACTTGCATCTGATCCGCACGAACATAGAGGGTGTAAAAGACGACGATGAGGCCGCGCTGATCAATTTAGATCGGTCCAAGGCATTTGATAGGGTTGACCATCGCTATCTTGGGGCTGTCCGGCCTCATTACCAGCCATAAGAGATCTTCAAAAAAATATGATCCTGGTTACGAGAAAACGGAAAAAATCCAAAAATTAAAAGCTAAATTAGACCAGCAACGAAAAAGAAAATCTTCCCCATAAAGAAAGCGCCTCCCTCTACATCAATTGCCCTACATTCAACTCAGTCTCCCCCTCCCTCTACCTGCAGTCAGCTCAAGACCGTTTCCACAAAGAAGGCCACTCCCTCCACACCCTCTGACCCATCTCATTCTTCCCATCTCTCAACCTCTCTTTGTAGAGAAAAATCCTTACCTTCCACATCTTTTCCCATCCCTCAACCCCTCTCAGTAGAGACCCCAGCCCTTTCAGACAAACATATACCCCATTAAAACTCCAGAAATACCTCCTTCCCAAATCAAAAGACTTAGAAGCCCCACGCAGCCCAATGACAGCGGCCTGTTTTGTTTCGGTAGACCGAGCTTTTTTTTAATGATATCTCGTTCGGTAGTTCTAGCGGGTGATTCGAATGCCGTCCTTGATTCCGATATAGATCGTCTAGGGCAAAAAGCCGGCACTAACAATCCGGATGTGAAGCCGTTTCGAGACTTTATCAACGGGTTTGATCTCGTCGATAAGTATCGAAATGAGCACCCCCGGGAGGTAGTATGGGCCTGGACTAGGGGCGGCAGCTCGGATTTGGTGGTGAACGCAAGCTACACCGACCGAGTTCTAGTTAAGAGAGTCGACGTAGGGCTCTTAGAATGTCCGTTTCCATTTTATAGTTTACTGGGATCATAGGCTTGTCTGGGTTCGAGTAAACTTAGATAATCCTAAGGTTAAGATGGCTGGCTACTGGAAATTGAACGCATCATTATTTGGTGAGCAAGATTTGCGGGACCAGCTTTTACTAATGCTACAGCGGGAATTGTCAGGGGCTGTGGTTGGGAATAAGTGGTGGGATTCTTTGAAATCTAAACTTAGGTCTTTTGCTGCTGATTTTAGTCGACGACTCAATCTAGCAGGGTCAGCAGCGCAAAAGTCTTGTGAGAAAAAAGTTGATCGGGCGATTAAATCCTGTGTTAGTGGGGACGTAGCCGTAACTAAGGCAGAGTTGGCCTCCTTGCTTATCAAGAAGGATCAAGCTCTGGTAGTTAGGGTGAGGTTAAAAAAAATGTCTCCTGAGGCAACGAATATGGCTGCTGAATTGCGTGCAGAGGAAGCTCGTAGAGCGTCTAGTCGGCATATCGCTAGCATCACATTTCCGGACAAGCGGACTGTAACTACAGACGTGGGCATTTGTGAGGCTTTCCGTGACTACTTTAGGGAAATATTTACCAGGGAGCCCGGTCTGAGCGCTACTCAGTTCGATGCCTATTTCGCCAACTTCCCCCGCCTCGAGGCGGCTGAAGCGGCTGGGTTCGAGGGTCCCATTACAGAGTTTGAGATCTGGGATGCGTTGAAGCAGGTTGGCATGGACAAGACTACGGGATTAGATGGTCTTCCGTACGAAATGTACTTGAGGCAGTCGCCCGTTTTTGTTCCCTTGCTGGCACTGATTTTCAACAACTGGATGAAGCAGAGGTCTATACCTCAACGCTTCACCAGGGATGTGATCAAGTTGCTTCGCAAGAGCAAAGACGGTGGGGATGGGGTAGATAATTATCGGTCTTTGACGATGTTAACTACAGAGTTGAAGATTTTAGCGAAGGTCTTAGCTGGCCGCTTGCAGACTGTCCTCTCTAGTCTGATTGGTCCCGAGTAGACTTGTGCTGTGAAGGGCAGGACTATTCGGGACAACTTTCATTTGGTACGCTTGATCATCGAGCAAGTCGACAGTGATGCCGCGCTGATCAATTTAGATCAGTCCAAGGCTTTCGATAGAGTTGAACATCGATTTCTGGAGGCTGTTCTTTCGGTCGCCGGTTTCGGGCCGGACTTTCACTTGGATCCGACTTCTGTAAGCGTCCCCCGGTACGCTGGTGAATGGGGTAAGATCGAAACCTTTCATTTTATCTCGCTCTATTTGTCAAGGTTGTCTGCTGTCTACATTGCTGTACATTTTTGCGCTGGAACCTTTCCTGCGTAAGTTGAAGACGAATTCGGTCCTTCGTGGAATTTCCTTACCTGGTGCTACCACCTCGGCCAGGTACTTCGCCTATGTGATGACGTTTCGATTTTGTGTCGAGCAGAGCCGAAATTAACGAAGTCAGCAAAGAAATCAAAGGTAACGAGATGGTGACAGGGGCCAAGATTAACCGCGATAAGTCTGTTGGCTTGCGGTTGGGTTCGTGGATGGGGGTTTCTTTCCCTGGGCCTTTCCTCTAGAAGGACGAGCCGGTCAGGATACTCGGCGTCTGGTTCGGTCCTGACCTTCTGTTGGAAATGAATAGGTCGGAGGTACGAGTGAAGGCCGAGGTCGCAGTTCGTCTGTGGACTCTGAGGAATCTTTCCTTAAATGAGAGGGCGGAAGTATGTGCCTCGCACATCTATCAGATTCCCTTTTACCGACTCACCGTGCTTCCACTCCCGTCTGACACTTCATTGGGGTTTGCAAGGCTCTTGTTCTCCTTCTTGTGGGGAGGCAAGGCCGCCATGGTTAGTCGCGAGATCTCTTACCTCCATCCCTCTGATGGCGGTCTGGGGGTGTCTTGCGTTGAGACTCGTCGACATATGCTTCGCATTACTTATCTAGACCGAATGTGTATGCAATTGGATGAGAACGGCGAATTCTAGAAGGAAGACGCCCGTAAAAATTTTCCATCCTTGAGAAATATGTGCTCGTGTGAGGAGGAGGCCGGCCGTACGCCTCGAGGCGAGGGCTCTTACTATGTGAATGTCGGCTTGCCCTCAAGCGACTCTTACGGGTGAAGGATGGCCTCTCGGACGTCCAGCCGTTGTCACGTAAGGCATTATATCAGGTGTTAGGGGGAACGTTCAGGATGCCGTTATTGGCGAGCTCGGTCTGACGAAGCTGGAGGCTCGCTGCATATGGCCTTGGGTGCCCGGGCTGAAATGTCTCACTAACACTGAGGCATGACTTACCTGACTGATGATTCGAGGAGCCCACTGGGTCGCCAAAAGACTTTGTGCGACGAGTTTGGTAAAGTCACTAAACTGCGTTCCCTGCAGTGGGGAGGTGGAGACCCTAGGTCACACCTTTTTTCAGTGTAGTGTCGTAGCTCCGTTGTGCAAGTTTGTTGAAGACATCATGGTTCGCATGCTACGCGGAAAGTTTTTTTGTCCTCGACGCCAGTTCCGTCTGTAGCAATATAGTACCGCCCTTGACTAAGGCTGAGCACTAGGTGTTCCTTTACTTATTGGGGGTTATGCGAGTCGTGATATGGACGACGCGACAGGAAGAATTCCATGGGCGCGAGAAGTTTACCTCTTCCAAACTGATCTTGTTCTTTAAGTATCAGCTTAAAGTCAAGATCAGGACGGAAAGGAAACGACTCCATCCCTTGGAATTTGGTGAAAGATGGGTGAATCTTGCGCGTCTCTCCCGAGTGAAAGGTGCTGACTTGGAGTGGCATTTTGATGCCGGTTAGGCATTAAGAATTTTGGGATTGCTGGGTTGAACATTGGCAACACTTCCCATATAGAGGTTAGTTTAGGTTTTTGTTTTAGATTTTTTTTCTCCTTTTTCAATGTTAACTTAGCTAGGGTATGTATGCTCATTGGCACCTTTTATTTCTGGCCCTATTTTTTTTCTTTTGTTTAATTCACAATCCCTCCCATCGTTAGGTGGTTAGTGGTATCAGTTCTCTGGTGGGTGCGGGGCGCCTTTCGTTTCGAATGTGTCTTTCGTATTTGTTGTGTTTGAATGAGTGTGTGGTTGTAGTGATTGCATGGCTTGTACGAATGTTTTAGTTTTCTAAAGTCTCGTATTGATTTCGTCCAGTTAAATGATGTTTCTGCCACAGTATGGGGTTTTTACTACTAACAAAATTTTTGTTCAGTTTCTTGTATATAGTTTTGTACATATATGTAAATAATCATTGGGGTTTTTAGATTTTTAAATTGTTATTTTTATTCCCCTCCTCCCACAGACAATGAATTGTAAATATGGGGACTAGTTTAGGACTTCATAGAGTTTCTGAAGCATTATGGTGGTTGAGATAAGAATGACAAGTAAGAATGCGTTGTTTTGCTGAAAAGAATATTGTTTGTATGCCTGGGTCAGTGATTGTGACTAGCTAAGTTTAATCTTAAGACAATTGATGACAGTTCTTTTCCCCTTTTTCGCCTTGTGCCGCATTTGTACAGTTTACGTACAATAAATGTAGTGAGACTAGCTGCCACAGAAATCCACGACAGTTGAAGCTATGCGCCGATCTTCTCACTCAAAACTCACAACTGCATATTCCTTTACACTTACATATTTTTCCTCTTGCACGGCAGACCTGTTAAAAACATTTATAACAAACAACTCTTTTCTTTTTCAGAGAACTTTGTTAGTCAAAGAGAGATAACTCTTGTGTTACTCATTGCATGCTTTTTTATGCATTGTTGAATACAATTTTTATATATAATGATACCTTTGCCTTGTCCCTTTCTTCATATCATTTTGGTTTCCTAATCAAAATTAAATAAATGTGGTGGAAGTCTGCCACAGTGTTATGTATTTATTCCCTTAGCTCTGGATATAACATTGGCAACGAGAATGTTTGAAACACTCACACCAATATAACAGTGGTGACGAGGATTGTTGAAACGAATTCACATCAAAATTCAGTGACGCCAAAACGAACTTGCTGGAAGAAAAATATTTGTCAGCTACAACGTTTGGGTTACAGGAGTTTCGCAGGAAGACTTTCTGAAAAAGGATTTATCTCTCAAAATATTTTTAAAAGTAAGAATATTTGTTTTTCTTTAATAAAAGAAATTTGAGTTTATTGGAAAGAAAAATAGCGAAGTTTAAGTATTTTGTTTCGGTTTCTGAAAGACTTACCGAGTTTCAGTATGAAACAATTAACAGAACTTATGAAATTGTTGTGCACTAGTGTTCAGCAACAACAAATTCAGCAAAAGCAGCAAATACAACTGATGCAAAACCAACAACACCAGCTTCAACTTTTTGAAAAATTAGTGACGAAAACCGAACAAGAAATCAGTTTTTTCTCTGCCGAAGGTATTGCAAATTCGTTAACGGAATTTCATTATGACTCGGACAATGGGATTACCTTCCCGGCATATTTCAGAAGACACGAATCTATATTTACGAATAGATGCCAAGACTGGTCAGATGAGGAAAAAGTCACCCTTTTATTACAAAAAATGGGGACAGATGAAAATACAAAATACGCTAGCCTAATATTACGAAAGAGACTGGAAAAAGTCTCGTTTGAAGAAACAGTTAAAACACTATCGAGGATATTTGATGAAAGAGATAGCTTGTTCCACACACGCTATAAATGCCTTAATATTGTGAAGTGAGAAAATGACGATTTTTTATCGTATGCTGGGACGGTTAACTCATTTTGTGAACTTTGCAAAATTGAAGAGATCTCGAAAGATTTATTCAAATGTCTAATATTTGTTCAAGGACTAACAGCTCCCAAGGACAAGGATATCAGGTCGCGAATTCTTACAATTATTAAAAAAGACGATAAGATTACTTTGCAGAAAGTTACTGAAGAGTGCCAACGTTTGATTAACGTAAAACGAGACAATACTCGTATAGAGGAAACGAATGTCTTCAAAGTTCAACGAGTGAAAGCAAAAAAGGCCCCAAATGTCAAGAACAAAGTAAAAAGAAATGCCAATGTTGCGGAGGATTTAATCGCACAAAATATAATTGCAGGTTTAAAAACAAGGTATTTTGAATGTGGCCGTAACGAATATAAAGGGTCCCAATTCTATAAAAGAAAGAAAAAGACCAGTAAAAAACTGAATGTGATTCTCTCCAGAAAGGAATTTGAGAATAACGAGAAACGAAAATATGTCGATGCTCGTATAAATGGACATATGGTAACATTTCTTTTGGATTCAGGTTCTGACATTAGTATAAATGACGAACATACATGGAGAAAAATAGGTCGACCAAACTTGACTAACACGAACAAAATTTCCAGAGGTATTTCAGGAAAAACTCGAATTTAAGGGTGAACTCAAGTGTAACGTTTCGTTTTGTAGTAAGACTTTCAAGTCAAAAGTCTACGTACATAAAGGGAACAACTCCTGTCTTTTCGGCATTGATTAGATCGTGCTATTTAACTTATGGGAATTTCCCGTAAACTCTTTTTGTAATCAGGTGAACACCTAGGAAAAGAAATTAAAACAGAAAAATTCGTGCATGATTTGAAGGACAAATTTCCCAGAGTTTTCTCTGAAGGATTGTTTGAAAACGGAGGTAAAATTTGAGATAAAAGAAAATGCTACATCTATTTTCAGACCTAAAAGGAACGTTCCATTTTCTTCACTAGATTCTATTGACAAAGAACTAGAGAGAATGGAAAAATTAAATGTGATTTCGAGGGTGGATCACTCAGATTGGGCATCGCCGACTGTATGTTAAAAAGAAAAATAATAAAATTAGAGTATGTGCAGATCGTTCGACGGGTTTGAATGACTGTCTAAAAGACCAGTTACCCGCTTCCCTCAGCCGAGAACATTTTCTCAAAATTAAATGGGGTGGAAAATATACTCTAAAATTGATTTGTCAGATGCATACTTGCAAGTCGGTCAACGAAGAGTGTTCCAAGTATTTGACGATTAACACACATAGAGGACGATTTAAATTATAAACGACTACCATTTGGTTTAAAAGTCGCACCGTCACTTTTTCAACAAATCATGGATACAATGCTTGCAGGGTTAAAATTTGCCATTGCTTATCTGGATGACATCTTGGTGAAAAGCAAAAATATAGATGAGCATAAAAGACAAATAAGGGCTATCTTTAAGAGAATTGAAGAATTCGGATTTAAAGTGAATCCCGAAAAATGAATTTTTTATGGAGAAAATTAAGTATCTCGGGCAGATTGTCGATAAAGATGGCAGAAAACCAGATCCACGGAGAACTGAAGCCATAAGAAATATGCCTGACCCTGATAACGTGGCAAAATTGCAATCATTTTTAGGTTTGGCGCAATATTACGCAATATACATTCTAAAGATATATTGTGGAATCTTCCACAACAAGCCAGTTAACCCCTGCTAGGAAATGCACTATTCCTGTTGTAATTTTCACCATCACAATCTTACAAAAAATATAACAAGCATTCATTGGTTAATCACCTTCAATCTAACTTGCTGATTGGTCAGTTCCCACCAATCAAACCGCCTGCACGCGACAAATCTGTTTTCCCGCTGAATATGCTCGGAGCCTCCACGTGATACACGACCTTATAAAAGCAAAACACGTGTTGTTTCTTTTCATTCATCTCACACTTGAATTGACTTGTTGAAGACGTCACTTGTTGAAAACTGTGTCACTAGTACAAAGTACCCTTTTTGACCTTTTCTATCCCCTTGGATAACGGCGGTCTCTCTCAAGACGGTACCATCAAAACTGAGATGGGCCATGGGTCGATGCTGTCGGTATCCTTTCCCCGACCATGTTTAATCCAGCAGAGCAACCCTAATCGGTCTGACAATGTATCTCTGGTTAGCTAGTTTAAATACTCGAGGCCTGAGGTCTGAGTCTCGAAGGGCGAGGCTCTATCGCGACCTTCAGCGTCTCGGGGTGGGTGTATGTTGTGTGCAAGAGACCCGTTTTTCTTCTCGCGATCATGACGGCATTCTGTCTAGAGGGTTTTCCCTCTATTAAGCATGTTATGATGGACGCTCGTGGGGTGTCTCTTGGCTGGTGAGCAAGTCCTTGAAGGCTGCGTGTGCTCTTGTCTCCGCAGATCCGGTGGGCAGACTTTGCGTGCTGGATGTTACCATAAAGGATAAGGCTCTATGTCTCATTGGGGTTTATGCGCCCAACAAGCATTTTGTGCGGCCTGCTTTGTTCGGCAGATTGAGATGTTCTTGGCGTCATCTCGTCGGGTAGTTTTAGCGGGGGATTGGAATGCCGTCCTTGACCCCGATATAGATCGTATAGGGTCAAGATTGGGTACTAACAACCGGGACGTGAAACCATTTCGGGACTTTATCGACAGGTTTGATCTTGTCAATAAATACCGAAATGAACACCCTCGGGAGGTAGTGTGGACTTGGACTAATAGTGGCAGCTCGGGTACTCAGGTGCTTTCTAGCTACCTGGACCGATTCTTAGTCAGGAGAGTCGACGTAGGGCTCTTAGGGTGTCCAAGTTCCCATCATATAGTTTATTCGGATCATAGGCTAGTCCGGGTCCGGGTAAACTTAGATAAGCCTAAGGTTAAGATGGCTGGTTACTGGAAATTGAACTGCTCATTATTTCGGGAGCAAGATTTCCTGGACCAGCTGCTACTAATGATACAAAGGGAACTGACGGGGGTTGTGGTGGGAAATGTCTGGTGGGATAAACTCAAATCCAAAATTGGAACGTTTGCTGCCGATTATAGTCGTCGGCTCAATCTAGATAGATTAGCGCAAACGGCTTGTGAGCAAAAAGTTGATCGGGCGATTAAATCCCTGATAGTGGGGACGTAGCTTTAGCTAAGGCAGAGTTGGCCTCCTTGCTTATCAAGAAAGATCAAGCTCAGGTAGTTAGGGCTAGTTTAAAAAGAATGTCTCCTGAGGCAACGAATATGGCCGCTGAATTGCGTGCAGAGGAGATTCGGAGTGCATCTCGACGGCATATCGCATGCGTCACATTGCCGGATAAGCGGGCCGTAACTACAAACGAGGGTATATGTGAGGCTTTTCGTGAGTATTTTCAGGAACTTTTCACCAGGGAGCCCGGTCTGAGCCCTTCTCAGTTCGACACCTATTTCGCTGACTTCCCCTACCTTGAGGCAGCTGAAGCGGCTAGGTGCGAGGATCCCATAACAGAGTCGGAAATCTAGGATGCGCTGAAAAGGTTGGCCTAGACAAATCTCCGGGATTAGATGGTCTTCCGTAAGAAGTGTACTTGAGGCAGTCGCCTGTTTTTGTTCCCTTGCTGACACTGATTTTCCCCAACGCTTCACCAGAGGCGTAATCAAGTTGTTACGTAAGGATAAAAACGGTGGGGATGGGTTAGGTAACTTTCGCCCTTTAACTATGTTAAACATACAGTTAAAGATTTGCAGGCTGTCCTATCTAGTCTGATTGGCTCCGAACAGACTTGTGCTGTGAAGGGCAGGACTATTCAGGACAACCTTCATTTGGTACGCTTGATCATCGACAGTGAAGCCGCGCTGATCAAGTTAGATCAGTCCAAGGCTTTCGATAGGGTTGACCATCGGTTTCTGAAGGCTGTTCTTTCGGCGGCCGGTTTCGGGTCGTACTTTCGCACCTGGATCCGACCGGTGCGCTGGTGGAGGTGAATGGAGTACGATCGGTGCTTTTCGTATTGTCTCGCTCCATTCGCTTTTGCTGTACGTTCTTGCGTTGGAACCTTTCCTTCGCAAGTTAAAGACGAATCAGGTCCTACGCGGAATTTGCCTACCTGGCGCTACCAATGCGCTACCAATTCGCCTAGGTATTCCGCCTATGCTGATGATGTTTCGGTTCTTGTGTCGAGCAGAGCCGAGCCGAGATTAAGTCAGCAAAGAAATCAGTGGTGACAGGGGCCAAGAATGTGGTGACAGGGGCCAAGATCAATCGCGATAAGTCTGTTGGTTTGCTATTGGGTGCATGGAAGGGAGTTTCTCTTCCCGGACCTTTCCTCTGGATGGATGGGCCCGTCAAGATTCTCGGCGTCTGGTTCGGTCCTGATCTCCAGTTGGATATGAATTGGTCGGAGGTGCATGGGAAGGCCGGGATCGCAATTAACTTGTGGTCTCGGAGGAATCTTTCCTTAAAGGGGAGGGCGGAAGTATGTGGTTCGCACATCTACCCGATTCTCCTTTACCGACTCTCGGCGCTTCCACTTCCGTCTGACACATTATTGCCGTCAATGAAGCTCCTGTTCTCCTTCTTGTGGGTAGGCAAGGCTGCCAGAGTCTCTCGGGAGATCTGTTGACTTCATCCATCTGAAGGTATGCCTAGCATTGAGATTCGTCAATATATGCTTCGCATCAGGTTCCAGGTGGGCGCCTCCTGGAAGGAAGACGCCCGTAAGAACTTCCCATTCTTGAGAAGTGTGGGGTCGGCTGAGAAGGAGGCTCACCGTTTACCGTTTACCCAAAGCCGTGCTCCTTCTACCGTGAATGTCGTCGTGCCCTGAAACGACTCTTACGGGCGTTGGATGGCCTCTCCAACGCCCAGGCGTTGTCTCATAAGGCATTATATCAGGTGTTAGTTAGGGGCCCGTTCGTGATGATTTGATTGACGAGCTCGGTCTTGTGAAGCGGGAGGCTAGCTCAATATGGCCTTGGGCGCCCGGGTTGAAATGTCTCAATAATAATGAGGTATTACTCACCTGGCTGTTGATGCGTGGGGCCCTCTGGGTCGCCAAAAGACTGCGTAGCAGGCTTGGAGAAATATCCAAACTGCCGCCGCTGTAGTGGGGAGGTCGAAACCACTGGTCACACCTTTTTCCTTGCTCGGTGGTAGCACCGCTGTGCAAGTATGTTGAAGGCCTCATGGTTCGCATGCTATCTGGAAAGTTTTTTTTGTCCTTGAGGCCTCTTCTGTTTGTAGCAATGTGGCTCTGCCGTTGGCGAGGGCTTAACACTATGCGTTCTTATGCTTACTAGGTCTTATGAGAGTTGTCATTTGGACGACACGTCAGAAGGGATTCTATGGAGGCGAGAAGTTTACCGCTTCCCAGCTGATCTTGAGTCAAGATTAGGTCGGAAAAGCGGCGACTCTCTTCATCTGAATTCGGCAAAAGGTGGGTGAATCTTGCCTGTTTTTGTCGTGTGAAAGGGGCTGACCTGGAGTGGCACTTTGATGCCAGTTAGGCATCGGGATATTGCTTAGCTGGGTTGAACACGGGCAACCCACCCCAAAATATAGGTTAGCTTAGGTTTAGTTTTTTGAGTCTTTAGTTTTCTTTTTCAGTAAACTTAGCTAGAGTATGTATGCTCACCGGCCCCTTTTATTTCTGTCCTTATTTTTCTTTAAGTTTAATTCTCCATCCCATCCCTCGTTAGGTGGTCAGTGACGTCAGTTCTCTGGTGGATGCGGGGCGTTTTTCGTTTCGGGTGTGATTTTTCGTATCTGTTGTTGTGTCTGAATGAGTGCATGTCTGTGTGAGTACTTGGGATGAATGAATGTTTTTAATTTTTATAGTTCTGCATTAATTTCGTCTAGTTAACTGATGTTTCTGCTACATTTAGTGATTGTGGGGGTTTATTACTAACTCGATTTTGTTTAGTTTCTTGTAAATAGTTATTTGTTTCATACTGTAAATACTCATTGGGATTACTTTTTAAAATTTTAAATTGTTGTTTTATTCCCCCCCCCACTGACCACAAATTGTACATATGGGGTCTAGTTAGTATTTTCATGGAGTCATTGAGGTATTATGGTGGGTGCGGTGAGAAAGGTACGTAAGAATGTGTTGTTTTGGTGTAAGGAATATTGTTAGTATGATTGGGTCAGTGTTTGTGGCTAGCTAAGTCTAGAAGTTAAGACAGAAGACCGACCTTTGTCCTCATTCCCCACTTCGGCCTTGTGCCACATTTTCTGTTATATTTCAGAAATAAATAATGTTTCTTTTCATTCATCTCTCTTGCGTCTCATTCCTTGCTGCCAAGATGTAATCTTCAAGAACTCCCGTCTTAACCTTTGCAGTCAGACGTTAAAGACCATTACCAATATTCACGCAAGTACGAACACTGAAATCTCTTCTGAACTTTTACCAACTTGTACAATACACAATTCCAAAGATCTGTGTAGATGCGTGTGAGTTGCTGAATTCTACTATTTTTAGAACAAAACACTCCTTTTATAACTATTGCTAGGCTCCAGGAACAAAAGCAGGAGAATTGAACGAACACAGAAAATATATGATTGGATGAAAAATTAACCAATCAGTGATTTTCTAACAAAAGCATGTTTGTGAAATTCACGGCAGAAAAAAATCAGTGTGGTGACTGCAATTAGTAAATTGTCCTATGGTAAACAGTATTTATTATTTAACCAATCACAGTTGAGAAAACTGTAGGCGTGGTAAACGTAGTAGTAGTCACTACAAGGGCATTCCAACTCATTCTGCAAACCTATTAAGACGGTGAGGCGTAACATTATTGAATTATCATTTTAAAATGGAGTACATCTCATCTAAAAATTTCGGTCATGCAGATGGACTATCAAGGTTGATTCCAAAACATAATGAAACTTGGGAAGAAACTGTAATTGTGGCTTTAAAGGACGAACAAGAAATATCGCATTTGCTGTGTAATACTGTTTGGGAACTACTGGTGACGCTGGGAGACATAAGGAAAGCAGCAGAAAATGAGTTTATTAAAAGGAAAACTATGAAAAAACAAGCCAGGATAAATAAAAGAAATAAAAAGGGAATAAAAATTTCTCCGTATTCGATCTGTGAAAATACGCTAATGTACGCAGACAGGCTGGTGATGCCACAGGCATTACATAAAAAGATTTTAAAAGAATTTCATACGGGTCACCCTGGCATATCTCGTATGAAATCTCTTATGCGAAGTTACGTTTTTTGGCCACGACTGGACGCAGACGTAGAAAATGTTTTTAAAAATTGCAGAGGGTGTCAGTTAGCTGCAAGAGCAGCGCCAGTTAAAACACAATCATGGCCAAAAACAGATATTTCCTGGACACGTCTACACATTGATTATGCAGGACCACTTAATGCGTATTATTACTTGACATTGGGGATAGTTCCAGATGTATAGCACGCAAACTCATACACGTGAATAGTAAAACATACATTTTCACATCTTCATCATTGTGTTTCACAAAAAAATGACCTGTAAAATCCACACCCACTTGTTTAAAGGGGTGGACAAAATTTACCCGATGATAGGGCAGTTGGGACCCGGAGGGAGCTTTACTAGGCAACGAATTGATCCTCTTGCAAGTAATACAATTACGGAGAATCCTTTTTACCGGTTGTCTCCCCTGGGGAATCCAAAATCCTGATAACCTCAACTTACTGAGCGTTGAATTGGTTTCCATATGGCAACAATTTAAGTGAGCCTCATTAATAGCCAATTTAGTCAGGTGATGATTTTTTCCTAACAGAATAGGAAATTTTACTTCAAAAGGAAGAATATCAGAGTTCTGAATGCGCCCCCTGGTCCGCATCAGACCATCTTTATCTAAGAATAGGCCTAGGGCTGATACCCTAGGAGGTATAACCTTATTTGAAGATTGTTTCAAATAATCCAATTCGAAGAAAAAAAACTTCACTTTGCATATTGGTAAAAAGCAGCATCTTGGCTATATTAAAGGTATTAGTGCTTCGGTGACGTAATTTGTCGACAAAACTTAGCACCTTCTCTAAGACATTGATCGCCTTAGATAATGTGGAAAATTTCGAGATTTCCAAAGGTAAACTGCTGTCAACCGAGCACGTATCTACAGATATCATGCAGGATACAATTTTCCTGTTGTTGTCGTTAAGACAGGGTAAGGGTGATACGGGCCAGCAGATGCTATTTTGATTAAGCCACTCAGGGCTGTACACCCAGAATTTGAACAGTTGTGCGAACTTAGAGGTGGTGAGGCCTCTGGTTAGCAGATCTGCCGGATTTTCCGTCGAAGGAACATATTTAAATTTAGGTGATATGCCAAATTTGAGGGTAATCTCCTCCAAAGACTTTTTAATATCAGATATTCGATTTTCTACAAATATATTTTTTTGGACCCTTTGCCGTTTAAAACTCACGAAAGGGCTACTTGAGCATCTGACACAAGGTAAAGGGCAAGGATATTTATAGGCTTTAAGGCCGCTAAAACCTGAGGGACAACTTTAAGGGCCAGATATATGGCCATAAGTTCCAGGGTAGGGAGTGATTTCCCCTTGATGGGAGCTACTTTGGCTTTGGCGAATAATAAGGAACATTGGGTTCCTTGTTTTGCGTACATAGTAAATACAAAAGCCTGCTTAGACGCATCGCAGAAGCAAATGAACTCAACTGGGAGTTCTCCGATAATACGCATTCCCATAAATTATTTAATTCTTTAGCATGTATTTGCCACAAGTTTAGAAAATTCTCGGGAATCTGATGATCCCATGATAAGTTATTCTTCCATAATTGACTAATGAATATCTTCCCATGTACAGTTACAGGAAGAAGTAATGATAATGGATCATATACGGAGGAAATCTGGGAAAGAACCCCACGCTTAGTATTGACATTGGAGTCTATACCTGTGGGATTAAGTTTAATTGAATCTTGAAGAGGGGAATAAAGATAACCCAACACCTTTTCAAAGGTGGGAAGCGGGGACGTAATTGAATCGTCCTCCAACATTTTACTTTGCAGGTTCGAGCAATTGGAATTGCAGGACCGAAGCTCGAATCCTGCTTCCTTTAATCTGCCACGTACAGTGTTATAAACGTGAAGTAAAGAATCACGGTCACAGCTAGATGTGACCAAATTGTCAACATAAAAGCTGTTGTAAATGGTATGAGAGGCCAAATCAGCCTTGTACTTTTTCGCATGAAATTTAAGTATAAAACTCAAGATGAAAGGGCTGGCATTAAACCCGAAGATAATAGTATTATATATGTAAGTGCATAATTTGTCATTCACCTTAAGAAAAAAGCAAAATCTATTTTTGTCTTCAACAGATTTCAGATGAATTTGTAGAAATGCTTTACGCAAATCGCCCAGAAGAACATCATTATTCTTTCGGAACGTTAACAATAAATCCAATAATTGAGCAGTGAGATTAACGCCAGAATAAGCGGCATCATTGATTGAGGTACCCCCCCGTCTCTTCAACGAACAGTTGAAGACGGGGCGGATTTTTGTAGTTACCCCCTGACCCTTCTTGATGACAGGTCTATGGGGGACCCAAATATAATTCTCGTAAGTCCCTGGCAGGACCGAGAATGGTTCAATTATGCCACAGTCTTCGTATTCATTGAAGACTTTTAAATAATCATCGTACAGTCCCTTCCTGTTTAAAGACTCTCTGCATTATTCTCAGAGAAGGCACATAGTTGGACTCAGCACGAGAAATCTTCTCGTAGTCCCAAGGTAGATCAATATAGTATCTACCGTCCTTAAGAACGATAGACTCCTCAAATTTCTTTATCTTCTCTTCATCTAGGGAAGACAACTTTCTGTTCTCATCGACCCCTATGGAATCGAAAGAAATTTCTCTATCCCACGTTCGACCGAAGATTCATAGAAGAAAGGCTGAAGTGCATCCTCGTACGAATGGGCAGGATTCAAAACGCTGTCGACCAAATAAGAATGACAAGGAGGAAGGGAATTCACCACTTTATCAAAGGGAGGCAACTCTTCCTTAACAGGATTATTTGACAAAAACTTTCTTCCTTCCCCAAAGGGAATTACATACTTGGAGATTTTCCAAGCGCTACCACCTAGATATCGGATCACACGGAAATTATTAATCCGTTGAATTAAGTCTAATCCAATGATGTCATTAATATCAGATCCATTTAGATCACTATAACCTGGACAGAGACGAAAACCTTCCTTAGTTAAGTTAGAGGTTATTTCGTCAAACCTGTCCACATTGAACCTCAGATTCAGATCCCCAGCAAATAAAGCCGGAAATAAAAAGGGTTTTCAAACCCTAATTTAAGGGATACATTAAATTCCTGAAGGTTCAAGGAACTACTCCCAATCATAGTATTTACAGGCATCTCTACTGATCTGGGTTTAAATTTTTACCCCGGAATTTAACTGTGTTAAAATAGCCTGTGAAAAAATGATCTCTGGCTGCCTGTATCTAAAAGGCAGTAGAAGTAAACGGGGTGTTTATTTACCCTCATAGAAATTTTGAGAACAGGAAAAATGCAGTTTCCCTGCCCCGATAAGGTAGTCCTTCCAACAAAGGATTTTGGACTTTTAGGGCACATAATAGAATAGTGATTCTTTAGCCCACAAATAGCGCAAGGGTAAGGGAATCCCTTAATCCCTTTGCAATGCGAATCCAAGTGTCCACCTAGGCACTTAGTACATAAATTAAGTTCCTTGGCCCTCTGAAATTTATCTTCGAAGGCCTGGTATTTGGTACACTCCTTAACAGAATGATCCGTAGCCTTGCATAATTTACAAGTTTTAAAGGCTTCGCCATTATTAGCGAGAGATTTGAAGGTATTCATGCCCTTCTTTACATTAGCGGATTTTGAGTAAGACCCTGCCGCCATGTTGGGCTTGTGTTCCGAAGAAGGAGGAGCCGCCATATTGTATGAGCAGTATTCCCGCCTTTTCACATCCAAAGGAGCCGCCATTAAAATATCAATGATGTCGAAAGTAAAAGACATAATGGAAGATAGAGAAGGAAATCCCTCATTAGATTTATTCATTAATTCCCCTTTCACACTTTTAGGGAATTTATTAAATAAAATGTGGGCCATAATGGCCCCAGATGTAGAATTATCTACGAAAAATTTAACTCAGTTAAATCGAGTTTCACTCGTTCAAGAAAATCTTTTAATTCCTTAAAACGGGTTATTCGTTCAGAAGGAGGAATAATTTCTTCAAATATTCGATTTTTTATCAACGACGGATTTAAGTATTTTTCTTTTAAACTAGCCAAAGCTCGGTCATAATTTTCTGAAGTTATATCCAAGCTGGAGATGAGGTCAAATGCCTGCCCTCCCAACTTGGATTTCAACAGAAGCATCCTGTCTGCCTTTCCCAAGTTAGATGCACAAAATTCAAACCGTCAGAGGAAGGTCCTGAATTAAAAAATATCAGAAGAATTTGACCCTGAAAAAATGGGGCATTCAAGATTTAACCCTAAAGACCTAATAGGAACTGATTGAACAGTCTCGCAACTTTCGTTTCTAGCTTTTAACTCGGGTAATTGTTCCCTGATGTTGGAAGAAAATTGTGTCGAATCATTACACAATTTCAACCTCTCCTCGGGGGGAGACTTTAAAATTAACTGATCCATCAAAACATCTAACTCTGTCAACCATTTGTTGATGACAGAGATGTTTGAATCGATAGTAGTTAAGCTAGCACCATTTTCTTTTATCCATTCCACAGTACTGCTAATACGAAACTTTTTGGCATCAAACTTGGCGAATAAATCCTTCGAAGCCGTATTATAATTAGCCCGAAAGCAGAAAAAACAACAAAAACGAAATTGTCCAAGCCAAAACTTGCGGTCGACACCAACTTCCAAATAGAAAAGTGCTTAAGGGAAGCGCACAGAACGAGAGAAATTTAAAAGCAACAGGTTGGTCAGTCAAAATAGACACCAACTTTCCATTAAGGAAAAAAAAGGAAAGGGTAGAACAGAACACAATAGAAAAAACAAAAAGAATGTTTTCCTTTTTTAGAACGACAGCAAATTAATCAATGGTCAAAGGGAATTAATTTTAACAAACCCCCTCCGACGTGAACTAAATTAAATTATTAATATTTTTTTTTTTTTACAAATTGTAAAACATTTAAACAGCAGACACAGAAAACAGCATATAATATATAGTTAAATTAACTATAACACAATACAATATATTGAGAAAAAATATTATTAACATTATTCCTTTTTTTTTTTGAAAAAAGAGAATTTAAAATTTAACTCACTTATAGAGTAATAATATTTAAATCTTTTTAGCAATTAAACTATGCAAAAAAAAAATTTTTTTTATAAATTACTAATCTTTTTTTGCAATTAAACTGTGTGAGAATTTCTTGCAGAGACAAGAAAAGACATACAATTAAAACAAAGCCTGTCTTGAAATTCAATACAAATTTTATTTCGTCTTTGCAAAAAAGATTATGCCTCTGTGAATAGGGTGGGGTAGTTACTTCAAAGAAGTGGTAGTGATTTTCTTCTCTGTAGGACTCAATTGGTCTCTATGCAGATTCGAAGAAGCGGGAACTTGACGGTCGTCGAACAGGAGCATTACAAATTTGGTTGCCGAAATAAAAACTCGGCTATTTGTCGAGAGCATGCAGAAAGGTTCTTCATATAAAAGTACATAATGTGACGACAATCAATAAACCGACTGAATTATTCAGCCTTAAAAAGTCTCTAGATTTTGCAGCCACTTGACGGTCGTCGAACAGGAGTATTACCAATTTGGTTGCTGAAATAAAAACTCGGCTATTTGTCGAGAGCATGCAGAAAGGTTCTTCATGTAAAAGTACATAATGTGACGACAGTCAATAATCCGACTGAATTATTCAGCCTTAAAAAGTCTCTAGAATCGAAAAAATATTTCAGCTTCAGCTAAAAATGTCCTTATATATTATTCAGAAAAACCCTTAAAATCTTTTTTAATTAATCTTATTTATTTTTTACAATTGAGGGCTAAAGTTTGGGTAGAACAGTTAATCGATTTACAAAAAAAAAAAAAAAAAAAAAAGCGATGATTTTATATTCTTCAAAGTTTTCTGCATTTAATAAAAACAAATACAGAGACTTAGAGTTTGGGATTTTTAAGATTTCATAAAATTATGTAAGTGGGGCGGAATAACAGATGTAAATAAAAATGAATTTCTAAAAAAAAAAAAAACATTTCTAAAATAATTTCATTCATTTGTTATAAAATAAAATAAGACATATCTCGGCTTATTTGCAGGCAAATAAACTAACATACTCTAGAGCGAGAGCCGGATGTGAACGGGACAAGGCCCCGTCACAAAATGACCATTATCGTCGCACAAATTCCGGTCGAAAAATAAAATAATATTTTAAAGTGTTTCTATTTTTCGACTAATAAAAATGCTTCTCTCCTCGCGTCGTTTTTCGAGCCTGTTAAGCCATAAAAAACGCCATAAAAGGGGTCACACGGGGAAGTACTAGCAGTCAACAGGAAGCCAGTCAGCAGCCAGTCACGGTCAGTCTGGGCAGTCAGCAGCAGGAGCGTCACGCCAACCAGCGAGAACTACTATGAGAGATCAACCCAGATCGGCAACCGGCTTATGAACTATACCACAAGGTAGCCCAAACCACATGTTCCTATTGAAATAAATCACGTAAATCTATTTCTGCTGTTGTCGTATTTCTTTCTTGCAACCATACGCTTGTCTATAATACATTTTTTAATAAGTTCTGAAAGTTTCATTAAAATCCGACAATTATTTGATTTTTGCAAGAATTTCCAAATTAATGTGTTTTTCATCTGAAAAAAAAAACAAAAAAAACACGAAAAAAAGGTAATGCTAAATATTACGCGACTGCTGGTTAAAAAAAAATAAAGATTTTCAACCAAAATTTCAAATGTGCTAGAAATGAATAAATTTTTTTAGAAAATAATCAAAAAATACTTTGGTCTTTCCTTTTATTAATAGTATAAACATTTTTACAATAAAACTTTGTTTTTATTAAGTTTGTGGCCTTTTTTCATCATGTTATACTGTTTTTTTTTTCGGCAAATTATTGAACATAGTTGGGAGACTTTGTCGTAAAGCAGTGGTTATGTTCACAAGACATTTTAATTTTTTATTGCAAACTATTGTTAACAAAATATTTTCTGATATTGAATTTGGAGATTGAAATTGACGTTTTGTTAGGTTTTGTTTGTCGCCTAATTTTGTGTTTTACCCATTATTATCTGATAAATGGACCCATCCCCTATCAGCAGGTCTTATCAACCAAGAGAAGATAACCTATATTTTTTATAACAGCTGAAGATTTGCTTTATTCAAGGGTGTTATTTTGCTCCCCTGTAGTTACCGCGGAAATAAACAGGTTAAATTACTTTTGGAGCTTCCCATGTATGTGGAATGCTCCGAGAGTAATGCACCATGTACTAAGTTTAGCCGTAAATATTAGGTACCTAATGATAATCAACTTCAATACGATAAATGCTAAGATATGGTAGCAGTACTCCATTTTTGTAATGATGAGAGAGCATAGCAGGAAGTTATTAAAATTGTACAAGAAACCGATCATTTTTCCAGTCTTTAGCGAGGCATGAGTTTCACTTGAGGTCGAGGCGTTCAAGTCAGGGATTCATTATTTTCAAGTTATTAGGTTGGTGCAAAAATAATGACGTAATAATGTCGTCTTTTGACGTATTTTTTAACGTCCAAAAACGACATTATTACGTCATTATTTTTGCACCAACCTAATACTTACGGTTGGGAAATTACGATATTGCGATAAAAAGTAAAGATGAAAGACTAGGCAAAATTTAATAACAACCCTTATGAGGAAATTTCGAACCGCGACATTAACGACTTTGAATTAATTATGAGCAAAAGATTTATAAAAAATTATTATAACTTAGTCTGTAGTGTATTAAATAAATTTTTAATCGTCTAGCTTGTTTTTTTTAATGCGTACCTTTGAGAAAAGTGTATTTTTAAGCCAGAGGATTTAAAAAAAAGAATTTGTTACAACTGTGTTGTTACAGAGTATTGATTTAAAGAATTATTATCAGAAGTGTGGCGGACCGTGAGGTTACGTGTTGTTAAATTAGGAACACGTGCGTGTATTCCTGTTAGAAGGTCCACTACAAGAACATGGCGGACTCAGAGATTGAATCCACCATAAAGAAGTGTAAAGAAAACCAACAAGACCGATATATATATATATATATATATATATATATATATATATATATATATATATATATATATATAACAAATATTAAACAACACAATTTTACAATGGACATAGACATTAACATTTGTGTTTGTGTGTGAACGTAAAGAGTTTGTATTTTGGTGAATATTCGTACGTACGTGTATGTGTGTTTAGTGTTCATGGCGTCTCCCACAAATGGGAAGACGCAATCTTCTGCGAGAGCTTACATTGTAGATATGTTAGCTGAAAATGAAGAAATGAAAAAGTTTATTTCTGAAATTCCAGAAAATGTGGCACAAGGTCGAAATGGGCTAGGGTGAAGAGGCCGGTCTTCTGTCTTAACTTTAATCTTAGCTAGCCACAAACGCTGACCCTATCATACTAACAATATTCCCTACACCAAAACAACACATTCTTACGTATCTTTCTCACCACATCCACCATAATACCTCAATGTCTCCATGAAAATACTGACCCCATATGTACAATTTATTGTCTGTGGGGGTGGGGAATAAAAACAACAATATTAACAATTTTAAAAACTAGCCCCAATGAGTATTTACAATATGAAATAAAAACTATTTACAAGAAACTAAACAAAATCATGTTAGTAATAAAAAAAACCCACAATCACTAAATGTAGCAGAAACATCAGTTAACTGGACGAAATTAATGCGGGGCTATGATAATATAAAACATTCGTTCATCCCAAGCACTCACGCAGACACGCACTCATTCAGACACCACAACAAATACGAAAAATCACTCACGAAGCGTCCATCAAAACATGCTGAATAGAGGGAAAAACACCTAGACAGAATGCTGTCATGATCGCGATTCCATAATCCCTGGCCTTTTCCGCTTGTACTGGGGAAATGCAGCAACTCTTGGCATGCTCCAAGAACTCCGCGACATCGATGATGCATTTTGGTGGGGGGCGAATCCCCGGCCTCTACGTTTATGGTCTGGCCATTATTGGCCTCCGTACTTTTGTTTGGTTTGACTGGTTTGTTTGCTTGGCCACCTACGTCCTCCACATTTGAGGGTATATTTGGTAATGCAGGTATTCTTCTGTATTGTCTTTGTCAGGAGGAACTTTTTTTAAGGGAGAGTAAATGTTTTTTGACCGATTTCCTAAAGTCGGTCATTTTTTTTAAAATAAGAAAAAACGGAATTCTTTTTTTCCATTTAAAGGAAAGGGGTAGGGTGAAAGAAAAAAAAATTAATAAGATTCGCCTATAGGCGAAATTGAAAATTTGAAAAACAGACAAATAAAATTAAATCAACAAGGTTCACGAGACAACAAATTTAAAAAAATTACAAAGCAGAAGAACGTACAAAAGATTAAATAAACAACAGACGAGACAAATGAATATAGAACAAAATAAGTTTAAATAAACAAGGTTCGCCTAAAAGCGAACTAACAAATAAAAACTGTAACAAAGAAAAGCACAATACAGAAGGACGTACGAATGGACGACAGACAAGAATAAATTAAATACTATAAACAAGATACGCCTGTAAGCGAGACTACAGAATTAAAAAGAAAGGAAAACATAAAACAGAAGGACGTACAAGATTAAACAGACGAGAAGGTTCGCCTAAAGGCGGAACAACAAATTTAAATCAGTTAAAAAAAAAGAAAAGACACGAAACAGAAGGATGTAAGTAGACGACAGACTAGAAAACTACAAAATTAACAATAAAAACGAAACGCTAGACAAGGAAAAAGTATTCTCTAGAAAATACGAAACGATAAATATGTAACAATTCACAATATGGCTGCCGCTAAAAAACGGTCAACCCTATAACAAAACGACAAACAATGAAAAAAAAAAATGGACAGAATATACAAAATAAGCACAAAATTTACAAACAAATATATGTACAGAAGAAATTAACAAATAAAACACAAAACTTTACGGATATTCAAAAGAAAAACACAAAACAAAGTAATACGTAATAAACAAAGAAAAAAAGTCGAACGAAAACATGTAGAAAGAAAGATAAACAGATAAACTCTGGGAAGTGGGTACGGGAAGAAAATAAATTAAAAAAAAAAAAAAAAAGAAAGAGAAAATGTAAGAGAAAATCAAAAATTAAATAATAAAAGAATAATAGTAAAATAAAGTAAAAATAAAAATGGGGAGGGTAAGGATTTGAAAAGGAAAAATATCAAAGTTTTACAAAACAGTCAAAAAGTAACGTAAGAAAAAACGGTAAAAATAAAAACTTAACAGAAAAACAGCAGTTAGTGGTTCCAAAAGATTTTCAGAGAGACAAAAAAAGAAGATTTAACAAGGGCAAGCTTTGTTCAACTGAGGATATTTATTTCCGTAAAAAACAGAAAATGTGGCGCAAGGCTTAAAAAGGGGATTGGGAAAGGACGGTCATCATCTGTCTTAATTTTGAAACTTAGCTAGCCACAACCACTGACCCAATCAAACAAAACAATATTCCTATCACCAAAACAACACATTCATACTTACCTTTCTTACTACATCCACCAAAATATCTCACTGTCTTAATGAAAATCCTAAATAGTACCCCATATGTACAAATATTGTCTGTGGGGGGAGGGGAATAAAAAAAAACAAATGAAAAAATCCCCAATGATTGTGTACAATATGACTTAAAATATTTACACGTAACTAAACAAAATCATGTTAGTAATAAAAAAAAACCCACAAGCCTAAAATGTGGCAGAAATATCAGTTAACTGGACGAAATCGATGCGGGGCTATAAAAATATAGAAAACGTTCATCCCAAGCACTCACACAGACACGTACTCATTCTGACACAACAACAAATACGAAAAACACGCATCTACCATTACTGACCACCTAACGAGCGAGGGGATTGGGAATTAAACTTAAAGAAAAATAAGGACAGAAATAAAAGGGGTCAATGAACATACATACCCTAGCTAAGTTTATAGAAAAAGAAAACTAAAAATTCAAAAAACAAAACCTAAGCTAACCTAATTTTGGGATGTGTTGACTATGTTCAATCCAGGTAAAGCAATATCCTGATGCTATAAACGGCATCAAAATGCCACTCCAAGTCAGCCACTTTCACACGACACAAACGCGCAAGATTTACCCAACTTTTGCCGAATTCTGATGAAGTGAGTCGCCGCCTTTCCGTCCTAATCTTAGCCTTAAGCTGATGCGTAAAGTATAAGATCAGTTGGGAAGAAGTAAACTTCTCGCCTTCATAGAATCCATTCTGACGTGTCATCCAAATCACGACTCTCATAATACCTAGCAAGCATAAGAACACATAATGTTCAGCGCTCGTCAGCGGCGGAGCCACATTGCTACAAACAGAAGCGGCCTCAAGGACAAAGAACTTTCCAGACAGCATGCGAACCACGAGGCCTTCAACATACCTGTACAACGGCGCTACCGCCCTTCAATGGAAGAAGGCATGACCAATGGTCTCGACTTCCCCACTTCAGCGGCGGCAGTTTGGATATTTCTCCAAGCCCGTTGTGCAAAGTCTCTTGGCGACCCAGAGGGCCCACGCATCACCAGCCAGGTGAGTGAAGTCTCATTGTTATTGAGACATTTCAACCCGAGCGCCCAAGGCCGTATCGAGCGAGCTTCCTGCTTCAATCAGTTCATCACGAACGCCCCCCCCCCCCGACTAACACCTGATATAATGCCTTACGAGACAACACCTGGACGTTGGAGAGGCCCTTTCAACGTCCATAAGAGGCGTTTCAGAGCACGATGACGTTCACGGTAGACGGAGCACTCAACTCGGGGTAAACGGTGGGTCTCCTACTCGCTCGAGTGCACACTTCTCAGGGATGGGATGTTCTTACTGGTGTCTTCCTTCCAGAAGTCGCCCACCTCATCTCGTTCGCGACACATTAGATCCAGGAACCCGATGCAAAGCATATATTGACGAATCTCAATGCTAGGCATACCTAGACCACTTTCAGATGGATGAAGGCAACAGATCTCCCGAGAGACTTTGGCGGCCTTGCCTTCCCACAAAAAGGAGAACAAGAGCCTCACTAACGCCAGTAATGTGTCAGACGGAAGTGGAAGCACAGAGAGTCGGTAAAGGAGAAACACATACTTTCGCCCTCTCCTTAAAGGAAAGATTCCTCCGAGACCACAAATTAATTGCGATCTCGGCCTTACCTTGCACCTCCGACCAATTCATTTCCAACTGGAGATCAGGACCGAACCAGATGCCGAGAATCTTGACCGGCCCATCCGTTATCGCGGTTGATCTTGGCCCCTGTCACCATCTCATAACCACTGATTTCTTTGCTGATTTTGTCAATCTCGGCCCTGCTCGACACAAGAACTGAAACGTCATCAGCATAGGCGGAATACCTGGGCGAATTGGTAGTACCAGGTAGGGAAATTCCGCGTAGGACCGGATTCGTCTTTAACTTCCGAAGGAAAGGTTCCAACGCAAGAACGTAAAGCAAATGCGAAAGCGGACAACCTTGACGAATGGAGCGAGACAATACGAAAGGCTCGATTCGTACTCCATTCACCTCCACCAGGGCACCGGATCCAGGTGCGAAAGTACGGTCCAAAACCGGCCGCCGAAAGGACAGCCTCCAGAAAACGATGGTCAATCAGTCTATAGAGGACAGCCTGCAAACGGCTCACTAAGCCAAAATATTTAACTCTGTGTTTAGCTAAAGGGCGAAAGTTATCTAACTCATCCCCACCGCTTTTGTCCTTACATAACAACTTGATTACGCCCCTGGTCAAGCGTTGTGGTATAGACCCCTGCTTCATCCAGTTGCCAAAAATCAGTGCCAGCAAGGAAAAAAAAAAAAAAAAACGGGCGACTGCCTCAAGCACACTTCGTACGGAAGACCATCTAATCCCGGAGATTTGTCCAGGCCAACCTGTTTCAGCGCTTCCCAGATTTCCGACTCTGTTATGGGATCCTAGCTTGAGCTGCCTCGAGGCAGAGAAAGTCGGCTAAATAGGCGTTGAACTGAGCAGGGCTCCGACCGGGCTCACTGGTGAAAAGCTCCTGAAAGTACTCACGAAAAGCCTCACATATGCCCTCGTTTGTAGTCACGGTCTGCTTATCCGGCAATGTGACGCATGCGATATGTCGCCGAGATGCACTCCGAACCTCCTCATCACGCAGTTTAGCAGCCATATTCGTAGCCTCAGAAGACATTCTTTTTAACCTAGCCCTAACTACCAAAGCTTTAATCCTTCTTGATAAGCAAGGAGGTCAACTCTGCCTTAGCTAAAGCTACGTCCCCACTATCACGGGATTTAATCGCCCGATCGACTTTTTGCGCCGCTAATCTATCTAGATTGAGCCGACGACTATAATCGACAGCAAACGTTCTAATTTTGGATTTGAGTTTATCCCACCAGGCATTTCCCACCGCAGCCCCCGTCAGTTCCCCCTGTATCATTAGTAGCAGCTGGTTCTGGAAATCTTGCTCCCCAAATAATGAGCAGTTCGATTTCCAGTAACCAGCCATCTTAACCTTAGGCTTATCTAAGTTTACACGGACCCGGACTAGTCTATGATCCGAATAAACTATATAATGGAAACTTGGACACACTAAGAGCATTACATTGACTCTCCTAAGACTCGGTCGCGGTAGCTAGAACGCAGCTCGGTAGCCGAGCCGCCACTATTAGTTCTAATCCACACTACCTCTCGAGGGTGTTCATTTCAGTACTTATCGAAAAGATCAAACTTTTCGATAAAGTCTCAAAATAGTTTCACGTCCCGGTTGTTAGTACACGAATTTGACCCTATATCGGGGTCAAGGACAGCATTCCAATTCCCCTCTAAAACTACCCGACGAGATGACGCCAAGAACGTCTCGATCTGCCGAAACAAAGCAGGCCGCACAAAATGCTTGTTGGGCGCATAAACCCCAATGAGACAAAGAGCTTTATCCTTTATGGTAACATCCAGTACGCAAAGTCTGCCCGCCGGATCTGCGAAGACAAGAGCACATGCAGCCTTCAACGATTGCATACCATCCAAGAGACATCCCTCGAGCGTCCATCAAAACATGCTGAATAGAGAGAAAAACCCCTAGACAGAATGCTGTCATGACCGCGAAAAGAAAAACGGGTCTCTTGTATACAACATACATCCACCCCGAGACGCTGAAGGTCACGATAGAGCCTCGCCCTGCGACACTCCGATCTCGGGCCTCGGTCATTCAAGCTAGCTAACCAGAGAGCCATAGTGAAAACTCATTAAGGTTGCTCTCCTGGATTGAACAAAGCCGGGGACAGGACACCGATGGCCTCTCCCATGGAACCAGTACCCATCTCATTTAGAAGAATTTTCAAGTCTTTCGCTTTGCGGGATTGTGAAAAAGCTGTGTCGGATTGGTGTTTTTCTATACGACAGACATCTTCCCCCTTATTAAAAAGAATTTTATGTTTAACTTCCGGTTCTGGAGTGTCTAATGAAGGGCTACGTTTTGTAGGTGAATTACTGGGTGTTTTAACAGGTGATGGATTTGGACGGAGTGTTTTTTTTTTAATGGGGATTTAGAAGGGGATTTTTTTTTTCAGTGGAGTTAATTTCGAAGGAGTCAGAGTTATTGATTGTAACACTAGGGGTGGAGCCATAGGGGCTCCACCCCTAGTGTTACAATCAATAACTCTTTAGAGGATGGAGATGACAGAGCTGATGTTGATTGACTTATAATATTTCCAAGTTGTTGTTTGAGGGATTTCTTTAGTTTTAATATTTTTTCCTTTTTTTCAAAAGACGGCTCGTATTTTAAGTACAGTTGACGTAGTTTTTCGGCGTAGGTGGTCGAAGAGTCGCCCTTAGTACTGGTAGAGGGAGTGGGGCTGTATGTGTAATTTGCCGTGGGAACTTCTGTGGAACGAGGTCCCGCTTACCCGGAGCTTCCCTTTGACCTTGCCAACGACCTGCCATTCCCCCTCTCCCTTCTCCACAACCGCACTAGCGGCGAGCAAAAGCTTTTCGGTGAATGGGGGCTAAGAAACAGACCCAAACGGAGAGGGGGGGGCTAACCACATTGGTCCCGGTCGCTGGCATGCCCATTACAGGCGAGACGGATGTAACAGACGCGGTCGCAGGGGGATTTGGGTCGACAGGGGCCAGAGTCTCAGAGGCCTTGTTCACTGTGCAGGAAGAGGACAGGTAACCAGTCTGCCCACACTTCCAGCATGTCGTCCGGTTACAATGATTGGCATCTTCTGACCCGCTACATCCAGACAGTTGGGGATGGATGGCTTTCCGGTCTATTGTGATCTCAAAATTCCATCCCCTGGTCAATTCGTCAGAGGAAGCACTGAGTAACTGCACAAATTGTATCAAATAAGCAGCCAAGTGCTCCCCCGATAATCTGAGGAGGAACCTCAAATACTGACACTTCGTCCTCCGCCTGCCTTCATATTCTGTACGCAGAATAAGGTCTTTCGTTATAAGGTCGCGACTGGAAACGGCTTCATAGTCAGCAGGCATGGGTAGCAGTACGTCCTACATGAAAAATCCCTTTTCCTTTAATAACCCGACAAATTCTGCGCGTACGCTTACCACCACAAAGACTGACACAATTCTTTTTTCAACTCTCTTTAATTCCTCGAGATTAACCAAAAGCCCATCCAGATGTGCGTAACCTTTGGCTTTCTCGAGGAACTCCGTGATGTTTATTGAACACTTAGGTTGGGACTTTCAGCAGGAGGGCGTCTCTCCGACCACTACAGTTTCATCTTTATTTTTGTCTTTTTCTGTTTCTTCTGACTTATTTGCAGTATTTTGGCCACTTTTGGCCTGCATAGCTTCATCCGGTTTAGTCTTATTTTCAATATTTTAGCATTTTTCAGCAACCATACTTTCGCTGGAACTATTGACTTCGGCAAAAACCGCATGCTCTTGGGATTTTTCGTCAGTGACTAATTGCTCCTACTGTTTATTCTCTTTTTTTCTTATCGGGTGGATCTTTTTTTTTCTTTATGGTCCCGAGAAGATTTTTATGGACCTTTTTTTTTTTTGTTTAAAATGAAAAATAGGTAGGGGAGGTTATTTTTTTTGTTGTTTTTTTACAAAAACAAAAGACAGAAAACTTTTCAAGGAATCTACACAGATTTGAACAAGTGGTCACAAACAAAACAAAATAAAAGGAAATAGGGAAAAGAATACAAAAAATTAGGTATACACGAAATAATACAGTTAACAATTACAAAAACAAGCAAGGACTCGCAAAAATACACAATGGCAAAACAAGGTTCGCCTAAATACGAAACAACAGAATTTAAACAGTCAACAAAGAAAAACACGTACAAGGACGTACAAGATTAAATAGACGAGAGACAAGAAACAAATAAATAAGGTTCGCCTCAAGACGATACAAATTTTAAATGCAAAACTAGGTACCTCCACTTTTTTGCGGGAAAACAGCATAGCGTAATAAAAAAATGCCACAAACTTAACGAAAATAAAGTTTTATCGTCAAAACGCTTATGTTATTATTAAGTATTTTTTAATTATTTTTTGAAATTTTTTATTATTTTCTAAGACGCTCGAAATTTTGGTTAAAATGTTCTTTTTTTTACGTCATTGTTTTTTTTTGCGCTTTTTTCCCGTTGAAAACACACTGATTTAGAAATTCTTGTAAAATTAAAGTAATTGTCCGATTTTATAGAAATTTTCGGGACTTATTCACAAATGAATGAAATTATTTTTGAAATATTTCTTTTTAGTAAATTTTGTTAACAAATATTTTTTTTTAAATATGTTACACCCCACTTACTTATTATCCTGAAATTTCCTTCAAAACCTTTTTATTTCCTTACAATTTTTTTTTGTTTAAAGTAAGAGTCATTGGAGATGGTAAATCACCTACTTTTTTTTTTCAACTTTGTGCTAACTAACTGAAAATCTGCTCTGAAGTGAAAAATAATGAATCCAATAAAACTATGATATTACTTAATTAGAAAATCTTTTAATTGCTTTTGTAAATAAGTAATATTAAGGTCATTATTGCCTGAAGAAATAAATTTTTTCTGATGAATAATTAAATTTTACAAGAATTTTTTATTTGTTTTACATTTTAATTATAATAATTTATAATAGTTTAAAAATCGTGCAAAACTCTGTATTAGCCTATTTCCTTGTGATAATTAGTAATTAAGTAGAAAGAAAATTTACGAGTTCAAAATTGCAAAGTTTAATAAATTTAGTGAACAATTTTTTTTCAAATAATTTTTTATGTTGTATTTTTCTAATTAATACGTTCCTAATTTCCATGTACGGTATACTGAAATTGCCATTATTACAAAAAGAGTTTTGTCCCTTTATTCTAATAAATAAACATAACAGTAAAACTAAAAATAAAAGGGTTCACTCAGATTTCTAGTAATTTTCATTTATGGTCATCCGTAGTAGCTGTCATCACTTGTCAATCAACACATAGATCAAGTATTGGATCAAAATTACGGTACCTATCGTTAATAATTCGTTGTATATTACTTTTTTATGCTATAATTAAGTAATATTTTTTTTAAATCAGATTAATTTGACATTAAATTTTCTAATTTTACTAAAATGACGTGTCAGAAATTTTTTTAAATATTTTTAAAATCGATAAATTTGTGTTTGTTTACAAATTTCTTAAAATTAAGAAAATGCCGGTTTTTAAGAAAATATAAAAATTTGAAATTAAATTTGACATTCCAATGTATATATTTTCTATCTGAAATATACCAGAATTGTTTACTTAATGGAAATAATAAATTTAATGATTCAACTTTCAAGTAAAGCTAAAATGAAATCTTCAAGCATATTTTTTCATTTTAAAAAATGCATTTTAAACTTAGGTATCGATAATTTATGCCGAAAAAGTGGAGGTACCTATGCAAAACAAAAGGACGTACAATAGATTAAATAAAATAAATGAAAAAAATCGCCTAAATGCGAAACAATGTTAGACAGCCGAAAAGGACTACTTAAAAAAATAAAATAGACGACAGACGAGAACAAATGAACACAGTTCGCCTAAAGATAAAACAAATGGACAGACGAGAACAAGTGAACAAGGTTCGCCAAAAGGCGAAACAACAAATTTAAAACAGTCACAAAAACGAAGAAAAAGATTAAAAGGACGACAGACAAGAAAGCACAAGAAAACGAAGAGTAAGAAAACGCTATACAAATAAAATACGGCTGCCAATAAAACACAGTCAACCCTAAGAAAAAAAAAAGAAAAAAAAATGTACAGAATATACAAAATAAACACAAAATTTACAAACAAATATATTACAGACGAAATTAACAGATAAAACATAGAACTTTACGGATATTTAAAATAAAAACACAGAAATAGAGTAACACGTAATAATAAAACAAAGAAAAATAAAGTCGAACGGAAACGTAGAAATAAAAAATAAACAAATAAACTCTGGGAAGTGGGTACAGGGAGAAAATAAATTCAAAAAAGGAAAAAGAAAACGTAAGAGAAAATCAAAAAGTTAAATAATAAAAGATTAATAGCAAAATAAAGTGAAAATGAAAATGGGGAGAGTAAGGAAAAAAATCAAAATTTTACAAAACAGTCAAAAAGAAACGTAAGAAAACCGCAAAAATAAATCAAAACTTAACGGAATAACAGCAGTTAGCGGTTTCAAAAGATACTCAGAGGGACAGAATAAAGGTCTAACACGGTCAGAGCTTTGTTCAACTGAGGCCTGAAGGAAAAAGAGGAAGAAATGAAAAAGAGAACGAGGCAAGGAATCACCCAGTGTAGGGAGAGCGTGCCCTAGTGAACAATTAGGAAATTAAGGAGGAGTTAACTCCGACAATACCCCCTCAGATGAAAGTTTCCGGAACGAAAACTTTTAATATGTTAAAAATTGTATACTGAATAGAGAAAGTATACAAAATGGTTGACGCATGTTGCAGGTGAAGATGTGATTTCTGAAATGTTATCAGATGAAAAGGTCATGAAAGTATGTCCATTGTCAGAGCGCTAAAATTATATTCGGAGTGAATGCATAGCACAGTCTGAATGAATATGTGTCGACGAAGTGTACACGTGTCTTAAGAGTGAATTGCTGTTAGCCGACGTTGTGGTGTTTAAATGCCTGCTTTATTCCAATGCCCCGCGTAAATTCAGTAAATCGAAATGCCTACTCGAATAGTGTACTCTAGAATACATGCGGATTTATGTTGGAGTGGGAACGTCGTGGTGAAGTTGAAAAATTTGCGTATTAGTGTTAACTAAGTAATATTTAGTGAATATCGTCAGCAAATTTTTATGTGAAAGTTGCATCTCATGGAATGTATCTCAGGACAGTGGGTCGTCCGAAGAATGCGTCGCGTAGAATTTAATTCTGGACAGTGAGTCGTCCGAAGAATATTTCACACTTAATCTCTTCAGCGAAGAAAACTTTCATACAGGTAAGGCATGGTAAGCAATGTTGAAATGTTGATAACCAGTGGTGTTAAATGTCACACGTTTTGTAGAATATACGAATAGTTCATGGAAGTTTTAACTATTGTGAACTGAAAAGAAAAGGTGTCGGAAGTGTGATTGAGATGCGTGATTCGACGAAATGTACTTGTGCTGTCTTCAGGCTGCTGTATATTTTTTTTCTTGTGGGTCAGAGTCGGAACACGCCTTGGAAGAAATGTCGGTAGTGTTCAGCGTTTGCCATTATAATATGTCTTTTTCCAATGCTCTACGTTAAATTGGCTTTGTCGTCCTGTCGTACTGTTTCTTGACCGTAGTTTTGTTTGAAAAGGAACTCGTTTGTTTGCGTGGATAAAGTTGGCGCACAAAATTTAATAGAAGCAGCGTTGTAGCAAAGTTGAGCTGATGTAGAATTTCTACCAAGTGTCGAATGTTGTTTCAGAACTTAAGAAAATTTGCTATTATTGTCGATTGGGTATCGTATTTGCAAATTCTTAGTGTGTTCGAGTTGCATCGTTGCAGAATGAAGATCAAGGACAGTGAGTCGCCTTTTGAGATGTATCACACTATTTCAGTCCAGAAGACGAGAGTGTTAATTAGTTGAAAATAGGTTTGCGTTTTCCGTTTGGTAAAACCGTAAGCATTACCTGCCGGGTGAAATTGGGTCAAATGTCGCCGAGAGAAAGAAAGGTTCAAGCAAATAGACGTGGGGAAAAGGAGCGTTGTATTGTTCTTTTTCAAGAAGATGGAGCGCAATGTACGAGTAAAGTAGCAAAGACCTGGAAGGAATCGCAAGGAATCAAGTCATTGCCATGGGTAGCCCAAAATCCTGACATGAATCCAGTAGAGCACGTTTGGGAGCACCTTGACCGAAGACTTCGAGAGCGTGCAGCCAAAATCACGTCAGTGGTAACCCTTAACGAAACACCGCTAAAAGAGCGGCAAAATATGGCTCATCAAATGATCAAATCCATGAAAAATCGAATAAAAACACTGAAACTAGCAAATGGAGATTGTGTTGTAGAATGCTAATCTGAACGTTGGCGATCTCCAATGTAGGATGCTTGGTTAGTTGTGTTGTATAGATAAGTGTGGTTGTGTGTTGAATAAGCATTTAGCATTCATACATAATTTTAAAAACATCAAGGAAAAACAATGAAGAACCAATTTGTTTCACGAATAAACATATATATTAAAATCAACAACAAATACAAGATAGTTTGTATAATCTGTGAATAGGGAGAAAAAAGTAGTTTCCCTTTATCCGTTAGAAAATGTTTTTAAGCAAGTTTTTCTGATTATAAAGTTCAGAGTTCTGTGTTAAAATAGAATATATCTTCAGAAGATTGTACAGTTGTGTGTTTGTAACTAACAGAGTTGTTTCAACTTGGTTTGTTCACAGAGAACTAATAATGTATCAAATTCAAGTTCTATATCTGTGTGTATGTGCGTGCGGAGTGAATAGAATGAACAATACGTGTGAGTAGTCGAGATCTACTGTCTCTGTTCCATACTCTACTGTGGTACTGGTACTACTGGTTGATTTGGGAATGTATCCGAATTTATATTACTATCGGTGGCTCCCAGCACGAACGCGGGATAAATATTTGAAGGAATACGAAAAATATTCGATTGGATGAAAAATGAACCAATCGGTGATTTTATAACAAAACTTGTTTGTGAGCAAACTGTAGAAAAAATTTCAGTCTGGTGAAATGCGATCGGTAAATTGTCCTATTATTTTTAGTATATATTAATTGACCAATCACAGTTGAAGAAATGTAGGCGTGGCAACATAGTAGTAGTCACTACAGTACCTTTTGAAACCTTTTATTTTTTGTTGTTTGCTGACAGGAAACTTTCACTATTTTCTTTGTTCGTAAATATTTCTGTGACAGAATATTACAAGAAACTGTCTTTTGGTTTGAAACATTTCAATTAATGTAAAATTCGATGTTTTGATTTGTTTCTTTTTTTGTAAATCAGTTTTAAATTTGAAAAATACTATATTTTTTAAAACAAATCAGTAATTTAGCTCGTAAGAATATTTTTATAAAATGATAAAGTTGTCTGCCTTTAAGTGTGAATGGTTCGCAGAGAAATCTTTTTTTTTATATTCGTTACAATTGCATCACATACTGAGAAGTAGAATTTAAACATAATAAATTCGAGAATGAATGAATTTAACAAATGTGAGTCTGATATGCGTGCTTGCAAGATGATGAATTTGTGATTGAAATAGAATATATTTTTTCATTGTGAAATGTGTCAGGTATTTTTTAGAAAACTTTGTAATTTGAAATTGAGTGAGTGTATGAGAAAAAAGTTTTTTAGTACATTATTTGTCATGCAGTTTTTACAAGTGTTCATGCAGCTTCTTTTTTTGCAGTGAGCGTTGAATTTTCTGATGCAGAATTTGAGAAAGGTTTGTTCGGCTTCACTGTATTCGGCTGCAATTCTCAGTTTCAGATTTCCTGTTGGGAACTTCTGATCTCATTGGCGCATGCTTCGAGCACCTTTGTTTACATACCTACTTGGGTCACATGGTTGCCCCCAAAAGGCTAGAACCTTTTCCAAGAAAAATCGTTAGAATTCTAAGTAATGCGTAGGCGTTATAAAGTTTTAAATTAAAACTAGCCGCTGATTGGATGAACCTACTTTTGTATACATTTTTAAGCATAAAATGTTACCACATAAAATTTATATTGGAATTATTTCGAAAACAGCAATATTTGCTGAAATACATCCATGTTTCAAAATTAATTAAAAATAGAACTCTAAAATGTGAAAATGTGCTTAGCGGTTAAAGAACTGTCAAAATTAGTTCTTTAAGAATTGTTGCGGATTCATTTTTTGAACTTCTAGGAAAATAAGTTTTCATATTACTGGCCAATGGGAAATCTCTCAAGCCCTTCTGAAAATCTGGATAGAGACTTCAGAAAGGAATTAATTGTCGAGGAGAAGGCATTGAAGTGCCCACACTTCAAGGCCGGAGGATTAGTCCAACTGAAGAGGTCATAAATCATCACGGGGAAAGAAAGAAGAGCTGACAGCTAAATCTCAACCGGAAGGCAGATTCAAGTCCCAGAACATATTCTATTCAGCATCTTCTAAAGAATTTGAACGAAACAAACACTCAGTCTGAACTTTCCAGTAAAGGAATTCATAAAATCCTCGGGATAACAACCTGTTGAAAACACAAAACCCGTTGTACTGAGACATTCCTATTCGGTATTCTGTTGAAGAAATTAGGTGGGTGCACTTTTATATCTTATGCCTTGTGCAATTTTTGCTTCCTCAAATTTGTTTCCTTCTTTTCATTTTTAAAAAGATTAAATCTTTTTTGTCGCTGAATCTCTGTCTTTTCCTAAACTTTAACCCTTTTTCTTTTCCACTTTTCGATGGTAATCCTTTTTTTAAAACATCAGAAATTTGTTATCCTGCCTTTATAAGTGCACAAAGGAAATTTTTTGTGCAAATTTTGTATTTGTACCTTTTTTAGTTGTGTAATAAATGATTTTCCTTTAAAATTTTACGCAATGGTTGAGTCTTATTTTGTTATTTGCGCCTATTTTAATCACAAGGAGAAGAGAAGCATGTGTTCTCTTTTCACTTTTTATTCCTTCTAACTAGGTTTTTGTGTTTGGTACAAGAATTTAGATTTGGTGGGGATATAAAATATTTGTACATTAGTAGAAATAAGCGACTTACGGGGAAGCCAATATTCAGTTGATTTTGGTAACGATCTCAAAACTCTATTTTTTATGCAGTGTACATGGACACACACACACACACACATATATATATATATATATTACATGAAGTGTCTGCATAATGATTACTTAGTAAAGAGTAAATTCTAAAAATATTTTAGCCTCATCTCTATAGGGAAAGTATTTACAGCTGTTGTTTATCTATCTATCTATCTATCTATCTATCTATCTATCTATCTATCTATGTAATAATAATATATGATTATTTTCTATCAAATTCACTAGTCGACATTACTACTTTGCTAATAATTGATTTTTAGCAGGCACTATACTTATGTGTACTTATACTCATTATTTTAGAAAAAAACGATAGTTTTACTTAACAACCTATACATTTTTTCTTCTAATGAATAAGGGATAAAGTGCTATATCGCGCACGTTTTAGAAAAACGAAAGATTCCTTTTTTCTGAATGTTGAAACAACATTGCTATTGAAAACCGAGAAAAAAGGTGTAAACACCGAACGTTTATCACAAAGCAAAGGTTGAAAGTAATGTAGGTAGGGCCCGCCCACGGTAACTTATTTTTGGCCGTTGAATGGCAAACGCGGGTCGAGGATGTGTTTCTACCAGATGCTCCGCAAACCGACCTTGGTTGGGTAAAACACAATTAAACATTTTTTAAATATCTAGACATTCCATAATCATAAATTAACCTAAAAAAAAAAAAAAAAATCCCATATCATTTTTCATATGTAAAACTAAAAGTAAGAAACAAACTGGTTATCAACATACTAGTTTATACAAACTTATTATCTTCCGTCTTAATTATTCATTTATTGGTTGTTATTTATTCGATTACAGCTACTACTACTACTACTTTACTTTTTTGCCAATTCTAGAACTAAAATGTTATGTCAAATGTAAGCGAACTGTTTTCATTTTGAATTTTACTGTTCAAAATCCCGGATTATTTTCTCAATAACAGTTTTATAGACGTTGACCTCATGATATAGGCCTGTACTTAATTTTCTTTCAGTGACAACTATTGTAATATGAACCAATCACCGATTTACTATCAATTTCCTTGTTTGAATTATATGAGTAAAAAGGAAACGCTCAATTTCTTTCAGTTTGCCCAATCGTGGGTGACCACATCCGGCTGACAAATTCATTTGTATAATAAAATGAACACAAACGCACGCACGCGCTTGCGTGCGCATATATCGACAATAGAATATGGAAATGAAATAATAGTGTGGGATAATTAAATAAAATCAATAAATGAAATAATAAAAATAAAAAAAATGTAAAAGAAAGATATTTCCCCATGATGTAAAGTAAAGTAACCGGAAATATTATTACCCTAATTGATGTCGTCAAACGCAGTTAGGCGGCGCTGATTAAGTTCATAAAAAGGCAAACATTTCCTTCCTCGCACTCTTTCTCCCCATTACTCCAAGTAGTACTTGGAAAACGGACGATCCCGCTGGTGCACATTGGTTTCCAGGGTCCACTCACGACTGACTCTCACTTTCCATTTTCTAATGCATGGCGTTTGCACGTGGTTTCCAAAACTTTCACCGAAGAAGTAAGTCAAGCTTTTTCTGTGGTTGTTCCAACTTAGCGTAAGGCTGATTTGAGCTCGATCATTATAATGATGTTTATCCTTACTTACCTTAACTTCTGGACCAAGAAAAAAAAGCTAGCATCTCATAACCATGTTTAAACCTTTCAACGATAAAGTGTAAACCTTTCTTTGTTTGTGCCAACCATGCACAAAGCTGACTTGGGCGCGATCATTAATACGATGCTTATACTTACCCTAACTCTTGGACCACAAAGAAAATGGACATACCCAAGAGACATTTAGAACTTTGTTTCAGTATGTTTTTTATAAAAATAGAATAAACAGTGCATTGTAGAAACTCAAGTTTTTGTATGCTTCTCCTTAATTGTTTACATATTGAATACGCAGCCATAGCTAAAATACACCCAAACAGGTAACCTTTCAAATTCCATAAAACTCACTGTGATTCTGAGTAAATGCTGTAAAGATAGTGATAAGTTAAGCTAATTTTTAAACACTTTTAATTACTTAAATTAAATTTTTAAATTATTACTTAAATTATTTTATTTAAAAATAGGCGAACAAAATAAACAAGTCAAGCGCCTTGTTTATTTTGTTTGCCTATTGTTCTATATTATAGAGCTACCACCGGAAGTCATCGTCACCACGTTCTAGACTCAAGCAAGGAAAAGATAGCAAGTGAGCTTAAAGACTAGAGGAAATAAACCCTATTTCCAACACAGTTATATACCCACATTCATACCATATTAAAACACACACAAACTTTATTTTCTACCCAATAACAGAGAATATTACAACTATGCCAAAAGATTCCACAATACAACACACGCCGTTTAAATCAAAGTAGCTATTAGCGGTTAGAAATTAACAGCAACATGTGAAATATTTAAAAAATCAGAGAGAAGTAAAACCCTATTTTCTCGAGCCTACTTCCGGGAAACATTTCTTATAAAAACACAAATTTTAACTTACAAAGAGCAGAGATGCGATTGTATTCAAGCCGATGAGAAGATGTAGCTACATATCCTTTTTCCTTTTCCCCACAGCGCGTGCCGAAAAAAAAAAAGGACCGGCGATATCAAACGAATCAGCTACAACAAAAACAGCTTGGGCTGTAAGTGAATCTTCGCTGACGATCCATTGTCTACGATTTCAATTCTAACAAAAAAAAAAAAAAAAAAAAAACGGTTAGAGAATCTTCGCTAACGATAAAAAGTTTTTTCTAAACCCCAGATTTTTTGTGGAACAACTATTTAAAAGTCTTTACTTAGCGAATTTTTTTTCTCTGTACCAACTATCGAAAAACTTTAATTCGACTAAAATTTATTTTTTACTCCTTTTTAACTCTTTTGGACCCATGTACCTATGTTTGTAAATAAATAAAAATGATTTAATTAACAGTCATAGCCATGTTTTTATTTCAATGATGATTTCGGATGTGACGGTCTTGAAAAGTTTTAATTCTGAGCCTAATTATGGTGACATAATGTCTGGTTCAGGGCAATGATAAAAGGAATGAACTAGAAAAAATCTTTAGTAAAGAATCCTTTCTGAAGATTATGTTCAACCAATCAGAAAGGCGGAATTTGAATGCTTGAGACAATTTTGAAAAGTAGCTTAGTGATCTGGTACTAATATAAGGGACAGAGTCGGCCGCTTTAATCACTATTCATCATGACACAGTTGGAGATAGTAGAGATGAGATCAGCAGAAAAATTAACTTTTCAACAGTGAGTTTTCAAAAGATTCCGAATTTGGCTATAGGTTTGCCATTGACACCAGCGATGGCGGAGATATATATGGAATACTTCGAAGAAATGAATTTAAGATTAACAACACGATATCTGAGATACATAGATGACACTTTTATATTTAGACCTCATCAGGAAGCTGTACAAGTACTGCTGGCCATGTGAACTCAGTAAGACCTTCAATCCAGTTCACAATGGAAAAAACAATATTCAGCTAGTCTTTCTGGATGTACTAATAGCCCGCACTGAGAATAGTTTCAAGACTTCAAGGTTCCGTATATCACAAGCCAACCTTTACCGGAGAATACCTTTGATTTAATTACCACCATCCATACAACGTAAAGAAAAGCACTGTGCAATAATCATAAATAGCAACCCAGACACATGCCAACCGGTGATGATCAGCATAAATCATACCCTCGGAATAACAATTATCACGCAAACATATCAGCTTTTGCAAGCAGAAACAAAAGGTTCGAAGAGGAGGATAAAAATTTGCTATGGTCTTGGGGTTGTCAGAAAGGATTCAAAAGATCTGTGGTCAGGACAATATTATGAAGCAGCTCGACTTTATGGAGAAATCTCTGTCGAGTTAAGTTTAATACAGAAGAGGACGTGATAAGAATTGTCTGTATTCCATCTCTTGCAGTTGTAGCAAAGAATATTAGTGAAACCAGTAAAAGCAAAGCTAGAGAAAAATCGAAACGCTGAATTAGGAGAGAGAAACTGATATAATATATGACTGATTATGTTTAGATGCAAAAAGGGTAGTCAGCAACCTCTTGTGAATAAAGTAAAAGCAGGAGACAGAGAAGAACAATGGAGAGTCAGTTGTCTGAAGGAATCAGTGCATATACCAGTGTATGAGGGCCTCTTCAGTAGGCCTAGGCCTACTATAAAAATAAATGCCATATAATAATGGTAATTGTAATATTAGCTGTTTCCCTACAAGGAAACATTTGGCATTCATTAACCAAAGCAGCCAGTACTTAAGGTAGTACTGGCTGCTTTGACCTGAAGTGTTTCTGATATTTGGTTCAGTTCTTTGTCTGCGAATCTGTATCGCCACTCCACAATGTTCAAAGAAGAATGATCTTTGCCAAGACCCCCAACCTTCACTCCCTTAAAGTCTTTTTTAATCATCGATCTTAGAAAGCTGCTGTATACAGTTGACATTTTAGATATTTCTGAACGGGTTTGACGCCATGCATCCTGCCCATATGAAAGTCTCAATCTGACGAGACTATTTAATAACATGATTCGAGTTTTCAAGTTGATGTGTTGGTTTTGTAGTAATTTGCAGTGTTGGGCGAAACTACCTTTGGCGCAGCCTATTTTATATTAAATTTTCTTTTCTTCTATACTAAATTTGTTATAAATGACCCATACGTCGAGATATCTGCGGGAACCATTAATAATGACAGCAAGGCTTCAACAACAGCAGCAGCAACAGTGAGCAAAGTGGAGCAAAGTGAAGCTGCAGTTAATAGAGTCAAACACGATAGCATCAGCAGTAGGGATTAACAACAGGCAGGACTGAAGAACATTAAATTTAAGACACTAAGTTGTAAGTCCATGATTGTTCCACAAGGCAATAATCTAGATTAAGGCGTTGGTTCGTGAATTTGGGGAAGTCAATGCTGGTAGAACAGACAGGCTTAGTAGGAACAGGGTGAGCAATAACTGAGCAGTGCTAAATAAAAACAAAATTAGATATCGCTAGACTGACAAAACAACAAGAACAACCTACCCTCGTAAATTAAATAAATGGTTCAGTTCTAAACTCCCGGATCGACAGAGACCTGAAGAAGGCCGAAACGTTATGATAATAATGTTATAATCCCGAATGTAAATAATGATAACTCCTCGTCCCTGAAATTCAAACTTCTACATTAACTTTAATCAAATAATCTTATAACATTTCGTTCGTTCGTTACTTTTGTTGTCCTCATCCTTTATTCTCTGAAATTTGAAATGAAAATTTCAAAATTTAAAACATGTCCTTATTAAATAAATTTCAAAGTGTATAGAAAACTAATTTTTCTTTCTTCTCAATAATACTACAAAGATTTTGACGACAAAATGTTTTGCTTTTTATCTACGCTATAACAAATATGTAGCATTTACCTTTTGCCAGACTATGTTAATTTTAGTAAACCGTAACATAATATGTCCATAGATGACGATGTGAATCAATAATTCTATAGTTTAAGAGTCTTCATATGAACAGTCTTAGGAAAGAGAATTTTCAATCACGATTTCTTCTCTTTCAGATTGGCCTTCTAATAGCAAGAACATGGTCAAAATCGACTGGTCGCAAGTTATAGTGAATTTGGATTAATACAGTTTTTAAAGATATTAGTATAAAAGTCATATAGGAGGTTATGAAAATTTAATTCCAGGAATGACCTTGTGAAAGCAAAGTTTGAATTATCTGGTCAGTATTGTCTGCTGTCACCTTCAAAATACTTTCTTTATAAAGCTATACTCATGAGACGATAGTGCTATTGCTGGAAGTATCTTGGAACTCTTATTCCAGAATACCTTTCCGTAATGTAGCCATGTGTTGCTGGATGTCAAGAATGTCAGCAAATCTTTGTCTTTTCAAAGAAATTTTCAATTTTGGAAATAGCCAAAATCACGTGGGCGCGGGTGCTAATTCTGGACAATAAGGCGAATGGTTCATTTTTGTAGTGTTTTTTTTTTTTTTTTTTTTTTTTTGTAGTTAGCCAGAATCTCACGAACTCTTAACGCATCATTTTAGAATCCGCTGCACTGTTTCCAAATTCATATTAAGCTCTTCAGCTGTCAGCAGCACACTTCGATCTGAGCGCACCGGGGTTCGCACTTTGTCCACGTTTGCATCTCTTCTTTGTTTTTAGCTGCCTACTTCATGTGTTATGTACATCTTCTCGCCCTTCCTTGAACCGCCGGCGCCTCTCTGTTTCTTCATAGCAAGTTCATAAGCATTTTTAATAGGGCTAACCTTTCACTTGTACTTTTACCAATATTCACGCCAAAGCTTCAGATTTATTTCACTCATTTTCCGACAGCAGCATAGTATGAACACGTATAAATCTCTATACTGCTCATCATCGAATGACTTATCTGATCTGTATCTCAAAGGAGCGGAAGTTAGAATATATCGATAGGATATTTAAAAAAGACAAAAAGCAACCGTAAATTGTGGCAGAACGAGAAGTTCATGTAAATTCGAATCAACTTACCTAACACAACTTGATTAAAATGGCTAAAAGTGTTGGAAGAATTAACCAAGTGAAGGACTTGGAAATAGTTAACTTTCATTTTGTTTTGTTTTTAGTTTTTAATTTGGAAACATCAGAGGCTATTGAGAAACAGAAAGCCATATGAACGCAAATCGCAAAAAAAAGAAACATTTTATACCAAAACATTAAAGAAAATCAACACCATATTGCAAACACACGCGCGCGCGCGCACACACACACACACACACACATCTATAAAACAATTTGGTTTCATTTTTTTAGTAAAGATAATTTTCAGAATATCAATGTGAGATTTTATTCAATGAAATGTTTCAAGTATTTCAGATATTTTACATATTAGGATTTACAGTATAGGTTCGAAATATGTTTATCATTATTATTATTATTATTATTATTATTTCTTTTGATTTGCTGTTTGATACTATCAACTACCAAGTCTTATACGTGGGTTAGAAGATAAATGAAGAGTTTTCTTAGGAGGCTATTGAGCATATTAGATTGAAAGAGTTTTTCTAAGGATGTGAACAGTTCGCATTAACACAAGGTTTTATATTTCAGAAATGGCGTATCTAGGGTATAGTAAGTTGGGCATGTGTCATGGAAGCCATTTTTGGGAGGGCACAACATCACTGAACATTAAATAAATAATTTGTTGTCTAATATTCATTAATTAAGCATCCAATACTGAATCATGTGGAAACATTTTAATTTTGCAGAATGCTACTAACAAATCGGGCCACTATCAGAATATCAAAACCTGAAAAGCTTCTAAGATTTATTGTTCAGTCAAACGATGTGAATGTTTTTCCCAAAATCTCATATTGTTTTTCGAATTATGTTAATAATTGCATTTTTTAAAGTTGGTAGCCAGAGCTCTTTCAGTAAGGTGAGGCTAATTATGTCCTATCTGAGAGCATCCATGAGCCAAGCTAGATTGTGGCTGAATGTAAAGAAGGAGAAAGTGAAACTATTGATTTTCAAGAGATAGTTGACAAATTTGCATCAATGAAAACAAGGAAGGTACAGTTTTAGGTTTGCTTCCACTTGATTTCTCGCAATACAAGTTCAATAATTTGCTAAGATAAATCTTGTGATGAGATCATACTTCAATAATTTTTCAATTAAAAATGTAAAAGATTATTTAAGATATTCGTCTTGTCGAAGTTTTTTTTTATTGATATTAAAACGCTAAAAGTGTCAATATCTTAAAAGATTATCTTCTTATATCACATAATGACAATTAAAATGTTTTCCTATAGTCTGAGGTGACGTACTTTTAAAGATTTTATTTTTATGTTAATTGTGTTGACATAATGTTGTGGCGCCATTATATATTTAAATTTCCTTAAAATAAGATATAACAAATAAAAGATCGGCTTCTTTTCGAAGTACCATAATTTATTATATATGTTAATGGTATTGATTCATATTTTTGAAGTAGTAAGTTTACTTTGCATTTTGGTAAGGTATCAGATGTTTAATTAAGGGCGTAATTTTAGTGCTTTGCGGCAGTTTCCATAGCTATACCTCTGTACTGATGGATTTCTTGGGATTTTCTCAATGTGTTATCAGTATTCTTGTTAATCATTCTTAGCGGAGCAATGGTTGTATTTATTTAAATGTCACGTTATTGCAAATTCTATTTCTAAATTCTTATATTCAGAGTGTATTACATTGTTTTGCTGAAATGTTTTTATCAGACATGTTCAGGTTATTATTATTATTAAAAAAATACTAGCATTATTTTTAATTTATATATTTAGAATATATTGTTTTGATATTTTTTGCATCATTCCTATTGCATGATTTTATTTTATTTTGCTTTAGAAATGTATTATTGTACAGTGTGTTATTTAAACAATCACTTAGACGTTTTTGGGCGCTCATAAACATTCATGGTGACAAGGAACCATAAGTGTTTGTTTTATACTTTCGAAGGAGTGGAACAAAATTTCGGTACTGTGATAGCGAGTGTAGCTTAAATATTTTTATATTCTCCAGTTGACGGAAAACGGCAAATACAAATGTGCCGAACTAGGTGTTGCCGACAATTTGATCAAATCATAGAACGTAAACTCTTTCAAAATAACATTTTGCTGATTTTAACTCGAGAATAAGAAAGTCATTCGGTAGCCAAGATAAAGGATGTGACGGCAAACAACAATAATAAATAAACTCCAAAATTTATATGATAGCACTAGTCCTCTAAATTAAACCAATAAAAATGTCGAAGGAGACTAAAGATATAATGATAATAAAATAAATATGAAAATATTATATATCCACCCAAACAGTTTTCAAGCTGCTTGTTGTATCGTCATTTTTCAATTTTAAATATGATCTGCTTTTATTCATGTGCGAACGAAGCCACAGAATGAATTCCTTGGAAGGTTACACGCATGGGTCCATGTGTCAAAAATCAAGCCTTCTGGGCATTGAACAAGTGTGACTTTTCCTAGGTAACATTGAAAATAAGATTTGCAACCAGAAGCAATATTCGGGTATTTTCCAGGTTGCACTGTAAATGTCGGACATGGTGGAAATACTGCAAAATAAAAAAGCAAGAAATAAAATACGAATAGATTAGTTGACGAAAAACAATAATAAAGAGATAATAATGGATTAGATGCTTAACCATATAGCGGAGGTATTTACTTAATTCCTGAAGAGAAGATTAATATTAATAATACTTGAGGACATTTGATCTCTAGTGGAAAATGTGGAAACTTAGAGAGGAATAATAATGGCCCAAAATAACGATAATGGATCACAACTATAGGGTAAACTATAATATCACTGAAAATAATAATATTGATAAAGGTTTTGAAACTGAAAGAAAACTTGCTGTCCAACAATACTCACCGAAATAGTTTGTAGTAACAATAGAAGAAAATTAAGCATTTGACCACATTTAACAGAAACCAGAATATCACCAATATACTACGCTGTGAAATCTCCAAACACAAAAGAAAAGTGATAAGTAGGCATGATAAAAATAAGCATACACGCAGGTGTGTGTGTGTGTGTGTGTGCGTGCGTGCGCGGCACCTTTGGAAAGTGTCTGAAAACCATACCACGGGTTGATTCAAGCCTTATGAGTTAAATTAGGTAGACGGAATTGTTCCCGTTGATTGTGCTATCACGAAATCACAAGTCATCGTGACTGAGACCAGATGCTCTCTCCCAGAAAATGTAAGCAAAGTCAGCTTAGTATAGTTTCAGTATAAATCACACCGTACGCACCGGCTCTGGCTGGAATGTTTTTGTCGCAAACTCCTATGCTACACCTTATCAAAAGTTTTTGAGATATCTAAGGCAATCTGTGGTTGATGTATGTTAAAACAACAGCAGTGGTCATAGGGGAGCGAAACTTATACAATTTGTCGTAAAGATTGGTTGTTTCTGGTAAGGTGATCAAACAGTTGACAACTTCCAAAGACTTGGAAAACATTTCTCTTTCAATCAACAGTTAAACAACTTTGCCAAGATAATTAAGAGCCCAGGTTCTTAAGTACAATAACATGGAATTTTTCTGGACTAGTAGCTTTCATAGAAATATTTTTTGTTTTTTGTTTTGGAAACTTTCCTAGTTGAGATAGTGAGGTCACAAAGCTAGTGCTCTGTGAAAGGAGAGAAGTCCGGTAGTGGTCCTAGTCATCTAGTCATTTAATTATCAGAAGATTGCAGATAATGCCAAAATTAAGTGTATTAAGCAAAATAAAATTAAGAATCAGTTTTATATTCTTGTTAACAAGAAATAAAATATTAAAGCGCCTAGTGATGTTTCGGAGAGAGACGCCTGTATGGGATACAGAACAATTTATTACGTCCAAGATTATTCATGAAAGCCTAAATTGTGAGATCAATGCAGAAAGATGTGCTTAATAATCCAAACGTTCAATAACAGTCAATATTCATTTCTTTTTAAAAACAAAATCGTGATAAAATAAGAATTCGACGAAGTTGTGAGTAGAGTATGGTGATTGTATGAAGCTGCTTTAAACAAATATAATAATACACGAACAAATCTATAAACACGTAATAAAGATCAATAGGATTGTTTTACATAAAGAAAGAATATTCTGAATTACGTGTCAGAACACGAAAACATACAATAAGAGAAAAAAATCGAAATAAAAGTGTTTTAAAGTCTTCTATATAATAAATGCAAATATCAGTGTGTCACTGTGTTACACTTTTCAACTTTACTCCTAGAGACCGTAGCCCAGCATATCATACCGTTTTGGAATCAGACCGACTCTTCGAGCAAATTAAAAACATTCCGGACCAGATTCGTACCGGCAATCTTGAAATTTTGGATTCCCAAGTTTTCATTACTGCGACTGCTTTCGGATTCCGACATCTCGGCTTCTACTGATAAAAATAATTAAAAAGGGACACAACTCTCTAAATTTCAATAGCTGATGTTTCAAATGAAAAAAATTACTGTACTCAAATTACAGTGTTTCAAAAAAAAAAAAAAAAAAAAATTGTCCGTGTTTTCAACTTTGCTCCTAGAGGCCGTAGCTCAATATATACCATTTTGGAATTAGCCCGACTCCATGCACAAATTAACATTCCGGGCCAGATCCTGACCCACAATCCTGAAATTGTGGATTCCCAAGTTTTCGGCAATTTTTTACGTGATGTTTTGCGACGATTTTTTTTTTGTACGATAACAATTTTTATAACTTGAAAATACATTTGGGAATAATTGAAATTAATTGCGAAATCCAGTGAAAGTCACCCATGAAATAAAAATAATTGTACAGAAAGTAAGGACCTATGAACATCAAATTGTCTTTAAAGTAAGTGGCGACAGAAGAATTATCGTTGAACTTTTAAAAGGTAAGCTTAAATGTTAATGCAATACTTAAAATGCAGCGACCAGTTTTGAGTTCTTCTGTAGTTTATTGTTGCATATTGCATCTACTCCTCCCTAACTGTCTAAACAAGAGCCCTACGCAGGAGCAATCTTAAATGCAGCTCGACAGGACAGCTTTTAACCCAACTTTTAATACTGTTATATCGGCCGTAAATGAGGCGAAAGGTGGAGTTGGGGAACACGGAGGCATCAAATGGAATTGAAAAGAGTATAGAGAAACTGGAATAATGGCAAGCCAGGGAACTGGACAGTTTTCTGATTATTGTAGTAAAAAAAATGAAAGGTCTCATGTGGGTGTCAGTTTAGTGTATTTGGATTAGTTGATAAGAGAGTGGGATTTTCGCTAAATCCAGATTATTGAATAGGCAAAGAACGTAAAATCAATGGCTAAGTACTATCAGAAATGCATGTTGGAGATATTGTTAAGCGCAGATACTTGTGAATGTCTGTGTTAGGGTATCCCTGGTTTGCTTGTGGAGATAAAGAAGAAGAGCGTGATCGAAAGGCCCAAAGGAAAACTAATGTATTTTTACTCTTCTTTTTGCCTTTCACTACTTGTGTATGTGCATATTCAGTCAATAGTTTCAATTAATGTTGCAATATTTTGGAACACGTGCTAAGTCTTTCCGTACCAGCATATAAAATTCACGATATAAAATTAGCATTTTACACAAGTTGAATTTAAAAAGAATTTTAAAAATGAAATTGAAGATTATAACAATTTTTCCTTTTATGAAAAGGCTGATTGCATGTTTTAAATATGCATCTTTTATACTTTACTAGTGACTTTAGACAGCACTAACAATTGCAAGTTTCGATGTATGATACAATTATATCAAGCAATAGTCCACTGTCAATAAAAAAAATTATATTCTTTGAACGAAAGATAAGTAGGCATGATAGACATTACATTGAAACCGGCCTTGTGCCACTTCCTGACTTGTGGGAGCCTATGCAACAGCTCTCAAAAGAGTCAAGCTGTTTGCTGCCAGGCGTGAGGTTGACTAGTCGAACTCTCTGCCAGAAGGCAGAGAGGAATCCAGACGTGGCTATGCCAAATTGCAGAGTCGCATCTGGGTGGGTAGACAAACCTGACCTCGAGTATGTGGGGTCTACAGGGAATATTTGCCCGACCTACATAAAAACCGGCTTTGTGCCACAGCCTGCCTCGTTGTGAGGTCGGCAGTTCACTGTCAGGCTCGGGGCTGATTGTTGATCTCTCTGCGTTTGGCCAGAGAGGAACCTTGATGTGGCTATGCCAAAGGGCAGAGACTTCTCTGTGGAGGTAGACAAACCAGTTCCCGCGTATGCGGGGTCTACAGGGAATTTTTCCCTGAGCCTACCAGCTTGAAATCGCCTCATATTAAAAACTGGCCTTGTAACAAATCCTGTATTGTTGGGTATGGTAAATATTAGGTTGGTGCAAAAATAATGTCGTTTTCTCACATATGTTACTATGTGAGAAAATGACATTATTTTTGCACCAACCTAATACCAACAGATCTCAACTAAGGCATGCAGTTGAGATCTATTGCATGCAACTGCTACGCTCGGGGCTGATTGTCAAACGGCAGAGAGGAACCCAGATGTGGCTATGCCAAAGGTCAGAGTCGCGTCTGGAGAGGTAGACAAATCCGAATCCGTGTATGCGGAGTATACAGGGATGCCTGAGCCTATCGGATCGGATCGCCCAACATTAAAACCGACCTTGTACCACTTCATGCCTTGTGAGGAGGCTATGGTTAATACAACAGATTTCAACTGAGTCGGGCTGTTCGCTGTCAGGCGCGGGGCTGAATAGTCGAACTCTCTGCACCTAGACGTGGCTATGTCAAATGGCAGAGTCGCGTATGTGGGGTCTACAGGGAATATTTGCCCGAACATACAAGCTCGCAATTGTGCCACATAAAAACAGGCCTTGCGCCACATCTTGTCTCATGGGGAGGTCGGGTATATAACAAGAGCTTCGGCAGTTCGCTGCTAGGCTCACTTATCGAACAATCTGCCTTCGGACAGAGAGGAACCCAGATGTGGCTATGCCAAAGTGCAGGGTTGCATCTTGTGAGGTAGACAAATGTGACCACGTTATGCGGGGTCTACAGGGAATATTTGTTCGAGCCTAACGGCTCATATTTGCCACATATAAAACCGGCCTTGTGCTACATCCTGCCTCCTAGAGAAGTCGGGTAAATAAGAGCTCTCGACTGACAGGTAGTTCGCTGCCAGGCTTGTGGCTGATTGTCTGCGTTCGGGGTTATGCTAAGATGCAGAGTCTTCTCTGGAGAGGAAGAGAAACCCGTCCCTGTGTATGAGGGATTCTACGAGATCTGCAGTGAATTTTTGCCCGAGCCTACAGGCTCGTAATTGCCCTACAGGAAAATCGTCTTTGTGTTCCATTCTGCCTCATGGGGAGGTCGGGTATATAACAAGAGCTCTCGACTGAGTTAAGCAGTTCGCTGCTAGGCTCGCGGCACATTTGTCGAACTATATAAGTTCGAGCAGAGTGGAACCCTGACGTGGCTATACATTTCCATCTTTGATGGAACAAAGACGTTCAGGGATGGAAAACTTCCGAAAGCAAAGTAACCGTTTGTTTAAATGTTAGATCACTAGTCTTCTTTGGTAATATATAGTTTACGAACTTAGTGTGTTCGACAGCACCTAGTTTTCTTAGCAAAAGTCTGACCTTTTTATCGTCGGACCAATTTGCAAAATCAGTCTTATACAAATCTTCGCATCTACGAAATACGACGAAAAAGTTAATCCGATTCACGACCCATTCACTCCTTACAATTTGAATATTCACCACAAGAACTCATCCGTCACCAATCAATCCTCTATACATCATAATACTGCATATTCTCATATAAAACGCACCTCCGTGACATAAAAATTTCCGATTATAAAAATTTATACATAAAAATCTGATGATTTACAATGAGAGGGGAGGGGATGAGTCCAAAAACAAACTGAATATCAAAACAGAACAAATAAGATAACTGATGTCAGTAGGACCCGTCCAACCCTCGAAAAAGAGAGGCCGCTGTATTCTGCCCTTAGACAAAATCAAGAAGCTCTCTCGCTAGAGATGGAAAGGGTAAAATAAATACGGCCATTGGGAGAAAAAACTGACCCAGTCAAGATGAAAACAGGGACCAAAAACAAACTGGGGAAGATGGGAATCTCAACTTGGATCATAACCAAAAGTGTAACCGGGAACAGGCCGAGGAACAACACTTACTCACATTAACTAGGTACACAAAAGGGATCTATCTTAACAAGGGGAGGGCTTCACAGGAAACCACTCTGATGTGAGGTAGGTAGATCTAAAAAATAAAATCAAGGCTAGCCTCATTCTCACGAACCAAGCTCCTCTCAGTCACCCACCTTTCGCTGAAGTCGGTTGAAACAAACGTTTTCTATCAGTTCTAATCTTCATCTTGAGTTGGTGCTCAAAGAATCGTATCAGATCCTGATGAGAAAGACGGTTGCCTCGCAAGACCTCCTCCTGTCGCATCGTCCAAATCACCATTCGGGTTATGGTGTGGCAGTAGCGATAGAAACAACATCCGTTTCACCTCAGAATACAGGGGCGGCATATTGTCACACGCGTACGCACGATCAATGAACACGAGCTTTTAGAGAGCGATACGAGCCGTCAACTCGCCGACATGGTCCATAAGGAGCGGATCCGAGGATAATGGTAGAAGGCGTGCGAAGCTTTTTCCTCTAAGCCAGGGTCACGCTGATCACAATCTGGCAAATTGGCCAAGTACCATATGAGCTCCTTGTCATTGAGAGATAGCCTATTCCGAACCAGTCGCGAGGTAAGCGAAAACTCAGAGTTGCTGAGGTAATCCGCCGCTGGCGCCCAAGACCAGAAGGAGCGAAACTCCTCCCCCAAGGGAAGCCTCTCACGTAGTGGATCCTTTGCGCCCCCTCCACTAGTTCCTGATAGAAGACTGACAGAATCGGGACAAAGATGTGCGACAGCCTTAAGTATAATTCATAAGGCAAACCATCCAGACCCGGCGACTTGCCTCTGCCAACCTTCTTCAATGACGCGTAGACCTCCGTCACCCTCCGTTATCTCTCCCTCGAAGCTAGCCGCTTCAGCCGAGTAAAGTCAGCCAAATAGCTACGAAACTACTCGTCGCGGGGAGCAGGATCCTTGGTAAACCAGCTCCCGAAATGCCGTTGAGATGCTTCGCACATGTCGTCAGTCGACCTCAGAGTACGCCCCTCGGGGTTTTGACCTCACAAATGTAGCGACTGCAACCTCAACGGATCTCTTCCTTGCGCAACTCTGCACCCATGTTTACAGATTCGGAAGACATTTTGCTTAACTTATGTTTAATTAACTGACCCATGTAGCGCTTGCTAGCGAAACGCTCCAGAGTCTTCCTAACTACGGTTATCTCTAGGGGATCCTCCTAGCCTCCGCCCAGGAAAGAATATCCTTAAAAGCCTTCTCCTTATTAGCCTTATCTAGCGCGAGCCGTTTGCTAAACTCGGTGGTGAGGAACCTAATCCTATCTTTAAGCCTCTCCCACCACCTATTCCTGATAACCGCCCCACTGATTCCGGCTGCACTACATTAGCTGTTCCTGGAAGTCCTGCCTGCCCAGTAAAGACAGATTGAACTTCCAGTAGCCAGCCATTCTAGGCATACCATCTAACGCCACCCGGACACAAACAAGTCAACCAGTGGAACGTGGGACAATCTAATAAATCTACGTCGGCTCTTCTAACTAACAATCTAACCACCTGGTTAGAGGGCCACTTAAGTGACTACGTCAACATCTCTCCCTCTAGGTGAACGACCCGGTATCTATCGACCAGACCAAACTCGCTGATCAGATCAACCAAGCTACAATCTCCCGCCTTCCAGCTAGATCCCCGCTTCCAGTCTATCTTGGGATCTTGGACGGCATTCCAGTCCCCCATTAAGACTAGGCGCGTTGAATCCACCAGGAACGGCCCCAACTGCCGAAGAACCACTTTTCACGGCAATATCGGCCACGATCAACGGGCTCTCGGCATCGACATGAACAATGTTCATCTCTGCATCCAGGGTACGCCTAACCAACAAAGAAAAACCTCTGGCCTATCGGTCCCGTATGCTGAATAGACGACAAAATCGTTAGACAGCACACACGCATCGTGGGTCTCCTGGATAGCGGCGACAACCACACCGAACGACAAGAGGTCCTGGAGCAGGCGGGGCAGCCTTGCCCTGATCCCTCAAGCCCTTTGTATTCAGACTGGCTATCTTGATTGGCATCTTTTAGGCTTGAAACGAGAAGAAAAGAAAAATCGTCACCTATTCAGATACCGGGCGGAAATCTGCGGCGGTAAGGACCCCGACGGATTGTCCTAGGCTCCCTGTACCCAACTCTGATAACATCCGTTCATCCAGAATAATTCCGCCGACGTTCATGGGATGTCTTAGTTTTAAGGCCCTGTATAGAGAGTGGTGGAGACGTACCGGGACCCTCCCTCCACAAAATCTCAAGATTTTCTTCAAATCTGCTATACCTGTCTGGGCCATGCGTAGTTCGGGAAAATCCTCTTTTGCCTCCTGTAAGTGGGGACACACTTTCAGATGTTTCCCCACTTCTCTAATACATGTAATCCCTCCCGGGACCATAGGAAAGTTGCGGTGATCCTCTACCGACTTCCAGTCGACAAGGGCGATTTTGAAGAGTGGACCCAAGAGAGCCTTTTTTTGCGTTGAAAGATAACGCTCCGCTTCCATTCTGTCAACTTTACAAATGTCTTCCACATGGAAAAGCTATTTTCTTCATTTTTCTTGACGGGTGGGGCAGGGTAAACGTTGACAGCGGGGTAGACGTGGATGGTTGGGGAGGTGTGAAAATGGAGGGGAACGGAGCCCTAGATGGTGAAGACGGGAGGTTCCTTGATTTGGGATTTGCGTCAACTTCCGCAGGAGAAGCAGAGACAGACTGCGATCTAGCATTGGTCATTTCCTTTTCCTTCTTGCTTCGTCCAGCACACTTTTCTTTTTTCATGAGTAGCTCTTACTCTTCCTCTTCCCTCCCCCTCTTCAACGAGGAGGACCGACGTGGGGGCATTTCCTCCGTCTCTATATCAGAATATGCACCCCCCCACTTTGCTGTTTCTGCTGCTGTTGTTGTTCCTGCAGTTATTGTTGGTCTTTTTGATGGTGTGAGTCATGTTCCTGTTGATGCTTTTGTTGTTGTTGTTGTTATTTTTGTAGTTTCAACGGTTGCTGGTCATGTTGCTGATGCTGGTTTTTCTGCCTGCGTTGATGTTCCTCTTCTTGAAGCCCTTTTTGAGGCTGAGGTAGCGGGTGAAGATTCTTTTCAGGCTCCGGCCTCTCTTTGGTGAAGCCTCCTGTTGAGGGTTTGACTTCCGTACCTTTTTTGCCAACTCCCCACAAACAGTATCGGGAGCCTTGCCAAACTTATCTGTTGTTTCTGCTGCTGCTACTTGGCTAGGCTGTGGTACTGTTTTTCTTCCGGAACATGCTTTGGACATGTGTCCCGAAGCTCCATAAGCCCAAAAGTAGAGATGACGACCCTCGGCCACGACGGGCATCATTTTATCCCGACACCTCAAAATATTGGAAATCTCCTTGTCAAATCTCCAGGGCCTCTTCCAGTCTTGCTGACTTTTGCAGTCACTTCATCTACTAAGCCGTAATGAGCAAAGAAGCCCCAGCCTACCCACACTGATGTCTACCGGGACTCAATGGACGGTAATTCTTGTCCGTCTTGTACCCATATATTTCGTTTGGAGGTGGACTGTCTTAGTAGTCAGGGTACTTCCTGCTAGTCTTCTAGCCTCTCGTTCTGTCGCATAGAGCATTCGACCTTCTAGACAAAATCTTGGGCCCTATTTAAGGCTCTTTAGATCATCATTCATTGTTTCCTTGCTGACCCCAATAAATTATGAGTTCCTACGTCGGTGATCAGCAGGGAGACAGTTTTTGTTTTACTGCATCAATTGCTTCGGGGGTGGTCAGGAGCTCGTTAACGTTAATGAACGAGTCATATTTCTCCCTTAAGCTGTTGTAATAATCTTTTTGGGTCTGTTTTCATCCCAGGCCGTTTGTTTAAACGGTGACGTATTTTGAGTTTACACCGCCGGTGTATACGAATTTTCGGCCATGGCTAGGCAAATAAAAGTTCACCTTATGCTAATTGTTACAAATAAAGAATAGTTCAAATAAAAGAAAAAGTCTTGCGACCAAGGAAGACGAATTAAATTCGTGGACGGATGAAAAAAAAAACAAACCCAAAATCAAACAAGAACGTGGAAAATTAAAGTTGATGACAATAAGCACGTAAAACTAAAGATAAAACCGAATAAAGTTGATAAACCATAATTAAAATAGATACGAAAAAAGAAATAAAAACGAAATGGGTGGGGGGTAAAACGCAAAAAAGGTGATTATGTATCTTTCGATACATGACTAACGAAGCAGAATTTTTTCCCGCAGTAGTTTGCCATTTCTTTCTGCGGTAGCCCAGTTGCCATCCAAGTCTATAGAACCCGGTCTGTCCTGCTATTTATTCATAGCTGGGGGGGGGGAGAAGATTAGGATTCATACCTCTCCCAAGGGTTTTTTTTAGCACGTAAGTGAATGAAAACCGGCCTTGTGCCACTTTCTACCTTTTGAGGAGGCTATGGTAAATACAACCGCTCTCAACTGCATCAGGTGCGGGGCTGACTAGTCGAACTCACTTTGGAAAAAGAGGAACCCAGACATGCTAAAGGGCAGGGTCGCGTCTGGGGAGGTAGACAAACCCCACTCCCTGTATACCTACGTGCTCGAAATTGCCAAACATAAAATCCGGCCTTGTGCCACATCCTGCCTCGTAGGGGAGATCGGCTAAATACCAACACCTCTTGACTGAATCAGTCAGTTCGCTACCAGAGTTCCTCTGATGTGGCTATGCCAAAGGACAGAATCTTGTCTGGGGAGGTAGACAAATCCGCCTTCGTGTATACAGGATCTACAGGGAATTTTTGCCTGAGTCTACGGCCTTTGAATCGCTCCACATAAAAAAAAACCGGCGTTGTATCCTATCTTGTATGGTAAATGCCAACATCTCTTGACTGGTAAACATTTTACACCCGTCACGTTGACACTTTATAGATTAACAATATTCCTAATCCATAACTTTCTTCAGAAGCATAAAATAATGGACCTTGGTTATATTAAACCAGTAAAATTATAACATCGTTCGTCACCCCATCAAAAGATTTGTAACATTTACTTGACTCTCATTGAATAGTTCGTTTTTATAAATTAAACTAAATGAAGTCTAATCTCGTTTTATACATTATTTTTACATTATTTTGAATTAATTCTTTTTTAAAAAGTTATTGTTGCTACGTCATTTCAGTGAGATTCTATAAAGCTGGGCCACTGATTGACACATAAGAAAGAATGTAGATTTTATACAATATTTCGATGCCCCTTATACAATAGTCAATAAAATGAAAAAAATATGGAAACTCTGGAGGGATATGCAAAGATTCGTGGTTAACATGACATCTAACGTTGTATCGCATACAAAAGAATCAAAATCTGAAGCGAATAAATGTATTTTAACAAAAATCAACCGAATAAGTTTCAGATGCACCTTGAAATAAATGTATATTCACAATTCCATTGCTGCTTAAAGGATTTATTTGCGATTAAAATTTCATATTATTTGAAGTTTTTGTTTTTAATAGTTAATGAAATACACTATAATCATTAAGGGGAATATTGATTGCTTTTGAACGATAAACGTTCTTGGCTCCAGATGATGAAAAAGTAGATATAACAAAAAATATAAAAATAATCCAAATTTGAAAGTAAATATTATTTCAATTAACTTACGTGATTTAGTTCCTTGTGTGGGAGTTGTAACTGTGGGTTCATTTGAGTCAAGGTCAGAATACACAGTGGGTTCAGTTGAGTCAGGGCTAAAAGTGACTGAAGATTCACTTGATTCGGGACCAGAGGTGACAGTGGGCTCAGGTGAGTCAAGGTCAAAAGTGACGGGGGACTCGGTAGAGTCAAGGCCAGAAGTGATTGAAAATTCATTTATGTCAGGGCCAGATGTGACTGGAGAAGAAGTTGTGTCAGGATCGGAAGTAACAGTAGGCTCATTTGAGTCAGGGCCAAAAGGGACTGGCGATTCACTTTTGTCAAGGATGGAATTGACTGGCGAATCAGTTGTGTCGGTATCGGAAGTGACATTAAGCTCAGTTGAGTCAGAACCAGAAGTGAATGAAGTTTCATTTGTGTCAGGGTCAGATGTGACTGCAGAATCACTTGTGTCGGGACCGGAAGTAATAGTAGATTCATTTGAGTCATGACCAAAAGTTAATGAAGTTTCATTTGTGTCAGGGTGAGATGTGACTGGATCGGGAGTTACAGAGGGCTCAATTGAGTCAGGGTCTGAAGCAAGTAGATTGTACAATTATACGATTACGCACATATAAAAGCTCAAATAAGGACGTTGTATGTTATAAATGAAGTTATATCTTCGGTAAGTGAATGAAACAAACCAATGTCAAATTTTGTTTTAGAATTATTGTTTTTTGATCACAATAATGTTCAAATTATTAAAAAATACGATAATATTTTGAGGCAGATTTTTTATTTTGTTTTATTTATCTCTACTGAAAGATTAAATAAAAGGAACTAAATTGAGCTTTTACTTCTGCTTTCTTGGTTTTCATTTCTACATTATCTTTAAAATATTTCCCAAAATACCAAATTTTAGTTTAAACCGGTTTAAAAATATTCAGCCGTCTAATAACTGTAAAGAATTAGTCTAACATGTAAATAATACGCGGCTGTTTACAATATTAACTTTGTTATTTGATTAGTTTTGCTACGCGGAGAGTACTGAAATAGTGAAATTTACTCAAAATGTTTAGGAGTAGTGTATTGTCAAGTGGTTAGGTCTAAAGGTTCAACGGGTCACTGGATGTATAGTGAAGCACAAAAGTATTGGTCACAAAATATTTAAAAGAAAATTATAATTTCTAATATTACTACTAACAAAAATTTGAGCAGTGTCACGAAAAAGTTTTGAGTACATTTCAAAAATATGAATCAAGCAGAATAAAAATTGCAGTTTGGGATCATTCATTTGCAAATTCCCGCTAACTAATCAGAGCATCTCACACACAAAAAACCAACAACGTACAATGGTCATGGAATATTTGGTTGGTATGTGTGAAGTTTTTTGTAATTACAAACACAAATGGCGTTGTAGAGTTGAAATAAACGGCAACAATAAAGAAAAATTAGCGAAAGTTACTTCATATCAGGAATTTAGACAAGTCGGTATCTATAAAACATGTTAATTTGGGATGGGTATAAAGTAAGTAAAATAATCATAAAATGCTAGTTTCCTTGTAAGAATATAATTGTCATTTGTTTTCGACCATTTACTTATAAATGAAGAAATGGGAAGCATAAATTTAGAAATTTACTATGGAGGACTTCATATTTTATAATGAATAATCCCAACAATGATAAGTAGAAGAAAGACATCTTTAAAAGAGTTATATGAAATATGTACTCACGGTCATTTTGAGTAAGTGTGGTGGTTGTTATGACTGGTGGCGTTGTAACTTTTGGGGTGGAAGGTTTTGATTCTGGACATTGGACATTATAAGGGTAGTCGCATACATGAATAATCGGGTTGAATACAGTTCCAGGTCCACATCGCATTATAATTTCAGCGTTATTTACACAAAGAATGAACGCCTGGCAGTCTCCATTTGGATGCGGTCTATATTCTTCACAAGCGCTTGTTTTGCCGATAAAAATAACTGAAAATGAAAAATAAATCGATAAGTTAATTTTCAATTGTTATTGCTTCATTTTATTAAAGCTTTTTATAACACTCACTTTATATTGTAAGCGTTAAAGATTATCACCATTGTCACCATCAATGGCAAACATATACAAAGAATACTTCGAAGAAATGTCATTAGAATCCACATTCACTAAATCCAACACTATGGCTGATATACGTAGATGACACCTTCATAACTTTGATCACACCAGGAAGAGCTCCAGCTGCTATTGGACCATGTGAACTCAATAAAATCATCGATACAGTTCAAAATGGAGAGAGAAAACGACAACAAACTCGCATTCCTGGATGTACTAATATCTTGAACAGAGAAAGGGTTCAAGACACAAGCCAGCATTCACCTAACAATAGCTCAACTTCAACTCCCACCACCCATCCAGTGTAAAGAAAGGGATCTTCCGCTGCTTACAACATTGAGCAAAAGTCATGTGGCGACCCAGAGACATATGAACAAGAAATGGTCAGTATAAGCAGTACCCTACAACGTAATAACTATCTTGGGTACATGGTATACAGCTCCGACAAACTGGGATAGAAGGATACAAGAGGATAACATTCAGAAACAGCTTCGTCCTGCCTACCCTATGTGAAGGGATTATCGGAGAAAATACAAAAGATCTGCGGTCTATATAACATCAGGACAATCTTCAAAAATGGTTCGACACTTCGCAGACATCTCTTCTGAGTAAGACTCCTATTATAGAGGTGAACATGACTAAGGACTGTGTGTACGCCATTCCGTGCAGCTGTAGTAAGGAATATAAAGGAGAAACAGTTCCCCACTTAAGGTAAGACTACAAGAACATCGTAAATCCGTAACACGAAGGGAAATAGAAAAATCAGGCATAGCTGACCACAATTGGAGGGAAAACGGACATCACAGCCCCACCTTCTCATGTGGGATGAGATTGAAATAATAGACAGAGAACACCACTGAAAAATACGAAAACTTAAGGAATCAGCATATATGCTAGGCCACAAAAATCAAGCATACAAATGAATACAATATAGGAACCAGTAATATGGAGTGCTAGAGAAAAACAATAATAACAAAAATTGCAATATGTGCTCTGGTAAAAATGGTTACTGAGACATTAAGTGTATAAGTCCCCAAAATTCATACACTGCTGTCCTCATGAACCAGTGGATGAAAGCGTTGGTTGGATCTAGTGACTTGACCCAAAGAATTGTGAGTTCAATACCTGGCTACTGCAGTGGTGAACAAAAAGACATGGGGAATTGAGTTAAAGGGAAATAACTGAGATATCCGGAAGAGGCATAGCATGTGGAACTAGAACAATGTACCTCGATGGACGAAATAGAAGGTTCAGTTCGAAATTCCAATCACCTGAAGAAGGCCGAAGCGTACAACGGCTGAAACATCATGAATATGGCAATAAAGATGAGAACAATAGTCCAATCAACGTAAATAATGTAAATAACATTGTAGTCTATGTTGTAAGTAACTTCCTTATTGTTACCTAATCTCCGTGTTTGTACTCACTCTGTAACACATTCATATCTTCTATTCGAAGAAACATCCCATGCAACTACAGTATTATCACTGCACTATTTTTACCTATCACATAAATATATATTCTATCACTAAATCTCTAGGTTACAGACTACCAACACCGCTACACACGCTCAAAAAGTAAAAAAAAAAAAAAACGTCACTGCTGTATCACTACTTCCATGGAAAGTGCTCAGACGAACTACATTCCTTCGTTCCACCAGTTCTAACTTTCACGGCTAGGATCCAGCATGCATCCATTATAGGAAACCGCCTGTATTCCATTTGTGAGAAGTAAGTTCCACTCGAACAGCTTTTTCTCTGTGGAACCGACTCCCATGAGGGTGTTTCCCCGATCACTATAATCTCAATTTGTTCAAGTCTAGGGTTACTCGTTATCTTCATCTCCTATCCGCATAAACTGCCTCTTAATGCAACCACCTACCTCGAGTGGCCACCGGGCCTTTTACAGCGTGAACCTTGCTGTTAAAAAATTCTCAAACTATAAGATGCAGACAAATGTGATATCTAATGACACCTTCTAATTCTTAAAACTTTGCTCACTTACTAAGCCCCCCAAAATAACATTTAAACAACTCTATGTAAAGTTAAATAGGAATATAAGGACATGTGCCCAAATATTTGACTAAAGTCGAGTGTAGCAGTGAAAGAATTAAAGCAAGCTTAATAGCAATAAGAAAAACTTTTGAGATACTTTCTTATCTTAGTGACTGAAGTAGCTATTTATAAATGGAGGATTACTGCTTCTGGCTTAGAATTTTTGAAAACCTCACCTTTTTATTTCGACAGTGTGAGTGATAACACGTTCTTTTCTATCTCTTGCAGCAGACGCGGTATGTGAGTATTTTATCCCTTATGGAAACATCAGCTGAAGTTTTCACATGAACAGTTAACATTCTGTAGTCAGTCCATCCAGATTTTAAGCGAAAAAATAAAATCCAAGTTTCGTGTCCACAAATGCAAAACAAAATTATAAACAACGCGAAGAAATGATCTTTGTAGAAAAGGAAGACCAAGCTAAATATGACAGTAACATTTATACAGCCAGATACATGATACATATTTATACAGCCAGATACATGTATTTTTGTTGTGGCCATGAAGATACCAATAGTTCCAGTGTTCGAAATGATTTGTCATAAGTGAGTCTGCAAAGTTCGAAGTGGTTTTGTTGTGAGTCTGCAAAATTCGAATTTATTTTGTTGCAAGTGAAGAAATCAAGTAGCGTAGTACTTCAATGTGTGTGTGTGAAGCACACACTAATGAAAGATGTGTGACTGCTGACTGCGTGGAACAGTAGTAATTTTAAAACACTGAACAAGGAGAGGGAAGACAAGATTTATTTTCGTTGTGGCGTTGTATGTAGAAAAATCATCGCTGACATGGTACGTGTGTCTATGTTGTTAATCGAGGCCTGGTCTGGTCCACTAACAGTGCTTTGACGAATGTGTTTCACTAACTGCGTTGTTGAGTATGATGTGGCATAACAATTTCTGTATGTTAACGCAATAAATCTCGAGTATGATGTGTCGTATACGTTTTGTTCCTTGCTGTTGTCGTGTATTTTGTCTGCTATTTCCGATACTCTAACTCCAATTCATCGGGAGTGATGCCAATATTTGTGCTGTGTGTGTGGTTATAGTTAGTTCGTCCACATTTTTTCAACACTGCGTCTGACATAGTATCATTGTCTCCTAGTAATGCTCGCATTTTCCTTAGTAGCTGTGAAGGCTTCATGTGTCCCAGGTTCAAATTATTGAATAGGTCGTGTAACCTCTCATTCGATTTTTCGATGCGTCTAATTATCGCATTTTTTCAGCATATCGCTCGGTTTGTTCTCTGGCATGAAGTCAAGTAGATCAACTACTACTGTTGCAACATCTGCCGGAATTTTTTCTACTACGTAGGCATATCGCGCGTCTTGCAATGTGATTTTCTCCGCGCTAAAAATTGCATTTAATTTCGAAAACCAGGTTTGCATGTTCGTTGGATTGTAGGTAGCTAAGTTTACTGTTAATACGACTTCCGTAGGTTGGGTGATGTTGTTCGTATCCATTTCTTCGCGTTGCATAAAAAATTGTGTTGTATTTGTGGACACGACATTCGGATTTTATTTTCCCACCTAAAATCCGTGTAGACTGAACCCACAACATCTTTAAACAATGAAGTTCCTTTCTTTCCTCTATAATTCTGTAAACATGCTTTATCAGTATGTTTTATGAATATTGGTCTTTAATTCATGACATGTTCTTTCTTTTCGTCGTCAAGTATAATATTGAACTGTTCTATCAAACTACTGTCAATGCTGTCCATTTCATTACATATTGTGTCTTTATTTACCCTGACCCACATGTGTCTTTGAAATATTGTTTGCAAGACAGATAATGTCAGGAATCGTAAAAATTATTATTCACCCTGTCCCGCAACATAAGTTACATTACTAGAGAACAAGCTTAAGTTGGAGCAAATGGAGAATAATAAGATTGTGCTGCATTAATCTTCGTAGTAGAAAGGATTTGCCTTGAAAATCAGTATTCGAAATCCTGACTTTTACCGGGATTGACACCGGTAGGAAATATGTAAGAATATCGGCAACAAGGCAGGTTTCTATAACTAAACTTTGCTTAGTCTGGTAAAAAAGGCACAATCGTAAAACACCTAATGAGAAGCGAGTTGGCCTGCAAGACTCACTAGCCACTGGAATACTATAGAAAAATTCGTTTGCTGATTAATTTACTCTCAATTTTAGTCATACGAATATTTTGCATCTAAAAGTTTGAAGTGGCTGTCAAGTGAATCCTTCATAGAAACAGACGCGTTGACATTGTTTTACATTCAATTTGTGTAGATTCACTAGATTCTAAAATTTTCTCAAGTGAAAAATCAAAACAGCATTCATCGACTCCAGCAAAATTAAAAGTCTAAGAAAGATTTTGCAGTTACGCTTTTTACGAACAAATTCCAGTATTTTATTTCTCCATGAAATTTGTCAATCTCCTACATAAACTTTCATTTATATTTTTTTTATTAAAAATAACTAACCTTTCATTTTTAACAAAGTACTCTGTAAACATTCTGTGTGTGTACATCTATGTAAGGCCATCATTTTTGGAGCAAAAGAGTGTTTTTAAATGGCATTAAAAATTAGCTTTCTTTCTCTTTCTTTCTTTGTTGTTTGCTTTATTTATTTCTATAATTTAGGTTTGACGAATCAATATATTAAATAAAAATAAAATAACGCATGGTAATGATATTTAAGATAATAAAAAGTAGAAATGCTACAGAAAGATGTCAGCAAATTAAGGTGAAATACGCTGGTTGAGTCTTCCATTCTTAATGACAGTAATTAGTCTTATACTTGCAAAATATATATTTAATATGTGCTTGTGTAAAGTGGGTTGTTTGATTCATTTTTATGAAACCTTGATTCATTTTTATGAAACCTTGATTCATTTTGCCTTCTCATTCCAACATATATTTCATCTTTGGCTGTTGCTTAATTATTATTAACGTATCAATAAAGTTGACTTTATTTATCAAATATCTACTAGCAAAAAACGGGAAAAATGAAATATGATAGAAAATAAATATGATAGAAAAGACATCAATTTGATATAACTTTTTAAATGTTAATTTATATAAGAGATTAAGGAGAAACGTGAAAATATCTGTTTTCATTAATTTTGCTGGTGGTATGGCATATAGTCCATATCTCAAAATATTTTTTTCTGCATTTGATAGTTGATGAGAAGTTCAATATCATGTCATCAGGCACTGTTTTATTTTTTGTTAAATTTTTCATTTTTTATTGGTGCGTGTGAATTATTTTTCTTTTGATAAACTTTCCAAATTTGTGTTTAAGACAAAGTTTGAGAAGAAACCAATAAGATTCAAAAGGTTTATCTTTTTGTTCCTTTCTCAAGTTTTTGAACCTCCGTCTTATTTTATGTTGCTTTATTTTTTCATTAATTGAAGATCTTAGTAACCTCTTTTGTGTGCTTTTGATGTTGTTAGTATTTTCATACGGAATCGTTGACAGTTTAAAAAACTTGAAATAATATGGAAATCAAGGAAGGGCTGGCTTGGACATAGAATTTAAAAAAAAAACTGTCAACAATTTTTAGTCACAGTAAAATTCCTGTTTTACATTACGTATAGAGACACTAACGACATCAAACGCATACAAAAGAGTTTACAAAGAAGTGTAATTAAAGAAAAATAAAGCAACTTAAAAAAAGAAATAAACAAAAACACAGGAGCTGAAAAACATTGAGAAACGATCAAAGAATAAATGTTCTGAACTTGGTTTCTCATCAAACACGCACTTAAACGAAATCTGGAATTTTTTTTTTCAATAATAATACATAAAACTGAAAACATTAGCAAAAATAACATCTTATGTTTATTCTGTGATAACATGATACAGAACATAGCATGTCAAATGCTGACAAAAATGTTTAGAAATACAAACTAAAATTTACTACACCGTCAGTAAAGTTAATAAAACAGATTTTTCAAATTTTCGATTAATTACTAATTCTATAGCGGAAACTTGAGGAAAAATCATATCTCTTACTCTCTTTCTCTGTGTGTGTGTGTGTAAAATAATGCTAACAGATGTTAATTGCAAAATGGTTTAGACTTACGTGTAACGAAGAGACTGATGGTGAGCATTTTGCTAACCGATCTTTGGCAAGTGTCCATTCACAAGCTGGAGAATTTGATGAATATTTCAGGTTTAACGTTGGCATGGATTATAAGCATGTGACCACGTGATTTTCTTCATTACAACCATGCCTCTTCACAAAACAACCGACCACGGCACTCACCCTGATACCCCGTCCCTGTCTTCTGCCCATTTCGCCACCCCCACTACTTGATCACAATTCACGGCTGGTGCGTGAAAGAAGATCACATCTGTAAAGGTTCTCGGGATATTCAAACAGAAAATACAAAAAGTAACGGGATTAAAAAAAACACACACACCTTAGAATGGACATTATTATATACATAATATATAATTAACAAATATGAAAAACAACGAGTATCTATCTATCTATCTATCTATCTATCTATCTATCTATCTATTAGCAGGCTTAAATTCATGTAGCCGGAGTAAACAATTTCGTTTTGCGAAACGATCATATTAACTTTTAAGTTATGACAATCAACATAAATATAATTCTTTAACTTAACTTCGTCTGGCACAAGGCTACAATATTGGGAGTACGCAATAAACAACTGTAAGCCCCATATAAATTTCTACATTCATATACATGTCCTTTCGAAGTTAAAGAGACAATCGCGCATGTATATTCTCCTATAAAAATGTGCACAAACACGTACACACACATACAAATATAGTCACGTATAAGTATATAAGAATTCAGGTGCATAAGCGCACACTGAAACATTCACATGTACGCAAGCCAGAGAGCGTTGTGGTGGCCTTTCAAGGAGGCTCTAAGTAAGAATTTGTACACTAAAATTAGTTCACATAATTTATGACCCTAATGATTTAGCATTGGCAGGTTTAACATTTACAGCATTCCTTGCGTATGCTAGGGTGATTAGGTAATCCCTGTAGCAGACACCTATACAGGCACATTTATATTTGTGCAACTCCAGCAGAACTAGCTTGTGGTTTATACTGCAACTGTACTGACAGGTGCTTAGTTACAGTTTCTGGGAGAGAACGCATAATCTGACGTGATCAACAATTTGAATAGTACGCTGAAACCCTCGGTCACGATGACTTGCGAATAGTTTCGTCTATTCAATTTCACATATAAAGCTTATGCCAACTCGTGGTTTTCTGGTACGGTGCTACATGCTGGGATCGTCTATTATATTTTCAAGAATTCGTCTCTCTGACTAATCGGCCATAGTGAAATTCGAACATGGGTCTCATTCGCTAACGTCCAAATCAATCGGCCACTCACGCACTTTTTAGGAAAGTTTTTTTCATGATAAATGCATAAAGCTTCAAGCCTATCACCAGCTGTTAAAATCATTTTGTGCAAATATCTATGAGAAGGCTTGATCCTTATATTGTTCTGTGTTCACAAAGTTTGGCGCCATGTAGCAATAAAGTTTCAGGAAAGAAAACAAGCTTACTAAGCTATAACACACACACATATGTGTGTGATAAAAAGTTATGCTATATTTATGGATAAAAGTGCTCAATATCAGGGATAGACGCATGTAAATATAAAAGTGAACATTGATCTCAGTGCCAACAATCTGTCTTATGTTTGAACACAATCTTCTGGCCATGAAGATTGCGTTAAAGTATGAAAAAGACTGTCGCCGCTCGATGTTAACCTCAGTGCCCATTTTAATATTTATATATATGTATTTATCTGTCTACAGTACTGTAGACAGATAAATACATATAGTCTTAATTTACATAAATACATATAGTACTGTAGTCTTTTTAGACTATTTTAAACTACTGCAAATGTCTAATAATTGCCACCTTTGAAGTGAATATTTTTAATTTGCTGTCTACAGATTAAATTTTGACCATATTGAAGTAATTTTCACAACTAATTATCATATTTTCAGGAAGAGTTCTGAATGAAAAGAGATGATGTGAGATAACTCCCTCCACCCAAATAGCCGTGCACATTTGTTTGACTACCTGACATTTTTTCGTTTTCTTTTTTTCTGTTCTACCAATAGGCAAATGTTCTTTTTTCGGAACAGGATTGTTTTTTTATACACACAGGGTAAATTCTAACATTGAATTGCTGCATTATTTTATTACATGGAATCATAGCGAAAATTTACAAAGAAACCAGAATGAAATTAGTGAAGAGTGTCAAGAATATCAAGCAGCGAGCAATCGTTAAGAAACTTTTAATGTCAAGAAGCAGCATTTCATAAATATTCTTGAAGTCTCAAAGCACTGTAAGTATTTTGAATCGACAAACTATGGTTGCCTTCGAAAGCTGCAGTATAGGATAATACGGAGATGGATCATAACAGCAAAAAGCTCATTGAAAAGACACTGACAGACAAGTGATGGATGAGTGTGACTTGTTCAATTTAGTGTCAGGGGATAAATCAAAGTGCATACTTCCAAAAATATTGTCTGAAAAGATTCATTTCAACGAAGAAACAAACCTTAAACAAAAAGTATTTGAAGGAAATTTTTAAGTTGGTCAAAGAGATATGAACTGTGGGATGCAGATTCATCGATGAAACAAAGATAGATTTACATTATAAGTACGAATTTGTCACTAGGCTGGCAAGAAAGCGAAATGATGCGTTACAGAACGAGAAAAGTGAAATTTTGGAGGTAAATGTCTGATACTTTAGGGTTGCAGGAAAAGGGATGGTTCAAGAAAATTGGTTAAAATTGACGAAAGCTTGAAAAGTACTAAATAAATCCTGTTGCTAAAAGGAAGATATGATAGCAGACTTAGATAAAAGCGAGATTTTTAGTATTACGGATTTCCATATAGATTGCATACAAAACGAAACGAATTGATGAATGTGACACTGTATTGAAAAATTGGCCAGATTAGAGCCCTGACAAAAAAATGGATCAAATGTTGACAGAATAAAGAGAATTCGTCAGCAGAATCTACACGTACAGTAGTATCTACCTTAAAATATGTACCGGTAGAATCTCTGCTATGACAAGAGTAAATTAATTTTTCGCTCGATTTTAAGTTTATAGGAGTTATCGCAACTTATACTAAAACTTAATAGCTGATAATGCATTGACAGATTCCTAAGCTCCAGAACAAAATGCATATTTGAAGTTAATCTCACACCTGAAACCCCACCGCCCTCTCATTGTTCTCATGAATGCTTAGTGAGGCTGCTCTGGTCACCAGTCGCACAATATTGAGTTTCTTAAGGTGCCATGACGTGCATGGATACATGTCTCTGTAGGCACTTCTGGTGGGTAACCTTGAGGCAACGCTATGCTTTAGTCTGCTCCACTTCAAACCGGTTTTTTGCTGCCTTAGACCATCTGCAGTGACTATTATTCTTGGCCTCTTCCATTATAAAAAATGTCTAATACGACAAAATGAAATAAAACTAAACGATTTTCAATAGGAATAAACCGGTTACTTCTAAAGTCTATTTCAACTCTATATTTCTAATCATTGAAATGTTATTTACTACTTTTTTTTTTCTCAATAAGATTAAATAGATTCGCCTATCGTCCTATTCAATACTCCTCCTGGTTTTTTGAACAGGTATTTGTTTCCTGTTTAGGATTGGGTTTCCGATTACTTCTAAAGTTTACTACAACTTTATACTTGTAAAGTCTCTGCTAAAATATGAAATTTTATTTACTATTTATTTTTCCTCAGTAGGAGTATATAGGCCCGACTATTGTCCGTTTCACACTCTTCACTGATCTTTTGGATAAAAGTAGAGGTTTATCCCTGTTTAGGATTGGGTTTCCGGCTCCTTCTGAAGTCTTCTCATTCTTTTTCACTCCAAGTAGCGGCATTATCACCTTGCTTGGTGTGAAGTGATTAAAAAATAACAAAAAGCGTAGATTTTCGGGCAGCGAATAGCACATGTGTCTCATAATATAGTGAGTACGATTTAAAATATCTACAGTTCAGTTCAACCTATGAGATCGTTGGGATGCCCTAGTTAGCATTTCTCAGGGTATCTTTGTAGAGCCTACAGACAGATGAATTCATGCCTTTCTCCAAGGGTATTAGTTCGCTGATAACCGTTCCACGCCGTTGACCATTCTGCTACCCGTACGTCAGCATATCCTTGAAATTACCAACATGTAGGAATAGTTACTGTGGAGTGATGGTTATCATGCTAGTCTCAACTTACCAGTGTTTTTAATCATTTTTAAGTGCTCCACAATTGTTACCTTGCGTCGGACAAAATGTACCTATTGATGAGTGATTGTATTTGGCTGCTTTCCTACAAGAGCAAACAAGACACAAGATCAGTTTAATATAGCATCCCACAAAGATGATTATCATGTTAATCTTACATTATCAATTTCTTCCATTATTTAATGTGTAATCTACAGGGTGATTGAAAAGTAACTGTCTATTTTATGAATGATGGACTCTCCCATCTAACTATAAGTTTTACAAGACGAGAGAGTCCATCATACATAAAATAGAGGGTTACTTTTCAATCACCCTGTACATCTGTGGACTTGATCTAGAAGGCCAATAAATATCTTCGTTATGATGCAGTAATTAGCGTGTTTATTTTGCAAGTCAGTTATTTTGAGTTCGTTCTTCACGTGGTGTTTTATGAATTAAGCCTAAGTTAACGTTGTCCGACACATATTTTACATACCTACCTGCATAGATACAAGGTAGATAAGTGCCAGTACTTCAATATAATACGTTTAGCTCGAGGGATCCGTCTCTATAGGTAACACCTCTCCGATTGCATTGAGGTTAATCTTTGCTGCGTGAGGCGTTCGATTAAATAATTGGGTTTCGGTTAAATACTCACACATACATACAAAAACATGGTTACCATATAGCTATCTCCACAGATTCACTAAAAAATGAGCACAGCATGATGAAAAAATGCCCCAAACTTAATAAATCGCTGCTCTGGTCTATTAGACTTCATTATACTCACCAACGAGAAAGAGAAACCAGGGACATCCAAAGACTCGCAAAAAAAAAAAAAATACGCAAAACTTAAAAACAAAATTTTATCGTCAAAATCTGTATGTTATTATTAAGAGGAAACACCAGAGTATTTTTTGATTATTAAATTATATTTTTTAACATTTTTTAACGTTCGAAATTTTGGTGAAAAATTTTGTTGTCCTTGCGCCAGCGGGAAGGGAGGACGGGACCATAATATGAGTATAGGAAATTTTAGCATCTTTTTTGCGTTGAAAAATAGATATATTTGAAAATTCTTAAAAAAATCAAATAATTGTTGGATTTTAATAAATTTCAGGACTTATTCACAAATTAATGAAATTATTTTAGTAATGTTTCTTTTTTTTAGAATATCTTGGTAAAACCATTTTTTTTACATCTGCTATCCCCATTTATTTAATTTTCATAAAATTTCGAGAAATTCATTTTTGTACTATTTAATGTTTATATTAGTAGGCAAAATTCCTTAGAAAACTTAAATCATCAATTTTTTTTCTAAAATAGAAGTTACCAGTTACCGAAAATCTATTCTGAATCGTAAAATAAAGAATGCAATAAAACTGAGATATTTAATTAAAAAAAGCTTTTAATTATTTTGATGAATAAGATATAATAGACACTATTGTTTTAGGAAAAAAAATTTCGATGAATAATGAATTTCTACAAGAATTAGAATTATTTATAAAATTTTAAATCTTTTACATTTTTGTATTAATTTGTACGGGTTAGGTGATATTAAGTAAAAACTATATTCATTAATCATAAATTGAAAAGATAATACAATTCCGCGACCTCCAATATTTTAAAAAGAATTTTGATATTGTAGTGTGTATAAACGTGCCAACTTTTGTAAATACAGATGTACATACACGACACCATGAGAAAATAAGAGCGATAAATTTAAAGCCAAAATACCTAAAATTCAATAAAACATTAGATTATGGAGAATAGTTTCCTAAATGAAAAGATTACTGAGTTCTTAAGTTCTTTTCCTAAAAGATTACTGAGTTCTTAAAAATTATATAAAAGGTGCTCACGTTTTATTCTTCAAGTAATTTTTATAGATATGCCCACCGTAGAAAAATAGATAAAGCTGTCAACCTGTCAACACCTTAAATAAACATCTACCTCCGTGTTAAAAAAAATGCTTTTCTGCGATATTTTTTTTAACTAAAAGTAAGTAATATTTGTTTTAAATAAGATCAATTAAACTTTAAATGAAATAAATTTTCAGAAAAGTATATTTTATTTTTGAAATATTTTTAAAGAGAATTACATTATGCTGACAGATGGCTAAAAAATCAGCGAGTTCAAAAAAAAAAAAAAAAAAAAAAAACTCCTTCCAGTCAATTTAAATTAGTTTTGAAATACAGCTAAATTTTGCTTATTAAAAATATTTCTACTAGTTTGAAAAGAAAATTAAAAGGAAAGCTTCAAGAAAGATTTTTAAATTTTGATGCAAGTTCGATCTGATGAGTCGGAATACAGTCCACACGATATGTTTTCTTGTCTGATACCCGATGCGATCAGTTCATTAGTTAACGAAGTTAAGTGTAAGATGAACGATCCTTAAGGTTGCACATATTCACATTGGAGCAAAGATACGAATATACACGTGAAAGCGTATGAAGACATTCATTTAACAAAATAAAAACGTGTGTTTTATACATTAACGACAATCCCATAGGCATAAACACACATATGTTGACTCATTCATATAAGTATGCAAAAGCGAATCTTTCTGTTTCTCAAAGAATGCTTTCAAGGCAAATTATTTTTATGTACATTGCCACAGTGAAAGCCTGTTAGGAAAGAAAGCCTTTTGTTTTCTGAGAAAGAAAGAGGTGAGTGAATTGTGAACGGTGTTTGAAAAAAAAACAAAACAAAAAAAAAAACGGCGTGTATAAGGTTCGGCAAATACTTCCCCAAAAGTTTACGCGATGTGACTGACCCCCACTCCAAAAAGTTGATGCTCTGCCTAAGCTGCAAAAGAATAAATAAAGAAAGTGGGTGGTGTTAGCAAATAAAAACTGAATGAAAGGAAAAGGCGCAAATGTCGATTCAAATGATAACAGGGTGTTGCAATTTGTTCAGGGTATTTCGGGTGGTCCCAAGAATGTTTTAAAATGAAAATTTCTTCATGCCTTTTCTGATTGAATCAGTCAACGTTTCTAGGTAGTTTATTCTAGGCTGTTTTTCTCGGTCCTTTTTGCTTCCAATCTATCTTGTGAGAATCACATTTTCCAAGCCCCATTTCCTCATTATGTGCCCTATAAATTTAATCTGTCTCTTCCTGATGTTAAGTATAAGTATACTTTTTGTTTTCATTTTCTCTAAAACTTCGTCGTTGCTCACATGTTCGAACATGCTATCCTCAGCATCTTTCTGTTGTTTCAAGTCTCCTTTTCTTCTGCGGGGAGATTGTCCAGCATTCACTGCCATATTGAAGGACTGATATTATAATTTAGTATAACAATGTAGTACTATTTGTTTCTAAATTTTTCTGTTTCTTAATATATGCTTAGCCTTTGGGATCATCTTTGGCTATCCCAATGCGCCTTCGGATTTCAATCTCGCATTTTCCGTCCTCTGTTAAAACACTTCCCAGATATTTAAATGTCCGCACTTGTTTGATTTTGGTATCTTCAATTTGTAATTTGTATGTTGTCATTTGTAGACAATGACTTTTTGCTATATGCCTGCTAACGAGTACAATTGAGTTTCGAATAGAGGGGGTAATTACTATAAAATGGGTAGAAAGATTTTTTAAAATAATTTTTTTATTATAATATTTTATTTTTTTTACATTATTTTTAGAATTTTTAGTAATGAACCACATTGTCCTAGTATGCTCGCAGCTAAAATTAAGGAGTTGGAGAAAATTGCCTGAATATTCAATAAAAGAGGCGGTTGGAATAAGGTTACTAAATGTTGTTTTTTTTCTCCAAATGGAATAATCGTTCCAGACCGTCTATTTGAAACTCGAAAATACATCCTTTGACTGACACAAATTTATGGTATTTTAAGGACTATTCCTCATACTTTTTCTTTTCTTTTAGATATTTAAAATTTATTTCATTGAAATATACAGTCTATTGCAAAAATTAAAGATAAAAAATATTAGGTTGGTGCAAAAATAATGACGTAATAATGTCGTTTTTTGACGTATTTTTTAACGTCAAAAAACGACATTATTACGTCATTATTTTTGCACCAACCTAATACCATTCGAATGATCATTTGTCATTGAAATTTGAAAATTGTCATCACGTAACTAAAGAAAAAAATAAAAATGTCGCATGTCATTCGAAGGGGGACCCTACGAAGATGCCTTGAAAATAGTTTATTTTCATTTAACTCAATTCCTCTTTGGACAGCCCCAATCAAATCTTTTTTTAAGAAGGCATGTGATAATTTGAGAACATAAACATACCTATTATGAAATTTGGCATCCAGAGTTTAGTTTTGGAAACACTAATTGGCTACATTAAATGTCAATTTACAACTAATTCATGGGATTTCAGTTCGATAAGTAGAAATTGCTGAAAGCCATTGTTTTTCTTTGATGTTGCAAGAAAGCGGGTCGTATCTTGAAAAGTATTTTCTGGCTTTATGTTGATAATATCTAAAAAGAAAAAAATCCTGAATATGAAGTAGCGTGTCTAGGGTGCGCGTTATGGGTGGCACTTGGGCAGGGCAGCCACGAAGCTACTAAACAAATAATTTCTTCATTAATGAGGCAAGAAGCAGTAAATCATCTGACAACCTTCGACACCCACGACTGTCAGTTTTGAATGCTACCAGCTACAGTTTTTTTGTTGACCTTCATGTTGAGCAGTTGTGATTGACAAATTTGCATCAGTGAAATCAAAGAAGGTGCAGTTTTAGGTCTAACTGGTAGCACCTTCCTTGCTTCCGTTTACCTTCTCACGGTACTAGTGCAATAATTTATAAAAATATATATAATTATGGTGCCATTGTATTTTTATAATTTCTTAATGAAAAATGTAAAAGATTATTAAAAATATTCGTCTTGTCTTGGAGTATTTTATTTATCATTGAAAAGCTAAAGTATGATTTAGCAGTGTTATAATGTGTTAAAGTATTGTCTTCTTGTGGTGCCATTATATCATATTTTATTATTATTATTTTCTCAATTAAAGAGGTAAAGTACAGTTAAATTGTGTATACTTATGTGTTTAAAAATGTTTTTGTTATAACTGTGTTGGCATAATTTCGTAAAAGAATATATTCATATGTACCATTATATCGTCAAAATTTAAATTGCATTCAAATATAACAAATAAAAGTCTTCCATAATTTATTATATATTTATCAATGGTCTTGACTTGTATTTTTGAACTAGTAGGTTTACTTTGCATTTTCGTAGGGTATTAGATGTTGGGATAAGGGAGCAATTTTAGTGTGTTGTGGGCGTTACATTGCGGGTGTTTGAGTTGGGAATAACACGTATCTCCTGGAATACCCACAACAAAAATAGAGGGTTTATATGTGTATCCGCCATGATAAAATACAAAGAAACAACAAGAACCAATATATATGTACAAGCAAATGATAATGTCTGAACAAGAAAGGTATAGAAGTGACAAAGACAATGATGCGTGTAACAAAAGAATGTGAAAATCTTTTTGGTCCAAAGGATGTGAAATACGTAAATGTGCGTACGTACGTACGTGTGTTGTGTATGTGTGGTTTCTTCATGCGTTCCCCAATGGGAAACACATTTTCCCGCGAGAGAAATACATGTTGATGTGTAAGCGAAAAAAAGTAAAAAGAGAGTGAGAAAAAATATCGCAGAGTATTTATCGTCTGGAGTGCATCCTCTAGTAATGATTTCAGGTAATTAAGTGGAGTTAACCCTACAATTACATTACCATGGGCGCCAGTTCCCATAGACACGCTTCTAGTTTCATATAATAGTTTTAAGTTGCAAAGAACACGTAAATAAAATTACGATAAAAGCAACAAGAATAAGATGAAAGAAAAACAAAAAAAAAATTAACAATAAAGAACTCTGAAGCTTTGTTCTTTTCATACTTGGAAGAATGCTATTTGGGCCATGTAAATGAAGCTTAGAACGTATCTATACACATACATATTTAAAAATGAAGATATAGAATTTAATACACACATATATATTATTAGGTTGGTGCAAAAATAATGACGTAATAATGTCGTTTTTTGACGTTAAAAATATGTCAAAAAACGACATTATTACGTCATTATTTTTGCATTAACCTAATAATTGTGTTTAGATCAGAATTCCCTCTCGCCAATTATTATTCTCTAACCTCATTTGCAAGGGTCGATAAAATTCATTTGAAACATTTTGGAGGAGAAAGGAAAATACTGATTTTCCATAGAACGAAAAAACATTTGGTTTGACTACCATTTACCGGGCACACGGTCCTGGAGGAAGACACTGACTAAATGGAATAAAAATAATTGAGCAAAATGGAAATCTCATTACAATATCTTGTACACTTCAGGTCTTATTGAACAATAAGATCCTCATAATTAAACTATTGTTACTAATTTACCATTAATTGTAATTAGTTTGAATGCTATTATTTATTGAAGGCGAACCTAGCACAATAATAGGCGATGTTATCTTATTTAAATTAGTAGTTGTTATTCTTAAGTCTTGTTTGAATTCATTTTTAGACACCGTATGTGTATTCATCAATTCCATCTGGCAAGTGTTTCATTTAAGTCGTTCTCTTTCCCACCAAACCGTGTGCCCAGTAAACGGTAATCAGCCCATTTTTCTATAAGTTGGCCTAGAAGTCGGCTTTTAGAACCAGGAAAAAGCCAAGATTTCAACTATCGCTTTTCAAGGCATGCAAGCAGTTCCGACCTTCTCCGCTTGGAAGCAATCTCCTCCGCTATGTATCCCCCTATTCAGCCTTGTGTCACACGAAACATAAGAATGTATTTTCCTCTAGTCGATAGTCTCGGTGTTTTAAACAGCATCTATTCAATGTTGTATATTTATGCATATACAAAATGTATAGAATATATTAGCATACATATATTTACATTAGAGGTTGAATTCAGGGATATATCCATGCCTTTTGTTTGAAGAACTTGTCGACTAATCTAGGGTTCACCGATTTGTGCCTTTACGAACTCAAATATCTTCATTCAAAGATATTTAACAGACATTTCTATGCATTGCCCCATTTTCCAATGGTTTTCGTAAACGAACTGTTTGTCTTCTATTTATTGGTATTCATTGTTTGTTTTTCAGGAGCCAATCTGTTTTTCAAGATATCTGCTCATTATTTATTCACCAATCACAATCTTTTCTTAACTTTTCAAAGCCCACTTGTTTGTTGATTCTATGATTTACTATTACTGATTTTCAGAACAGTCAAGGTAACCTCGACGACGATGATAATTATGATACTGGCAACTGAGAGCTTATTTCATAGCTACAGCGGGACGTCTTGGAACAAAAATAATAAAATAATAAAAATAAAAACGACCCCACAATTCCTCTATTTCTTACATTAGTAACCACTATCTAGACAAGAATTTAAAAATCTAGACGATTGATATGATATTAGCATATAATGACGGGATTATTTATTTCTGCCACGCAATTTGCCTCGTGTCATTCCTCTGTCATTTTTAAAGTTCAAATCGCACTTGCTTGAATATGTGTGTGTATATATATATATGTCAGCATGGAGAGAAATAAGTCTGGCGTTGAATTTCTGGCTGGATCGACGGAATCAACTTCATTTTAGATGTGTGTTTTGGACCCAACTTTCTATGATGAGGGGAACCTTCTCTTTGCTATGGCAGTACCCCTCTCATTGCACTAACGAGGGAGAGTAGGGTGATTCTGGTAGCACAGACTGGTTAATTTTTGGCCTTGCCAACACAATACTGCTTATATTTAGCTTCGTGAAGTGACGACTAAATATTAGAATCAGAATGTATAGTATCTGTGTAGTCTGTGAAAACTGTTAAACACACACAATATATATATATATATATATATATATATATATATATATATATATATATATATAGATAGATAGATAGATAGATAGATAGATAGATAGATAGATAGATAATATTAGTGGTAAATATACATATATATGCAAAATCCACATGTGCATATACACACATGTATATTTTTTGAATAAAAAATTCCGAGAGGATAGAATCCAGGTAGAACTCAATGTCCAGGACAGAGTAAGGATATAATAAAAAGGCTTAAACACTAATATTCCATGGTCATAATTTATTCCATTGGAATCGTAAATACGATCCAATTCATCAGACCTACAAATTCAAAAAGAAAACTGAAAAAACCACTCCGGAAATAAAAATAGAATTTAGAGAGAGTGTAAGTATGAGAGTATGGGACGAATGTTAGTTCTAAAGAGAGGGGTAATAAACGAGTGAATTTAATAGAGAGGGTTTTTTTTAAACTAGGTGTGAGTGGAAGGGGGAAATGATTGTTGTTGGATGTCTAATACATTAAAGATACATTTCGTGGTGACATACACACACCATGGCCAATCTAATGTTAAAGACCAGAATAAGAAGGAGGGAGAGGTAAGGAAAGAAGTGGTGGGGAAGAAAGATGGGGCGGGTGAAATTAAAATTGAAAGGGACGCTGTGTAATTGAGAAAATTTGACAAAAATAATATCGACTACAGGTTACAAATCAAATATAAACATATAAAGAATAAATATGACGATTATCTAATCTAGCAAGGACCTATATTTTTATGTTCAAAACACATGCAAATACAGACATACACAATAACTTATACACGTATATACATACACATCGCCGTGTACCTACATACACACATACATATACCCATGTACACATATACACATATATCCACATATTCACACAAATACACACATACATATACATACACACACATATACACATATACATATATCTGATTCAATATCTTAGCTCTATCTCTGATACTAAGCGCTTTCTAATAATTACCGCGCATATGATATACAAATAATTACACCTACATATATACATATATGCATACACATACACACACACACACCTATATATATATATGTATATATATATATATATATATATATATATATATATATATATATATATATATATATATATATATACACACATACATATACACACACATCTACACACATACATACATGTATATACCCACACACACATACATATATACATTTTCCACATACATATACATAAATACATACACATGCACACATATACACGTATATGCATGCACACACACACAAATATATATATATATATATATATATACATACAAAAATGCACACACATACCTACATATACACACATACATCCATACGCATCCACTCCTTACACATTTACCCACACATATACATATATATAGGGAAAATGTATGAGAAAGTAGAAAAAAGTATTCGTGTGACGCGTTTCGTCCTTTAGGATTTCGTCTGACTTTATTTGTTACGTTGGTGCGACTCTACATGCGCACGAACGAGTGATGCTGGGAATTTTAGATATAATTTTTTTTCTTCTATTATCACAGTGTGGGATATCCAATAATAAATGCGATGGAAACAAAAGGAAAAAAGAATCTAAATGTAACCGGATAGATTATGTACCCAGACCCCCACAATAATTAAAATTTAAAATTCCCAGCATGTGGAGGGCATGTCTGTTCTGAAAAATCAGTATTTAAATTCTTGACATTTTATTTGAACTCGAACACCGTCTACTCGTACTAATTGAAATGTGCAACTACTTTGGCTTTAGTTGTTGATTGTTCTTATTTCACATTCAATTTGTGTGTGAAAACTAGGAGAATGTCTAGTTCTTTGCGTAATACTATCATTTTCTTGACACTTTCACCCTCTTTAGTTTGCTCTCTTTCTCTCTCACGCATGCACACACACACACACACGGAGTAAAAACAGTAGAAAGAGAAAAGTCAGGAAAAGTACTTGAAAAGTTATTTACCAAGATTAGTTTAGTGTTGGCAAAAGGCCACAAGTATGATTTACAAAGACTAGTTTGTCAAACATTACACGACAGCGTGGTGTTTAGTACTCTTCTAATATCAATTAGATTTTATAAACAATTTAAACATATGTGAATATTTCTGATGTAGAAACCAAGTTATGTACATTCGTTTTATGACAAGCATGTGCACATGCCCGATGTCACTAGATTCGTTAAAAGAATATCTATCTATCTAAAATAGAATTTGGCAAGATTGCAGATAACGATATATTTTTTTGTTATGCAACACGGACACCACTCGAATTAGGTATATTAACGAAAGTTAGTAAATGGTAATATATTGCTTTTTATTCTTTTGTTTAGATTTAATTTACTTAAATATTCCTATACTTTTGAATGATGTAGAATATATATATATATATATATATATATATATATATATATATATATATATATATATATATATATATATATATATATATATATATATATATATATATATATATATATATATATGACATGGACAAAGTCCGACAATTATTTTAAGACATTTTTTTATGTTTATACGTTCTTTTTATAGATAAAAACATCTAAGTAAATGTTCTGTTTATAATAAACAGTATTACCGGCCTGAATGTCCGAGAAATTTTCATAGAAAGTATGCGTCCTCCGACAGGAATCGAACCTGTATCCTATATGGAACCGTCATATAGCCTAATGTGCTTTACTGATTTAGCCACAGAGAAGCGTTTCGGTTAGCAAGGTCGATTTTACTGTTTTTAAACTACAATTCGCCATGATTTTCTCTCGTACATTCATATCTACTCGATGCGTATCCAAATGAAAACAATTGACGTCACACATTATGAAAAACAGTAAAATCGACGTTGCTAACCGAAACGCTCCTCTGTGGCTAAATCGGTAAAGCGCCTCAGGCTATATGACGGTTCCGTATAGGATACACGTCCGATTCCTGTCGGAGGACGCATATTTTCTACGAAAATCTCTCGGACATTCAGGCCGGTAAATGTCATTAATACTGTTTATTATAAACAGAGCATTTACTTAAAGAAAGTATAAACATAAAAAAATGTCTTAATATATATATAATAAGATATAATTAATATTATAAAACTAATATATATATAGTCGACTCTCCCGTCGAAATCGACGTATGAGGGTCAAGCAGATCAGTTTCCAGGAAACCGACAGCCCGACAACGGCACATGAGAATTGATTATAATGGTGAAGGCTTCGTGCAGGACTATCTACACTTTTTGAAGGGACGAATACAGAGACCTGGTGCACTAAGTGCCACAAGGTTCCCCAAACGACCCTCTGCAGGTTTTGAATTCCGAGTTGTCCTTCTCCTAGACCAGTTGCCATCCAAGGGTGTATATATATATATATATATATATATATATATATATATATATATATATAATAAACTACGTGCAAAAAAGTACTGAATTATGTACCTAGCCTGGCGAAGTGCAGTAACTCGACATGGATCGGAAGATCTTTGGGAGATGTTTAGCCAGCCGTTTCGATACCTACCCAGTCTCCGATATTTGTAGGTGTAGGATCTTGCGCTCGAATAGACCCTTCAATCACGACCCATAAATGTTCGATTGGATTCATATTTGGTGATCGTGGTAGCTATCCCATTCGTAGGAAGGATTCTCAAAACAATTCAGGACAAATTTGACCTGATCACATGGGGCTTTATCCTGCTACCATTACCCATTATTCTTGGGGTACATGACGTCCACGAATGTTCATGTGTAGTGCAACATACCCATCATAAACATGGACCCACCAACAACTTGCATCATGTCATGTTGACAACTGGAATCGATGGCGTCAATGGGTTTGCGCCACAGCCCAAAACAACAGGAATCGTGAGTTATCGCACCATGTCATCTTACCATTTATCCTGGATCCAAATATCGACGTCACGTGCCCAGGTGAGGCGCTTGGTCTAGTATTATGGTATTAACCGGCGCACCCAGGTGAGTGTTCTAATCCTATATCCCATAGGCAGTTGGCTGATACCACAATTTTATCCAGATGTCTCTGATGAAGATCATTAAGGAGTCCAAGATGGTCACTACGCTGTCGACGGTGGATAATTTCAGGAATGGAGTGTTTCAACTGTTTGGCACTTACTAACATATCTCGTTCGAACTTCAATAATTCACGTCATGTCACCACAAACAGTCGAACCGTAGTATTTTAACCGAAGTGTAAGGAAATAGTTTGGTTGAAGTCTGGGCGAAATGCATGCAGTAACTTCCTAAACCAGGTGAGTTAGGTTGACAGGAAACGCCGGAAGTTGACGGGTGAAGCAAAGCTGAAATAGTTGTACTGTCCGGTGCAGGTGTTGATGAAATCTATGATGAAAGGGCTGAAAAAATTAGCCAATGTTGCGTCAGTATCTAGGTAGTTTGCTGATTAAATCCAATGATGAACCTTCCGTAGTATTTTTACCGAAGTTGACGGAGTAGCTTGATTGAGTGTAGACTGTATAGCCAAGGAAAGATACCGGAAGTAGTGACCATTGCGTAGCCAGAAGTTAAGGGATGTTGTAAGCAGGTCCATTAACGACGATCAACCAGATTTGATTCGTAAAAAGCTATGTCAGACAAATTTTCAAGAATACGAGATTTGAATTTATATCTTATCAGGGGTTGAGATATTGAGATAGAGATGCCGGAAGTAGGAACCATTGCGTAGCCGGAAGTTATAAAGGCCAGGAATACCGGAAGATAAGAGTCTGTGGTAGCTGGAAGTAATAAAGGCCAGGAATGCCAGAAGTAAGAGTCTGTGGTAGCTGGAAGTACTTCAGGTCAGGGTTGCCGAAAGTAAGGATCCAAGTTAGCTGGAAGTGGTAAGGCTAAGAATGCCGGAAGATATGGGTCCGTGGTAGCCGGAAGTAACAAAAGGCAAGAAGTAAGAATGAATAGGAAAGCTCAACTATTCTCCAGTTGGCAGACAAAAAAAAAAAAAGGACTGTAACTTAATACAGAACCCGTGTTGAATTATCCCAGATTTCCGTCGTCGTTTTCTCCTCCTCTCCCTAAGCGGCGAAAAACCGAGAGTGTATATGAAAAGGGTGTATAACAACATAAACTGGATTTGCCATTGCATGCAAAATCAAACGGAAATAAATCCAAAGTTGCTACGAAATACAAAATGTATAAAAATTTTCCCGAAAAGTATTCAAACTAAGTTCGTAATACTAAAGCAAAAAAAGAAATTAGGTTTATTATAAACCTAAATAGACTTACTATATTGAATTGAAGGGAGTGGGACAACGCAATGAAGAAGCGGTTAAGGTCATGAAGATATATAACGTCTACCTTTGATCACGTGAACGGAATAGCGAAGGGGTTACGATAAGACTACCATTTTGAAAGTTCTTAATCTAATTAATGAATATTATCCTGATCCGTTACGATGCTAAAGTTCAAACTTTTTCAGGTTAGTTCTTTTTTATAAATAAAAATGAAAAATTTTCTAGAATTGACTTTTTAATCAATTCTAGAAAATTTTTCATTTAGATTATATTATTAAATTAATTTAATGAAATAGCTAACAAATATAGATTTAAAATATAGATTAAACTAAATATAAGCAGATTATGATCTGATTATGTTAATTTAAGTGAACATTAATTCAATTAATTTAATGAAATAACTCAAAAAATAAATTTAAAATATAGTTTAGATTAAACTTGAAATATAAGTAGATTAAAATATATCAAAACCGATAAATAAATAAATAAAAAGGAAATGATTAAGAATCCATATAACATGATAAAATAACTTACAATGGGCCATTTTATAATAAGAATGTTGTATGCTGTGAAGACGCAGATAGCAAATAACTTAGTCTACGTGTTTTGGTGCATATCTTGACAGTGAATGTCATATAAAAGACAAACTTTTATGTCAACAGGGTCAATAAAAATCTGACAAAAGCAATATTCTGGGTTTTATTCATTTGTTTTCAATTGTGTATTATCTAGAGGTAATCTTTTTTTTAAATGCACAGTCACAAAGTCAATACGTATACACCTTTCCTAAACTACACTCCACCTTCTTTTCTTAATTTGACCCCATTCCCGTTTTGAGCTGAACAGCTAAAAAACTCTTCTTTTTTTTTCATTTACTGTGTTATCGAAAACAGTTTTTAACAGTTCGATTCTCATTTACTTAGAGCATGGTCATACATTTCAGTTCATTTCTATAATTGCAAACTAGCATCGTCAATATCAAGTAGTGATTATCTACGAAAAAAATAAATAAAATAAAAAGCGAAGGAAAGAGTCATTCTTAAGAAACAAAACCAAAGTGTTATTAATTTGGAAGTTGATTTTCTTTCATCATATTTTTTAAAATCAGTAATTGGTAAAGAGTTATGTCAAACAAATTCTCAAGAATATGAGATTTGAATTTATATCTTATCAGGGGTTAATTCTTTATTTGCAAAATTTACGCTTCTTGTTGAATGGTCATAATGACCGGCTACTCGTTTTAAGAGCACACCCATCCGCGAGAACGGCTAGCCAGTCCCTGTTGAAGACCGGCTGCTCGGGCAAATTTCTGTTTGTTCAACACCCACGAAGCCCACTATGCTAAACTTAATTACAAGTAAATAAATAAATAGGATAAATAGATAAACTTAATTACAATTACTAGGAAAGCGCGAATAACCTGGTGTGACCAAACAGTTTGAACAAGGTCAGTACGTTCGAACACTTGTGACAACCATCGGTGTTAATGGGAAATTAGGCAGGGATACTCCAGATAAGATTTTAACATGGTTCACACCAGCATGCTCGGCCGCTATAGCGCACAGGTACCACTATTTTCGGCTATAACAGCATGACAGCCCCCGTTACAACTGTTGCCTATTCGTTGCTGCTCGTAATAAATGTAAAAGAGTTCTCGAAGGAGCTAATTCCTTGTTTGCATAGCCGTCTCTATTATAGGGTACTAAATAAGTGCTAGGTCTCTATTCCCTCCTCTTCAATCGATTTTAAGGTGTTATCATCCTCTGCTGATAAAGCTGAATGCTATACCAGTAAATTCTCCTCAAACTCCACTCTTGACTCATCTGGAGTATCCATATCTAACTTCCCACTTAGAACTGATTCTCTGTTTAGAGATATTCATATAACCCTTTTCATGGTTTCTGCTATCATATTCATACCTGGATTCCCACAAAGCATGTGAACCCGATGGCATCCCTGTTATATTCATTAAGGAGTGTGCTCCAGAAGTAGCTCCTGTTCTCTTTAAGCTGTATAATAAATGCCTCGTGCTTTCCTGCTTGTTGGAAGTCATCGTCTGTTGGTCCAGTTTTTAAGAACTCTGGCGAACCATCTGACCCATCCAACTATCGGCCAATTATCCCCCTGACACTTTTTGGGAAACTCCTAGAGGCCCTACTCACTGCTGAATTGGGTCATCATCCCTCATCTCAGGACCTTTTCCCAGACAAGCAATAAAGCTTTCGTTTCTCCAGAACAACTGCTGATGCACTAACAATAATTGAGGAAAGAGTCTATCGTGCTCTAGAGAAAAACTGTGAAGCCCAGGCTGTAGCATTGGACATCTCTAAAGCCTTTGATAGGTTCTGGCATCAGGTCTTCTTCACAAGCTTAAAAGCTACGGTATCATCAGGCACGTTTTTGAGCTGATCCAGTCGTTGTTCAAAAATGAAAGTTGTCTTGAACGGTCACTGGTCTACATCCTTTTGTACTAACGCGGTTGTCCCTCAGGGCTCCATCCTTGGTCCTTCGCTGTTTTTAATCTTCATTCACGACCTTCCCGATGACATTAGCTCTCAACTTGGCATCTACACTGACGACACTACCATTTACTGCTGTCTCGATAATAAGGCTGATCAGTCAGACAAGGTCAAAATGGCAGCTAATGTACAAAACGAACTCAAGACCGTCGTTAACTGGAGCAAAAGATTGCTTTTCAATTCTAACACCTCCAAAAGTAAACTTCTCCCCATTAATCATCTGAGAGACATCTCTCTACCTTCCATCAGGATGGCTGATGCTATCCTCCATCCCATCCTGAGGCTTCTCAGGATAACGTTCTCAGCTGACATGAAGTGGAAAGACTACATTGAATCTATTGCTAGATAAGCTGCTAAGAAAGTCGGTTCACTCTGTCGGGCGAGACGATTTTTCTTCCCGGAATCTATCTTGCATATCTATAAATCTACCATTCGTTCATGCTTAGAATATTGCTGTCATATATGGTCCAGTGTCCATGCTATTTTTCTGGAGTTCCTTGATAAGATCCAAAGAAGAATCAGAAATATAGTCCTGATCTGACGACTCGGTTTCATTGCCCACCGCCGTAAGTTTGCCTCTCTGTACCTTTTTTGTAAATACTTTCATGGCAATTGTTCGGATGACCTCTTCTCTATGGTATCTAGAATGTATGAATTTAAGCGCAATAATAGACTGGCGGCGAGATCTCATCAATTTGAAGTTGAGCTAGATAGATTTAGCCGTAACTTCTATACTAACAGTTTCATATCTCGCACTCCTCGCTTGTGGAACTCCCTCCCGTCTTCATGCTTTCCAACCAACTTTAATCTGCAAAAATTTAAATGCAATGCTAATCGCTATTTTTTCTCTTCCTAATTCCTCCACACCCTATAACCCCTTGCGTGCTAGTGGGTGTTCTGTCTTGCTTAGGGTGATACCGATTAATATATATATATATATATATATATATATATATATATATATATATGTATATATATATATATACACACGCACACACACACATATATAATAATTGGCTTTACATATATATATATATATATATATATATATATATATATATATATATATATAAGTCAATTATTCTGTGTGACAATATGACACGCGTAAGCCTTAAATTAGAAAGATTAATAGAAACGCCGTCTTACAAGTGTTCCTCTAAAATAGAAAGACCAAGAAACTAATTATTAACGTTCGATAAAATGTCCATCTGCAACAAAAAATCATTTATTCTTTTCCTTACAGATATGACATTCCCAAAAGCAGCTTGTGACAAATGCTGTGATTATGTGCAAATACAGTTGAAAACAGAACGAAATGCACTTAAAGTGCAAAACGCCGCAAGAAGCTAAACAATAACGAAGAAACTACTTATAAATAACTGAACGAATATCTGCGACTTAGATCCGGGATATATATTGAACTGGTTGCAGAAATTATCAGAAAAAAGCACGCATCAAAAAAAAAAAAAAAAAAAATAAAAAAAAGAAAAGAAAAGAAAAAGTAAACAGTATTCATGATTAAAATGAAATCCACTTTTTATTCTTTAAACTGAAATGATGAATTTGTACGCAATGACCAGTGATTTATATTGTGGGTATTATTATCCTTTTATTAGCTCAAGCTTAAAAGATTAAAGGTCAGTCCCTAAATAACATTCAAACAAAGGCACATGTTTGGGTGACATGGAATTTAGAGTGATGTTATTGTCAGCGGCTGCCATTTATCCCAATAGTCGTAAAAAAAAAGATTTGAAGAGAGAGTGAAAGGCAAATCTTGCGAAACTGGATACAACTAGTAAATAAACTAATTCATTTATTGTGACATACATAGAAAACAATTTCTAACAAACAAATACTAAGGAAGAAATGTACACGTGTATAGTGGTATATAAAATGTATAAATGTACAATTGTGTGAGTCGTTTTTTGAGAGCTTCATTTTAGGAAACGTTAGCACATGACGCATATCTACTACGATGAACCGACGGAAAAAGAACAGCTTCGTGACCAATGTCCGGTGGGAGAGAGAGAGAGAAAAAAAAAGGGGTGAGGGGGAAGAAAGGCGCTTGAAGTCTTTTTAATACGTTCCAGCGACTGATTTTGATTGGCTCCGCAACAACCTACATAATGTCTTTTTTGGTCATGACATGAGTGACATGCCGATTTTAATTTCTGCTAAAAACTCTATCGCGTAAATCGAACACTGTAGAGTAAGAACTGCAGATTAAAATTTAGCTAAAAGTGTCAGGCTTATTGATGCACATTGTATAATCTTAGCAAAAACCCTGACTTGGACTTAAGTTGAAGTCAAAAGCCTGTCGAATAAAATTCTTACTTTTACTTTTTTGCCGGTCAATTGTGTTTCTTAAAAATGTATATTTGTCATGATTCGGAAGTCACTACAGTATTGATTTTTAGCAGTCCAACGTAGTTTATAGTTTCTGAGATTTTGCCAGAAAAATACGAAATTTTCTGGCGACTTTTTGGGTGATAATGATAAAAGGTAACTGAATTTGAATGCATTCAGAAACAGTTTTGAAATGAAATCACTTGAACAACATGTTAATGAGAAATTTTTATATTTCTATACATTACGTATTCAACATGTCTAAATCACTCTACACAGAGACACGCACATTGTCGTGTCCATTAAAAATAAAAATGAATTGTAGTGTCAAAAAGATAATTGTAATAAAATAATAAGAATTATAACTCTCATTAATTCACTCATTCTAAACCAATGAGAATCGACCGCACTTTTTCCTCTACACACAAAAACACGTGACATTCTCAATATCGGATTAGTAGTTCACACGGACAGGTCGTTAAAACGTGCGTAAACAAAAATTTCGGTTCCTTTTAGGAATAGTAACTGACACTTGTGTTCTCGAGAAAGACTGTACGCACTTTGCTTATTCTTTAACTTATCATTCTGTGGGATTCCGATCCATATGTGATCTACATTTGACCACAAATTCACAATTTTACTCAGTATTACTGTCTCTCGTATTTCCGACACCACATAATAAATAATACTTGTTTTGTTGTTTCTACGTCTTGCTGTTTCTCATTTTTACGAGTACTTTGGGGTTTATTATTATTTACTAAGATTTATAACTTCTCCACAACACACACATACACACACATATATATACATATAGATCAAGTACGGATAAGAATTCAACAAGTAGGAAACAGATTTCAATCTAACATGTTTCACTTTATTAAAGCTTTGTCAGAGATAAAGATAGAAATGATAAACAGCAAAGAGACGCAGAAAAAAGATATGTTGCGTTTGGTTATTTCTTATTGGTTAGATACGTGTAATATTCAAATATGTGTAAGAAACATTAAGTGTGTAAAAGTTAGTGAGAAGCAGAAGGATGTTTTGAAAAATTTTGTTTTGATATGTTTTTTCATTAAAGCATATCCTGTGCATATTTTGTATATATCTTCATTTGTATTATAAAGACATGTTAAATTCATCAATAATGAATCTGTAAAAAAATGGTGAAGTAAAAATGGTTTTGTAAACGTGTGTTGATAGTTGGTAGTATTGCTATAAATATGTTTTCATAATATTTTCTCTTTAAGGGTTATGGTCTTTTTTTTAATTAAGGCTTATCGTAGCCTTTCGCTACTCCGTTCACGTGATTTTTGATTATGACTAACATAATCTTAATACTCTTCATGAACATTCTATAATACCTTTTATACTTTGTTGCATCTCTGGATTTATCTCCTTTAGATATCAAGTACGTAGCAAGCCCTGGAGATGTTGTTATACACCCTTGTTATATAACCCGGCGACTTTTCGTCGATAAAGATGAAGGAGGGTGCTTGGACGGGTTCTGTATTGAGTTACAGCCAATTTATTTTTGTTTTGCCAACTGGACGCTAGTTGGAAACTTTCCTATCTTTTCTTACATCCAGTATTCTTGGCCATTATTACTTTCGGCTACCACAGCTCCTTAGCTTCTGTCGTTCTTACTTTACTTACACCGTTTCTGAGCTGCGCATACTTCCAGCCATATCAGCTTTCTACTTCCGGCTTTCGTTCCAGTACTTGCAACGGCCAAAACTACTACTAGCATTTCTAGACCTGCTCATACAATGGTTGCAACAACCTCTTACTGTTACACACGGAGAGACCATTTTTGGCGTTCTTATTTCAACCTAATTCACTTAGTTGATCGACGTTAATGGACCTGCTTACAACTTCGGGCTAATCATAGGCCCATACTTCCGGTATTCCTATTTTCAACCTAAACACCTGGTTTCATAGAAAGTTGCTCCATGCATACCGTCAGGTTTCAAACAACCTATTCCGTACACTTGGATTAAATACGGAATGTATTTCGTTTAACTTAACCAGCAACTACCCTGACATTAACGAAATATTGACCATTATTTTCTCGCCGCTTTATCATTGATTTCATCAACGCCTGTACCAGATAGTACAGTATAGTGGAACACACCTATTCTATAGTTAATAGACTCTCCCACCTATAATAAGTAGGAGTAGTAAGAGTAACGAGTCACTCTTTCACTCAGTCGGCCTTAATTTTTTGTCGTGATTTTTTGACCGTTGTTGACAGCTATTTATCGCTCGACTCTTTTTGTTTGGAATTAACCTTTTGCAAAATTTAACTTCATTTTGGTGTTTGCCGCCCGACTCTTTGGACTTTGCACTTCAGTTTTTGTTAAGTTTTAATTTTTATTACCGTCTTTTTTGTTTTGTTATTGCTGCAGCTGATTTGAAAAAAGAAAGAGATTTTGATTTTTTCTTTTCCTTTTTTACCCCCCTCTTTTTTTAATTTTTGCCTCCTTAAAATTTTCTTTGTTCTTTTTTTTCTAGTTTTCCTTTTTGATCTTCATTTTCTTTAATTTCTCTTTTAATTATATCTTCGTTTTCTTTTGTTTTTAACCCCTACCTGTTATTCGCTTTTTGTTTTTACCGTTAATCCTTTAATTCTTTTCTTTTTAATAACCTTTAAGTTTTTCGTGTTATTTGTTTCCAATTTTGTATTGTCTATTTGTCTAAGTAATTTTTCTAACCTTTTTTTTCTGTCTATTTGTCCATTTATTTGTCCTTTTATTTGGTTCTAACGTTTGTATTGTATATTATCTATTGTTTATTTGTTTTGGCGTCAGCCATCTTGTATTTGTAACGAGCTTTGTCTGTTTTTCATATTTTCTTTGTTTTTCTTTTTTGTCTAGCGTATTCGTTTTTTCTTTTCAAGCTTTCCTTTTTTTTAAATTTATAGTTTTTCGCCTTTAGGCGAACATTTAAATCTTTTTATTGTACGTTTTATTTTATTTTCTTGTTGTCTCGTTTTGTGTTTTGAATATCTGTGATATTTTTGACTGTTAAATTTTTTTTTTAAGTTTATTATTTCACCCCTTTTACCCCTCCCCTTCCCTTTAAATTAAAAAAAAAGAAAAAATGGAAAAGAAGGAAAGAAAGCACCTTCTTTTTTAGCAATTAAAAAGAAACTAAATTTGTCCGACTATAGGAAGTCAATAAGGAAGCATTTATTTACTCCCCTCAAAAAAGACCCCCCGGATAAAGACAATATGAATGAATACCCAGCCCTTGAATCAATTTCCCCTAGCGAGGAGGAAATCGCTGGGAAAAATGAAAATTTAGTCACAAGTAATGGCAAAAAGAAAATCGAAAATAATATGGAGGCCATAAAAGCCAAATTGAAATGGAAGCCAAGAATGGCTCTGAAGACACGACTGAGGCCGGGGAATCGCGCTCTTGTTGGTCGTCCCCACCAAAATGCATAATCAATTTAGCGGAGTTCTTGTAGCGTGCAAAGAGTTACGCTCACCTTGTCGTAAAAGGTGGACTCTTAGAAGACCCCCCAAGAATTGAAGAAAATTGAGAAAAGAATAGTGTCAGTTTTCGTCGTCGACAAGCGTACGCGCAAAATTTGTCGCTCGACGAAAAACAGAGTGTCGAAAACACTAGAGTCCTTGGAGTTTAAGCCCCTTAGAATAGTTAAGGGAGCTAAATTTTTCATGTGGGACGTACTGTTGTCCACGTACTGTTGCCGCGGCGAGCCGCGAGCTAATAACAAATGACGTGATCCTACGGACGGAGTATGAAGGCCGAAGAAGGACCATATAGCAGTATACGAGGTCCCTCCTCACGTTATTGGGGAACACACATGTCCCAGTATGGCGAAATTCTGGGAGCCTCCTGTGATAGCTTGAGCAGGGGGTGGAGCTTTGATATAATGCTGGACGAGAAAGCCTTCCGCTCCATCCACAACTGTTTGGATGTTGGATGATTGAAGTTACCGGTCCTCGTAACTGGACGAAGACCGGTATGTTGGAGGTGTGGAGAGACTGGTCACCTTTCCTCCTCCTGCCCAGAGAAGAAGGCCTGTGGTAGTCAAGCTCCAGTAGACCAAAATCCCCCTCTGACCGCGTCTGTACCTTCTGCCTCGCCTGTAATGGGCGTACCAGATTCCGGGATCGGGTCGGTTAATCCTCCGGTTGGTGTAACATCGAAGGCCACATTCCCCAAAGAGCCTTCGCCCTCTGCTAGTGCAGTTGTGAAGAAGGGAGAGGGGGAATGGCTGGTTGCTGGTAGGGCCAGAGGGAAGCACCGGACAGCGGATCCTCAGTCCCCTGAAGCCCCAAGGAAGAAAGGCACTTACAGCCCTACTCCATCTGGCAACGTTAAGGGCGATGCCCCGGCCTCTCAACTGAATTTTCAGGAAAAACAAAGAAAATTCTATCCTGGCTTAGAAAAGACAGAAAAAATTAAAGAGCTGCAAAAGAAATTGGATGCGCAAAGGAAAAAGCCAGACCCTATTCAGTCAACGTCCTCTGCTCGGCTCACCCCTTCACCAAAAATCGACCTTCCCCCTTGATATCACCATCCAAATCCCTTCCCCACCAGTAGAGATCCCAGCCCCTATAGACATAGATCCTTTTATACTCCTCTCCATACACCCACTCCTTCCCCCGTTAAACAAAAATCTACGTATACACCTCTGCATACCCCCAGTTAGTCCCCTGTTAAAAAAGCAGATATGCCACCTCCCGCGTCCAAACGTCAGAGAAGTCCCACATAGGAGCAAAAAGAAAAAAAGAAAAGGCTCATTTTTAACACGGGAGAGGAGGTTTGTCGTATTTCCCCTTCCCAGGCCGAGAGAGCCCGGGATTATGGAAATAGGATAAAAGACCTCAAATACTTGCTATCTATTAAACAGTTTGCGGACTTGGACATAGAGGTACCCCAAAACTTTCCGAATGCACAGAGGGTCTTGACAGTGATAAGGTCAGGATCCGGTGCAAAGCAGATTTGGGCTATGATGGACGAGGCTATCAATGCTTATAAGATGGCTGGTAAAGCCATCTTATAAGCATTGATAGCCTCGTCGATCGCAATCATTGAAAATGATAATTTAAAAAATTTAAAACAATTTTGTGCAAGGAGGGTCCCGTTTTAGTTCACCCATCCCTGTATAGAGCCCTGAAACTAACATTCCTCTGGGATATCGGCGGAATCTCCCAAGACGGTACCATCAAGACTGACATGGGCCATGGGTCTATGGGAGAAGCTGTTGGTATCCTGACTCCGGCCATGTTCAAACCAGTGGTACAACCCTAATCTGTTTTCATCATGGTACTCTGGTTAGCTACTTTAAATGTGCGGGGCCTGAGGTCCGAGTCTCGCAGGACGAGGCTCGCTCGTGACCTTCAGCGCCTCGGGGTGAATGTTTGCTGTGTGCAAGAGACCCGGTTTTCTTCTCATGGCCGTGAGGATATACTGTCTAAGGGGGCGCCCTTTATTCAGCATGTTTTGATGGTCGTTCGAGGGGTGTCTCTTGGCTAGTGAGCAGGTCTTTGAAGGCTGCATGTACCCTTGTCTTCACAGATCCGGCGGGCAGGCTTTGTGTGCTGGATGCTACCATAAAGGATAAGGCTTTGCGTCTCATTGGAGTTTATGCGCCCAATAACCATGCTGAGTGGCCTGCTTTGTTTCGGCAGATCGAGCCGTTTTTGATGACTTCTCGTCGGGTAGTTTTAGCGGAGGATTGGAATGCCGTCCTTGACCCCAATATAGATCGTATAGGGCAAAATCCGGGTACTAACAATCCTGATGTGAAGACATTTCGGGACTTTATCGGCGGGTTTGATCTTGTCGATAAGTTCCGGAATGAGCACCCTCGGGAGGTAGCATGGACTTGGACAAATAGTGGCAACTCGGCTCCTGTGGGACGCTTGCGAGCTACCTGGACCGAGTCTTAGTTAAGAGAGTCGATGTAGGGCTCTTAGGGTATCCAAGTTTCCGCTATATAGTTTATGCGGATCTTAGGCTTGTCCTAAGGTTAGAATGGCTGGTTACTGGAAATTTAATAGTTTATTCGGATCATAGGCTTGTCTGCGTCCGTGTAAACTTAGATAAGCCTAAGGTTAGGTTGGCTAGTTACTGGAAATTAAACTGTTCATTATTTGGTGAGCAGGGCTTCCGGGACCAGCTGCTACTAATGATTCAGAGGGAATTGACGGGGGCCGTTGTCGGAAACGGCTGGTGGTATAAATTAAAATGCAAAATTAGAACGTTTGCTGCCGTCGACTCAATCTAGATAGATTAGCGGCGCAAACGGCTTTAGAAGAAAAAGTTGATCGGGCCGTGAAATCCCGTGTTAGTGGGGAAGTAGCCTTAGCTAAGGCAGAGTTGTCCTCCTTGCTTATCAAGAAGGATCAAGCTCTGGTAGTTAGGGCTAGGCTAAAAAGAATGTCTTCTGAGTCAACGACCATGACCGCTGAACTGCGTGCAGAGGAGAATCGGAACGCGCCTAGGCGACATATAGCGTGCGTCACATTGCCGGATAAGCGGACCGTGACTATAAACGCGGGCATATGCGAGGCCTTTCGAGATTACTTTCAGGATCTTTTCTCCAGGGAGCCCGGTCTGAGCTCTGCTCAGTTCAACGCCTATTTAGCTGACTTTCCCTGCCTTGAGGCAACTGAAGCGGCTAGGTGCGAGGGTCCCATTACAGAGTCGAAAATCTGGGAAGCGCTGAAGCAGGTTGGCCTGGATAAATCTCATGGACTAGATGGACTTCCCTACGAAGTCGCCCGTTTTTGTTCCTTTGCTGGAACTGATTTTCAGCCACTGCATGAAGCAGGGGTCTATACCTCAACGCTTCACCAGGGTTGTGATCAAGTTGCTGCGTAAGGACAAGAACGGTGGGGATGGGTGAGGGAATTTTCGCCCTTTAACCATGTTAAACACTGAGTTAAAGAGTTTGGCGAAGATCTTAACCAACCGTTTGCAGCTTGTCCTGTCTAGTCTCATTGGCCCCGAACAGACTTGTGCTGTGAAGAGCAGGACTATTCAGGATAACCTTCATATGGTACGCTTAATCTTAGAACAAGTCGACAGTGAAGCCGCGCTGATCAATTTAGATCAGTCCAAGGCCTTCGATAGGGTTGACCATCGATTTCTGGAGGCTGTCCTTTCGGCGGCCGGTTTCGGAGCCGACTTTCGCTCCTGGATCCGACTTTTGTATGCGACCCCCGGTGCGCTGGTGGAAGTGAATGGAGTAAGATCGAAGCCTTTCGTATTGTCTCGCTCCATTCGTCAAGGTTGTCCGCTCTCACCCTTGCTTTACGTTCTTGCGTTGGAACCATTCCTTCGCAAGTTAAAGGCGAATCCGGTCCTGCGCGGAATTTCCCTGCCTGGGGCTACCACCTCAGCCAGGTATTCTGCCTATGCTGACGACGTTTCGGTTCTTGTGTCGAGCAGAGCCGAGATTGACGAAGTCAGCAAAGAGATAAGTGGCTATGAGATGGTGACAGGAGCCAAGATCAACCGCGATAAGTCTGTTGACTTGCGGTAGGGTTCGTGGAAGGGAGTTTCTCTTCCCGGACCTTTCCTCTGGACGGATGGGTCGATCAAGATACTCGGCGTCTGGTTCGGTCCTGATCTCCAGTTGGAAATGAATTGGTCGGAGGTGCAAGGGAAGGCCGAGATCGCGGTTAATTTGTGGTCTCGGAGGAGACTTTCCCTGAAGGGAAGGGCGGAAGTATGTGTTTCACACATCTATCCGATACTCCTGTACCGACTCTCTGTACTTCCACTCCCGTATGCCAGACTAATTTTATTAGTACGGACCTTGTTCTCTTTCTTGTGGAGAGACAAGGCCCCTATGGTATCTCGCGAGATCTGTTGCCTTCATTTCTCTGAGGGCGGCCTGGCTATGCCTAGCATTGAGATTCGTCAACATATGCTTCGCATCACCTTTCTAGACCGAATGTGTCGCGGATCGGATGAAAGATAATTATGAATGTGGTGTTTTGGTGGTAGGATTATTGTTGCGTATGTTTGGGTCAGTGGTTGTGGCTAGCTAAGTTTAAATTAATACAAATGATGACCGTCCTTTCGCCCAACTACTCATTTGGCCTTGTGCCACATTTACTGTAAATACGGTAATAAATATCGTCGGTAAGTCAGTCGACTGGCTGATCGGTTGAACTCTCTGCTTTCGGGCGGGGAGGAACCCGAAGGAGGCTACGCCGAAGGGCGGATTCTCATTCGGTGGGGTAGACCGACCCTGAACCCGTTTATACGGGTTCAATGGGCATATTTTTGGCCGAGCCCACGGGCTCGGAGATCCCACGTTAAAAAGGCCTTGTGCCATATGACGCCCTCGTGGGGGGGGGGAGTGACTGAATATCGTCGATCAGTGGGTCGGGGAGTCAGTCGATGTCGGACGACAGTTAGTCGAATACTAAAGTATCGGCGACCACAACTAGATTACTCTGCGTTATACCTATTATATCAAGTTCCTAACGTTTTGTACGTCGAACCTATTTTAGGACCCACTTAGTACAAATACAAGCCTCCACCGTGAAATCACTCCACAGCATACAGCTATTTCGGCCTATTTTCAACTATCAACTTCCGGCGTTTCCTTTCAACCTAACTCACTTGGTTTACTCAACGTAAGCACTGAATATTTTTTAAACTGAAGTTTCTTCCTCTTTGGCTATATCGTCAAGACCTTAAACAACCTATTCCGTACACTTAGGTTAAATACTATGGAAGTTTCATCGTTTGGCTTAGCAGTAACTACTCAACGATTTTACCAGACATTTAAATTGAACTTTTGAACTGTGGTTTTTCATGCCAACTTACCTGGACACTACTTTTAACATTTAGTCACAGCTATGTTATCTATATTCTTTTATCCGGTCAGGATCCCTCAATTTACTTAATTCTTCCGCCATTTACTTGATTCATTGTTTGTTCATGTTCGTTTAACCGAAACACTACTTTTGTATATAATGAAAATAAATTTTGTATAAATTTAAGAATCCTCGTTCTGTTGTCCATATTGTCCATAACTTTTTATTTTTAAAATGTAATGGGCCTCCTGTGACTATTTATAGGTGGGCGAACAGGCCATATATATTATATTATATCGCGCCTTCTCCAGGGGTTCCGCAACAGGCTGGCCTCGGTGAGATTAAAATTATGTCTCACGTCCTTGCGGTGTAAGACGAGAGAGTTTGAATGAGTATCTAATCTCCTGGATGCGTTTTTTAGATCACGTGACGTCTCTCTGCTGTACATGTTATTGCACTGTAGACATTTGATTTGATAAACCCCGGCATTTGAATTGCTTTTGGTTTAATTGTTCATCCTTATTATGTCTCTGGTAGTCTTGGAGACAAAAACAAACGAAGCGTAAGTCGTTTGTGCATAGCCTCCGAGTGGCACTTCAAAAATATTCGAAATGTAATGTGAATTATTAAATGACCACTGACAGCGTATCTCTCGCATTTTTCAGGGGCTTTTTTTTTGTGAGACAGCACTTGCTTAAGGGAATCTATAAATAGAGACCATACACTAGAGCAAAATCACACTTTCCATTTCTTATGGAATTTATTAAACACATCTCAATATGTGTCTATGAACTCTTCCCTTTCAAAGGGGAGAGTTCATAGACACACATTAAACACATTAAACACACCTAAATGTGTGCATGCTAACTTTTCCCTTTCAAGGGCGTATTTAAAAACACCTCAAATGTGTATATGTAAACTTACCCATCTTTTCAAGAGTCTTATTATATTCACCACACGGTGTATTAAACATCCAAATAAATTGTTATTTGTTGATAAATAAATCTTTATCTTCAGTTTCATTTAAAATTTCATTTGCTTAAATGCCTTCCTTCACCATTGCGTTGTTACGTCTGTTTCTATGTACGTTCGGTCAAGATTGTTTTATTCCGGACGGCACCCGGAATAATTAGTAATCACTGCTACTACCTTAAATGAGTTAACAACAACAACAACATATCACCTTCTGCGCTACTAATAATATCTCAACACGCATCACAGCTCCCTCAACAGTATGTATGCACACACACACACACGCACACACACGCACAATCATGAGTTCACGGAACAATCATTAATATTAAATATTAATCAAGGGATCAGAAATACTTAATCATCAAAATGGGAAGGACAACGACAAGAAACAATCATTGGTTTCTGAACTATTAGGTTGGTGCAAAAATAATTTCGTTTTCTCACATAGTAACATATGTTAGAAAACGAAATTATTTTTGCACCAACCTAATATTTACTACGTCCAGTAAAGTATTTATTGTTTACTAATCCTCACTGATAACAGAACAGAATCAGAAGCATTTTTTTTTAATTGCCATCTATTTCAGTACCAGAGGAAGATGATCCTCACAACATTTTAAGTTATTTTTGTATTAGAAATCGTAATTGTAGCGATAATGGAGTAGGAATCAGGAGAACGAGAAGGCAAATGATACCGGTAAGTTGTAAGACTCATGAACGCATGCGATAATAGGTATAGCATAATGCTTATCCTTGCAGACCGAATTAAGAGGGTAATGACTTCGATCCTCAGTTGGTATCCTAGTGCTGAGTGTAGTGTTTAGAAACTTAGTCTTGCAAACCATTACTAATATAGTTCGTTTTCCAGTGGAGACTCCATACATGTGGCCTTAACCCACAATAATACTGATATTATTTATACTGTTACTATTATTTTTACTATTGCTATAAAAAGAAATAGAAAATGCTTGTATTAGTTTCCTGTGTTTACAAGCTCACGGTCATTAGGGGTGAAATTTTTAAATTTGCAATGGCCAATTGTCACAAAACACTACTTATTATTGATTACATTGTAAGTTGCTATGCGAGGTGTTGCTATTAACCGACGAAATAGTGTTTAAGGAATTTAACCAGAGGTTTACTCACCCACGTTGTAATTTTTTATCTGAACAGGTCTCCATCCAAATTTCCTTCTTTTGTCCGTTCACGTTACAAAAATGTCTACCGATTTATTTTCCTTCCTCGTCTTCGCCGGGTATAGTTGAAACGATTCGAAGGCCGCTGAGTGTTTAGATGTTTGTTTACCGAACAACAACAAAGACACGCAATTTTATGAGTCTATTCTATTTTTATTAAGAGTCTGGTCATTTTACGATCTGGAGTGATAATAGCCTTGCATTACAACTCTTTCTTCAAATCTCTGCACAAGTAATTTACTTTCTAAAGAAAGATTCTTTATCCTCCCCATACTGCTTTGGAACCCACACTATTATATAGTAGGTACCTCCACTTTTTCACGAAAATCAGCATAGCGTAATGAAAAGGTCATAAACTTAATAAAAATAATGTTTTATCGCTAAAAAAATGTTTATGCTATTATTAAGATGAAAGACCAAAGTATTTTTTGATTATTTTTTGAAATTTTTTTAATCCTTTCTAACACGTACGAAATTTTGGTTAAAATGTTATTTTGTTTACGTCATCGGGGTGGCATAATAATTACAGTGACTTTTTGTGCTTTTTTCTGTTGAAAACATTGATTTGGAAATTATTGCAAAATCAAATAATTGTCCGATTTTAATGAAATTTTCAGGACTTATTCACAAATGAATTAAATTACTTTTGAAATTTTTTTAGAAAATTTTGGTCAAAAATATCTTTTTACATATGTTACCTCCCACCCCACTTAATTTCATGAAATTTCGCAACCCCCAACCCCCCCACAAAAAAAATTTTCTATTTCCTAAATTGTTTTTATTGGTAAAAATAAAATTTCTTGGAGAATGCAATTCACCTAATTTTTTTTTTCAAACTTGCACTATTCTAACTGAAAATCTACTCTGAATTGAAAAATAATGAATGCAATAAAACTATGGCATTTTATTATTTAATTAGAAAAGCTTTTAATTGCTTTTGTAAATAAGTTATATTAAGGACATTATTATTTGAAGAAATAAAGTTTTTTCGATGAATAATGAATTTTTACAAGAATTTTTTTAATTTCTTTAAGATTTTAATTATAATAATTTATAAAAGTTTAAAAATCGTGTAAAATTATGTATTGGGCTATTTCCTCGATGTGATATAATAATTAAGTGGAAACGAAATTTAAGAATTAAAAATTGAAAAGATTAAAAGTTGAAAAGATTAACAAACGTAATAAACGTATTTTTAAAATGATTTTTTTCTTTGTTAAATTAATACGTTCCTTCTTTTCATCTATGGTAGGCTGAAATTGACATTATTATGAAAAGGTCACGTGATCTAATGTTGACTTTACTGGATGAGTATCAGCCACAGTTAGTACAAATTCTGCATGAAATATTCACTGGGCAGATAGTTGGACGTACAATCAAACACATTCGAACAGTTGATGGTGTCAACCGTGAATACATCGGCTACATCATTAGTTATGCAAATCCTTTTTATACGATTTTATATCTCAATGATGAAGCTGACTGCTGTCAACTGAACAAATGTGAAATTAGCGCTCGCTATCTCATGCAGGACTTGTATTTCGATCAGCCCAGCAATGATGATTGAAGAGGCAGCAGAAGAAAAAAAATAAACGACCCCTTTTCAGGGCCACAAAATGTTCCCGAAAATCTTTTCGCTGTTACACATGGTAGCAATTTCTTTTCAATATTGTTTATTGGGTTAATAAAAATTTACCAATTATGTAATTAATAATAAAATGTAATTTAATAATAAAATAATTGTCAGGATAACAGTAATTAAAAATATATTAAAAAATATAAATTAATAATAGTTAAATTACCATAATATTTCATAAATTATTAAGTTACATCTATCTGTTATTACATTATAGAATTAATTTAAGAAAATTTAATAGTATTTTAATTTTTTTTATTTTTGCATCTTCGAAAGGTAAATGAAAGTCAATAAAATATTAGATAATTGCGAAAAATATGTTCATTTATAAAATTACTAGGTAGTTAAAAACCCAAAAAAAAAAAAAAAATGCGTTCACTTAGGTTTCGTGAATTTATATCAGTTTTGGTCATCCATACTAGCTGTCATCACTTCATAACTCAATCGTACATCAATTATCTGATCACATAAACAGGACTAATCATGAAGAAATTGAAAACAACGCAGTAGGTCTCTGTATTTATAAGAACACGTCTCGTTTAGGTCACAAAATCGATTTGCATATGCGTATAGTAATAGGTTGAAAGGAAGAAGTGATTTAGTGACTTCCCCTTCCGGTTTTACATAGCAAAATTGGTCGATGGAACTCTAGCTTAAGCTTAGCTTCTTAAAATCTCCTGGTTTCATTCAATTTTAATTTTTCTAGTGTTGGTGAACGGTGGTTGCCTTCATAATAACTGCCACACTTAAACGATATTCCTTTTATTTTATATTCTATTTGGCAAGGTTATTTGATATCATTCAAATCTAAACCATAAATATAATCAATAACGCAGTTCCAATGATTCTGACTAATCTTTCTTTTTTAAGTGTCATTTCAGGCGATCCCTACTCTCCACAGATTCTTTTTTTTTTTATCTGAATTGCCATAGACTCTTGAGAAAGACAGTGGAGTAGTTGCGTGTAGCCTATTTTATGGCTTGGAATTCAAAGTTTTCCTTCCCAGTCTGGTTGTTATCTAAGACTAGAGAAACCAATCTACGCTGCTTTTTAACCCATATTTAAGAGAAGAGGCGACGAGTTCATGCCTTTTCCCAATGGTATTTGAACGAAAGTAAACAACAGACTACACTGAAATTTGAACTCGGCTCGTCGATTTCATTTTTTGCCAATATTCATTACACTGCTCGTACATCGTCTGATTAACTCTATTTCTCAAACAGTAAACGTCGATTCCTGTCCTCAGGTTACTTTGTGTATATAAACCCCTTTTTCTGGATTTACCAATGATGGCAAAAATCATTTATGATTATATAACTATTGAGAGAACAAAACTTTAAATCTAATAACTATTGCGTGATAATTAAGTTTTGTATGCAAGTTTTGTATGCAAAAGTTCACAGCCTCTTTTGTGAACTATTAGGGAAGACAAAAATATCTTTGAAGTTTACTCAGCCCTTTAGTGCTTGTGCAATTAGTCAATGGAAGCGCATCGTTTACATGTTTCGAGAAAGATTTCAGAAACTAGAAAAACAATTGCAATTAATCATTCCACTGATGAGTAGTATCAGTCAGTGTTTAAACACTTGTCTTTCTCTTGCTCGAGAAAAGAAAAAGTCAACATGACTCCATACTACACAATCGGTTGATAACAAGATAAACAAACCAGTCCCCCCCCATACACACAGATTATTACCAAATCGGGTTAGCGTGTCACATGGCCTGCCCACATTAAAAAGATATATCTATTATCAAACATATCGATATAATATATCAATCTGGGAGAGTAGTATTTGTGAGCCCTACACGAAATAACGCTCTCAATGTCATAAATTTTAAAATCACTTTCACCGAATCGTTCGTTGCAGACGTGGTAAAAAACTATACTACATAACATAGAAAAAGAATAATAAACTAATCAGATCGCTCTATTTTACTTTGCAAGAGTTCTAAGCCTCTGAAATCAGTAGACGCATTTGCTATTGGATCGCAAATCGTATGCTCAATTATGCCGACACGTTTACACTCAAAGACTCCTTTCTTTCTACCGATATAAACTCGCTCTTCTATTCAAGCGTATATATACAGATCATTTATTTAAACACCAACACTTATTTCATAAAACCAATTCTATTTTAACGAACTTTAAGTTACACCAACTCACTTTGCTGGTTTTGTATCAATTATTTTAACCATACGAGAAAATATCTTTCTTATATACTGTTATAATCCATTTAGGTAGTGAATTCACTTTTTCTTTAGCTGTTATATACTGAAATTTTCTACTTGATTCTGTTAGGAAACTCGTAGTTAATCTAAACGAGTCTCCACATAAATAATAATTTTCGTTTCCCGTAAATGCCGTGGATATTATTTACTGGCATTATTTACTAATTTATTTTCTTAGTACAGCACCAGATTACAGTAATGGGATACCCAATGAGGATCGAACTCACCATACTAGTTAACCATTGAACTATGGTAGCGCCACAAAACAAGTGTTTACCAAGCTTAGCTTCGTCTGGTAAAAGGCCAACAATATCTAACACTCTATGAGTATTGAATTCAAAACAGTCTGTGAGACTTTTTAACTGGCTCTTGGGACATTTAATTAACTTTACCTGTCACACAGGTGCGTCATCTAGTGAGAAATGGAAACATTCGATTTGGGAGACATTTTGAAGAAAAATAAGGCTTTTAGAATTATGTGAATAAAATTTATTGCAAGATTTTACTGATATTTTTTTTATTTTTTATTAACAAGATTTTACTGATATTTTTAGCAACAGCCTTCACCCTTATTCTAGTTTTGTAGTTTCTTTAAGCAAATTAAATGTTTAAAGAAAAATTACATATTTTTTAAATGCTTGTGTATGTTTACAAAATTTTATGGCTGCAATGATCCTAAACATATGCAGAGTACAAACAACCGTGATTAAACAAATGGAATAAAACCATCTTACACTATCTTTTTTCAAAGGTATAGATGAAAATTAAACAGGAAAATTGTAATTTATTTTATTATTATTATTACTATTATTATTATTATTAATAATAATAATAATAAATGCACTGATACTACACTAGACATGTCTCTTATTGCTTTTAATCTTAACAGAAAATGTTAATACGTACAATTTTTGTCTTAGTGAATTAAGATGGGCCACATTCAATACCACAGATATGCTTGGAGTAGTTGGGGAGCATCAGAGAGGTTTTTTGTTTTAGTTTGAAGAATGAGGCAACCAAGGAACTTGGGAGTTACATTTAGATACTTGGGAACACCTTCAATCGGAGAAAATCTTAAACATGAAGGTATTTCTAACTGTACTCCATCTCGGTAGTTCATTTTCCATGGAAAAATATTTCAGGACCAGGTAATTCTTTAGGGAAGACTTTTGATTCTTTTTCACGCATATGTATTATGAATCATGTAATTTGTAATGATTTTATAAAGTCTAAATTTCCGAGAGGCAATTATGCGCATACAACTTTCTCAACTCTATCTGAACCGCATCATCCTCGTTAATAATAATGATTAAATATAGTTTTTCTTTGTTGCTTGAACAAAACTCAAAGGTTTACTTTTATTTATTTTTACAGTTCGTTTCTACGTGTGTGGATTTTGCGATTTGAATGTTTTACTTAGAAATAAGAAATATGCTTTTAATTTTATGTTCTTTACCCACTTTATTTAACATTTTACACAAATGCAAAGAAACTGACAAATTATTTATAGTCTTTATTTATCACACTTATATATTATAGTTGGATATTCATGATATACACTGAAGAAATATTAAAGTGTTTGATATTCATATATTTTACTGAATCTTTGTCTTTAGGAAAGCGGTCTGTTTGATTCCAGGATATAGAAATCATCATTCTGAAATCCATCTGGCTCCAAACATTTCCAGTAAGAGATTGTGTAATGTAACATTGTAAAATTAGAATTATCTCTCTTTAATCTGGTTTTTGTTTCAGGCTCGTTGGAGTTGGAAAGCAATAATTAACTAATTTGTTCTACACGAAGTACTATCCCATTGGAATAAGAGATCGGAGAGTCAGAAGTATGCCCCGATGACTGCAGCATTAGCCAAGAGAACTGAAACATTTCTAAGATTTCTAAAATGTGATTATGAGGTGTATGTTATTTTGGGATTGCTCCACATACAAAAAATACTGTCACATTTTGCCCTCGTGAAGTGGCAAATGACACAAACGTACAAACAAAGATGGAAGGCAAGTAAGCAGGTATATAAACACAATCGAACCAACAAACACAGATTCAATTAAAGGTTGTTTCTCTTACTCTTCTAGGTACGCATTTACGAAGGTGGATCAATAAGCCTGTAGTCTAACATGTTATTAACTGAAATTTGATTTGCAATGTGCTCTGTATAATGTTCGAGCTTGCATACAATTGAGCGAAGAAAATAGGTTGAATCATTTTTTGTTATATTTAATAAGCAAATAAATAAATATAACAATAAAACATTCACAGAAGAAAAAAGGCTATAAAATACAAATACTGGTGTTTCATTTCATATGATTTGTCGATCATTTGAAGAAATTAAAATTAAGAAAATAAATCAATAATTTTCTTCTATCATTTTAACTATATACTTCATATCCACAATATTTTTCTAAGCCTCTAGTGCAAAAGATTTGATTAAGATAGCTGTTCATGAATACACCCGTCGGATCCAATCCGGATAATTGTTTCTGTTTCATGTAAAGTTCAAGATTGTTTCCGTAGCTGCTATGGATTATATCCACAATACCTTTTATATTATCATGGCGTTTTGCCCAGTGGGGACGAACATTATCATTCTTGAAATAATGGACAAACTGAAAAAAACAAAATTATAATGTTAAAGTTACAAACAAGATTTAGTATTTTACAATTTAAAATACTAATTGTACCATTTAGTTCTGTGTTTTTTTTAATGTTCCTAACGATTTAAATTTATAACAGCATACTAGTTTTAAAAAAAACAAAAAAAAACTATCTAAAACGTTTCTGAGTTTGGTAAATTGATGAGTTAACTAAATTATGTTAATAAAGAAAACTAAGGAAAATTAACGATATTATTTCTTCGGCATTAACTTTCTTCTTTTATATATTGTAACCCTTCAGGACGTAAGAGGTAATTACTCTCAACAACTTCCTGGCCCTTGTATTTCTAAATAACGTTTGATTTTTTACTATGCCCCCTTAACCCAGCTGGTGGCCTCAGTCCATTGTGTTTATTGACTATCTTCAAAAGAGACACACCATCAATCTATGCCAACTTGCTGAGGCAGTTACGAAAGGCTATCAAGACCAAACTTCCAGGATAACTGACGAAATTGTTTCATTAGGACAATACGTCTGCACACAAATACTTCGTTTCAATGGCTGCTGTGCGTGACTGTGGCTTTGAACTGGTTGATCACCCTCCCTATTCTCCTGATTTGGCCCCATCTGAATATCGTCTCTTCCCTAACATTAATAAGCACTTATCTGGAAACCAGTACTTCAGTGATGATAACGTTATATCTGCTGTTGATTACTTTTTTCACCAATGGGATCCAAGCAACACCGATGGAATAAATGTGTGGACCGCAAGCGGGATTCTGTTGAGAAATAAACCTTAATTGCTCACATTCCATAAGAGTATCTTGATCAACCTATGAACTTTTCAGCCGACCTTCGTATACTGTTAATCTACTGTCGTTAAAACTAGTTTGGAACATTACCGAGGGACTGGAGGTTTTGCATAAACGTAAACAGCATATGCGCGCGCACACACACACACAAAAAAAAAAAGGTGGTGAATATACTTTACTTTTAATAAGACTAGAAAACGCTTACAGGAGAAGCAAAATTTCGTTAAAACAATACGAGCGTTTGCAATGTTTACAGTCTACATTCATGTCCCTTACATAATAAATACTGATAATACACAATATCTACACATTGAACGTGTTTGTTCTTACCTTTTCTGCAGTCTCATAGAATCCATTTTGCGTTGGAGGTGCAAGAAAATCAATAACCATTGAGTGTCCATTGTCGTTGAGTTGTTTGATGTAGTTGTTCGCTGGGCACAGGTAACAGTTATCATTCTTGACAAACCGTGGTAGAAAAGCATTGAGAGGGGTGGTGCCAAATTTCTTAATGTGTTTGTCAGTTGCATCCACCATAAACTGAAAAGCGATCGAGACAGAAATCGAGTTTAAGCAAACACACACACACACACATATATATATTATATATATATATATATATATCCTGAGAGAGAGAGAGGGGGGGGAGATTGTTTAGAATTTGAAATATCCATAGAAGAAGAGTGCTCAATATTGGAGATAGTCAGTGTGGATTGCTTTGCCCACATTATATGTAATAGTCGGTATATATATATATATATATATATATATATATATATATATATATATAATGCCGTGTACGACACCCTACCCAGCCCCGCTAATCTGAAATTATGGAACAAATCAGATTCGCCCAATTGCCAATTGTGTGGACAGATAGGAACGTTAAAACACATCCTCAGCAGCTGTCCATCAGCACTAGCGGATGGTCGGTACGATGAGATATTAAAAGAAATCGCAGAAATTTTACGACTAGCGATACAAGTAAATGTATTAAATCCCCACCAAAGCTCCATAGAGTTCTTAAAAGTCGGTTCCAAACCTCAGAAGAAAAAGCCCCCCAAAATAAACTTATTCACACGTGCTACAGACTGGGTCGTAAAGACCGATTTAGGGTCTAGACTTATGTTCCTAGAGCACATAGCCCACACTCAATTACGTCCAGACAGTGTTCTTCTCCAATAATCTAAAAATCGTAATTTTGTGGGAATTAACAGTTCCTTGGGAAGAGCACATTGAAGAGGCTAATGAAAGGAAGAAATTCAAATATGAGGAATTATTAGGGGCATGCAGGACAAATGGCTGGAAGGCGAGCTGTATGCCAATCGAAGTGGGAACCAGAGGCTTTGCAGCACGGTCTCGCTCTGCAGAGCCTTAACAGATATTGGATTGGTGGGTTTAAAGAAACGAAAAGCCATTAAAACCATTACCGACACCGCTGAGCGAACTGCCAAATGGCTGTGGATTAAGCAAAATAGTGCATGGCTGCATAAAATCTAGGAATGACCAATCATAAAAGTAAAACCAAAGCAAAATTTAAATTATTACTTGCAGAAAATACTTATTAACACACGCTAAGCGTTTGTAAGAGTGGTTTTCTTTTCGAAGCTTTTACTACTGCTGAATTTCCTTTGCTTGTGCTATTCTTTCTTTTTGTTTTATTATCTTTTGTTTTTTAATCTAAACTATGCGTTTGCATTGATCAAATTGTACATAAACCCAAAATTTGTCACTTCAACGGAAAGTAAAATGTATATATATACATATATATGTATATAAGCAACAAATTTGTATATTCATATACCGATGTAATTTAACTAAAATTGACATATTCATTTATTTTAATCGTTTAAGCGCCAGTCGTTCGGGGTGGGGTTTATCATTACTACCAACCCTTTTTACTTATTTTATTTTTTTTCATTTTATCTTTTCTTGGGGTAATTGGTGAATTTTCAATTTTAAAAACGACAATTCTGTACATACGCATATCAATGTAATTTTTTTTTTTTTTTGCTCGTATAACTTCTTTCCTTTTAGTTTTTACACGTCAAACCTTCAGTCTTTTGGGGTGGGGTATATCATTATTATTTATATTAGTTATTTATCTTTCGTAGGGTAGTTTATTGGAATTTTAACTTTAAGAACAACACTTGTGTGTGTGCATGTGTATGTATATATATATATATATATATATTTATATGTGTGTGTATATGTATATATGCGCACACGGCGATGTTTTTTTTGGTTTTTCGCAAAAACTCATTCTTTCAGGAGATTAGGGAATTACTGTCTTGTACATAATTTTAGACCGAAAGTCATATTAAATTATAATACATGAAAATTTTTTTTTTTTTTTTTTAGGGTGGGGGGCTTGGGATAACATAATAGTGGCATTTCAACTTCAAACCGGAAAACTTGTATAAACGCATCCAGATGTAGTTTATTGTACTCAAATTTTTATAAGTACATTTATTTTAATCGGTTAACCCACAGTCATTCTGGATGGGGCATATTATTATTACTGTTTTTAATATATAAACTTAAAAACTAGCAACAAATTAACAAAAATTTATTCCTCCCGACTTTTTGAATAACCCAACTTACCTGAGTGCTATGGACTTTCCCTATGTGTATCCTGCTAGTATCGAGTATAAGTGGGCTGAGACAATTATAAAAATCAGTGTCGCATAGCGTGGTACAGAAGGAGGGTGCGTCGGAGCCTGATCAGCTCTGACGGGGGTCGACTCAGCGAGGATGGTATGATGTTGCAAGGCCTGAAACTACCTAATGACCTGAGTAATCACATCACTGACGACAAACTCCTACGCAATAAAAGTGCGTATTTCCGAAGCTAACATGCCAGATTATGCATCTCTCCCAGAAACTGTAAGTTTCGCTCAGCATAGTTGCAATGATAGTCACAAAACTTCAATATTATGAAAATTTACGACCATCAAATGCCAATAAATACAACAGCATTTGATTTCTAGAGAAATTAAATAAATTCTCCCAAGATGTATTAAAATATCGAGTTTACTGAAATAACTTGAAGACTCACAATATATGACAAAAGCTATGTGAATTTAACTTTTGTTATATAGGAATAAAGTGTTACTGTCTGCATTTGGGTTTGAACACAGATGATCAGAGAGCAAACACAGGCGATCCCATTTTGAATAAGCAGATCACGTAATGGCAAAGGAAATGCATATATGAGAATTAGCGTGACGTCTAAATGATTACCATTTCTGTTCTATCCTCTATTACTATACGTATTACTATTTCTACTCTGTCCTTTATTACTTTACGAATCGCTATTCACTATACTATTACTCTATACTGATCACTACACGGATAACTATTCGGTGGTTACTTTTCGATCGAGTATTATCGAACAAGTACTATTAGTGCGAGTGTTATTCGAATTCATCTGACACCAGCATTGTTCAACGGCGTTACTAAAGTTGTATCTGCGATTACAAAGTCTCTACTACAATGAGCATTACGAAAGTGACAACGAGTATTCACTGACATTACAAAATTGGCAACGAGTGTTCGGTGACGTCACAAAAACTTTTTAGGTCACCAGTAAATAGCATTGCATTCAATTTCTGCCTCAATGAAGTAATAAATGGTGCGAGGTGTTGATTTTACTTTGAAATATAAACATGGTTTTTTACCAGACTAGTGGTAGGGAAGATTAAGTCAAATTCGACCTCCGAAGTTGCCAGAGCTCATTGGAGTTAGAATTGTTTAATGGCCTTTATGATGAGTATAATCAATTAAATCAATTGTATTAAGAAATAAAAACGTGAGGGTAGATGGTGCTAACCTTCAAAATCATAGGAAGTTACCAGATGTCAATTTTAAATCCAAAATTTTTCAGTCAAATGAAATAACTTAAACGGCTAAAAATTGTTTTTTCTCTATTTGTTTTTAACGCACGGCCCTGAAAAAAGGTTTTCAAACGGAACTTCAAAAAGCTTTGAAGTGAACTTGACTTTTTCAGTTATTTAAAATATTAAAAAAATGGCCTAGAACTACAAGTCAACTGACAGTTTCGGACATTTCAGTAGCTATTGAAAACCTAATTGGGCTATCCAGGCTTCCTTTCCGATTGAATGTTGGAGTGGCAATCATCTCGACTATCCAAAATTGTGTAATGTAATCATCAAGCAGTATCTTCTACATATCACCAGGACTGCTACGTTTTTCAGTGATTGAAAACGGAATCAAGAAACTAGTAATGAATAAGCTCATAGTGTTACAAAGTATCTCAACTGTCTGACCAACAGGTGTTAGATATCAACGTACAAATCTAACCTATGTAGATATAGCTGCCACTAACCCCCTGAAAATACGCTGCTAGATTTTGATATCGAAAAATAAAGCAGTTGATTAGGCCACCAAGTCGTTCATTCGTTTCTTATTCGGGTATAATTTCATTTGACCTTTTACTAAATTCTACCTAATATACAACAGGTATAGGTGTCAACCTCTTGTCTAGCCTACCTTAATAGCTCTTGCTGCTCGATCAAAATCCTTATCAATATTCATGATGAATGCAGCGCTAGTTTCCGTTCCATGTTTTGGTATATCCAACACAGGGAAAGCGTCCAACAAATAATGGTAGCTGACAGTGTCGAGGTTTTTTGGTAACTTCAGAGCCGCCTTGAAGAGAAAATAAAAGCATGTTCAACTAAAATATTTTTATAGCAATGGCAAATGTAAATACGAATATGTAAATCAATAAATAAAAGAATGAAATTTACGTAACAAAAACGCCGAATCATTTATACGAATATTTGAAAATTCGCACTTTTTCGTTTGTTTATATATATATATATATATATATATATATATATATATATATAAAGACAAGCTTTTATTCAGTTTTAGAATATTCTTACTTAAATTTTATTGAATAACTATTTCGAACGTCACAGCTGAATAAATTAAAACATGATAAAAGATTTATAAGTCATCTAGTAGTTTTTTTCCGTATAATATTAAAATAACGCTGTAAAAATAGAAAAGTACAAACTTTTATATGCATATTTAGCAACTTGAATGGAGTAGACCATCGGAACAGTGACATTCTTTAAAAGGTTTGACATCCTTAAAATCCTTCATGATTATGACTTTCGTTCCTTGATTTCATTTTTATTTTTTGTTTTTTTAGAGCCCGAAAAATGAAAGCAAAAATACGAACACAGTTAACAAAAATGAAGATTGAGAAGAACAACGAGTTAAATTTGTTATCTTAAAATGACACCAATTAGATTAAATTGTTATATCCATTCGATTTGTCTATTGTGGTTGAATTTCAATGTAGATCTCTATATATCAAAATATTTGTGAGATAAAATAAACAAGCTTGTTTTATTAGGCAGAAAAGCATTTTAAAGCTTAGCTTAGTTTGCTACAAGGCCAAGAAACAGCAACCATTTAGAATCGAACTTACTACTAGGGATCAACAATACCATCTTGTTACCACGATGAGGCACCCATATTTGCTTCTCTCAGGTTATTATGAACATTTCAGAACATTTTGTGTATTCAGCAAGATTTCATTTTGTTTTCTCCAAAATTAAAAATAAGACAATTATTAAATACAATCTTTATTGTTGTTTATCATTTTCTGCCATTTTTTCGGTAAATCAAAGATTCCTTTGCAATAGAATCAATGTCTATTTTGAACTGGACATCGTTTACAGTATTATTTTGGTATCGCTGCATTTCAGTACTCCTGATCCAGGAAATTCTGCAGTGAAAAAATGGTAATCAGAAAGCACCATGGCAGTTGAGTAAAATGGAAGTGAAGTAGAAATTCCCAAATCTAACTGCAAGTTTTTCAGGGATCATCCGTGCAATATGTGGCCTTGCATTGTCGGGTAAGAATAGATTCTGTACAATTCTGTGTTTTTCCGTGATTGCATCAAATTCACTTTTCAACCATGACAGTGATATTTTTACTGCGGAAAAGAATGGTTTACTTTGAATTCGTGAACATTCCTTACCTGAAAGTTTGAGGTTCGAGAAGTTTCTTTATGAATAATTTCTAGCAATGTACAAAGACACATAGCTGTATACATAGAAAATGAAATTAAAATATTATTTTTTGGCTTACCGATGTTAATGAATATATCAATATATATTTTTATACATCTTTTTATATGCTGGATTTTTTAAAATTCTCTTGGTAGTATATATAAAAAAAAAACACTGTTAATTTGAGTACTGACCCTACCACGTAAAAGTCCTGTCACATTGCTTCCGGATAGTGATCCTTTGGTCGGTAAGAAAGTGATACCTTTTAAGGTGACTTTGTTGTCGTTGGGTATAATATCGACAGTACTAAAAAGACAGAAAAACAAAGAATTGGAAATTATCAAGAAAAACAATGTCATTATTTGATATATAAAATGATAGCATACTATATAAAAGGAATGACTGTATAGAGGGGCCTGACCTTAAAGCAATTCCAGTTAGTAAATATACCAGGAGATACGTGAATACAATTGGGTAGGCGGTACTCTTCGGAAACCGTCGATGTTTGTGCTAACACGAAGTTTTATCGTCATCGTGACCGAGGGTTTGAGTATACTGGCGTTGTTCAAAATTCTAAACACGTCAGATTATTCCCTCTCCCACAGGAACTAAGATCCGCTCAGCGTAGCTGCATTATAAACCGTGGATGTTGCACAAATACTAATATTCCTCACCAGCAGAGATTGACTAATCACCCTAGCAAATGGGTAAAACGATTAGCCGGATATATATATATATATATATATATATATATATATATATATATATATATATATATATGTGTGTATTTAGGCAGAAAATTCTCTTTTAGTCATGTCCGATTGAATAAATTATATTATTATTACACACACACGCGTATATATATATATATATATATATATATATGAGTAAAATATATATATTATGTAAAAAGATCTCTGATATAGATGACCAAATCCGTTTCCTTCAAGTTCGACGGACTACTTACCGTATCCATATAAGATCGTTGTTGATATTCCAAGTCGACGGCACTTTTGACGTTTTAATATATTCATCCGCTTCAGCGTCAGTCACAGAATTGAAAGGATACCACGAGAGTTCAGTCTCGAAGTGACTCTCGGCAAGTACTTTCAGAGCAGTTTTATTTAAAAACAATTCGGATAGTTTGATGAATGAGTTAACCACTTTAGCCTTCTTAGCCTTCTTAGCTGGATACACCTAAACAAAATATACATGAAGTAAAGGAATGAAGAACATTATTATATTAAGCGTTTGGTGGTGAGAGAGAGAGAGAGAGAGGAATAACGATGATTAGATTTGAACAACGTTTGTTGCGGGCGGTTAGTAACGTCGTGTGTTTCTGTTGGGAATACCTACAGCAAAAATGACGGACTCAGTATGTGAGTCCACGTGAATAAATGGAAAGAAACTACACGAACCGATATATGTACAAATAAATGAGAATGTATTAACAAGAAACATTTTCTGTTTCCAATGTTCCATGTATTGGTTTTGCCGTCTGTCTTATTGATTCCTGTTCGTTGGAAGTGTTTTGTTTGAGAAAGACCTCGCTTGTTTGCTATACGTGAATGATGTTGGCTCACAAAATTTAATAGAATCAACATTGTGGCAAAGTTGAGCTGATATAAAATTTCTACCGAGTGTCGAATGAATGTTTGAGAAATTTAAGAAATTTGCTATTATTGTCGATTTTTATATCGTACTTGCAAATTCTTAGTGTTGTTTGAGTGGCATCATCGCAGAGTGAAAAAAAGAACAGAGAATCGCCTTTTGAGGTAATGTCACACTTTATCTGACCAGTCAAGGAGAAACAGTATTGATTAAAGTTGAGAGGGAGTTGTATTTTAGTTTTGTCGAAAACAAAGATTTTTCGAGATGTTTGGCGTTTGAGATCAAGTCGAGTGTAATGGTGTCGTGTTTGTTGTTTGCGTGAGTCAGTATCGGTATATGTGAGTCCACAGAATGAATACTACAAGAGCCGATACATGTAGAAACAAATGATGATGTATTAACAAGAAAAAGGTATAGAAGTCACAATGACAATAATATGTCTAACATAAAAATGTGAAAACCTTTTTGGTTCAAAGTATGTGAAGTGATTGAATGTACGTACATGTGTGTGAGTGAATGTGTTGTGTGTGGTATGTTCATGCGTTTCCCAGTGGAAAACGCGTTTTTCCGCGAGGGAATTACATGTTGATGTGTTAGTGGAAAAAGTAAGAAAAATTATCGCAGAATATCCGGAGAGCGTCTCCTAGCAGCAGTTTCAGTAAAGTAGGTAGCGTTAACTCCACTCGTTTATTGTTGACATGTAGTACAGAGATGTTGAAGGATGGTTTGGATGACTGAGGTCACAGGAAATAGTCGTTGGTTGAGTCTGATGCAAGTGTTGGTGGATTGGTGCCACAGTGGTGTGTCGAGTGAGTTGCATGCTTGCAGAATCGGAGTTGCTGCTTGCGGAGTCTGAGTCGCTTGCTTACAGAGTCGGTGTCGCTGCTTGCTAAGTTGGAGTCGCTTGGTTGCGGAGTCGGTGTCGCTCCTCGCGGGGTTGGAGTCGCTCGATTGCGGAGTTGGATTTGCTGAGGTGATGGCGTTGGCGAAGAGAAAGGCTTGTAGCTTGATAGTGTCGATGTTGAGATGTTATCACGTCGGTATTTGCCGAAGTGACAGCGTCGTCGATGATGAAGTCTTGTAGTCTTAGGTGGTGTCGAAGCTGGATAGCCTGCTGCTTCGTGACTGGTGTTTGCCGAAGTAATGAGGTTCAGGTGGTTAGTCAACCCTGGGAGTAGTAACGATCGTTGAGAGGTGCGGTCATGTTGAGACGCAGCGATGATGGTCACAGAGTGACGTGTTGGTGGATTGGCGTAACGTCGGTGAGTCAAGTGGGTTACATGTTTGCAGAATCGGTGTCGCTTCCTTGCGACGCCAGAGTCACTCAGTAGATTGATGTGAAGATGTTATCAAGTCGGTAGTGCCGAGGTGATATGGTGTCGAAGTTGGATAGCCGAGGTGGTATGGTCGAGGTGGTTAGTTAAGCCTGGGAGTAGTAACAGTCGTTGAGAGGTGTGGTCATGTTGAGAGGCAGTGGTGATAGTCACGGTGGCGACGGCGGTGGCAGCAACAGCAGTGTCCTGTTTGACAGCCGGCGGCACGCTTGGCTGCAATTCTGGTGTTGTTTTGAGAGACCTCCTTTTAAGTGAGTCTAGTAGTCCCTAATGGCATCTCTCTCTCCGGCGGGTTTGGCCCTCGCCGAAGCTCCCTTCGTAGACCGGATGTAATTCGTGGAGCCTAATGCGCAGAAGACGACGTTGTTATTTCGTTTTCTGTCTTCGTAGCGTTTACATCCGGCTAGCGTGCAGAATGAATCAGAAAGAGATCTAATTGCAACGGACTATTGCATTGAGTAAAAAAGTGATAGGAAAAAAATGTAAGCAATGAAGTATTATATTTAGGGTAAAAAGCATCCAATTTGAATATATATATAATTTTATGTAGACATATTTGAGGTTGTGTATGCAAAATATGAAAGGTCTATCTACTCTATACTCTTAAACATAATCTTTTGTGTATTAAAAAGCAACGATCGCCGACTTTTATATAGGGAGACTACATCTACACAATTGTCGATTATACTGAATTGACATAATGCTAATCTAACTGTAAAATGAAGCAATATTTTGCGTATTAAATATATGACTACTTCATTATTAAAAAAACACATATTAAAAAAACAAATATCACCTTTATGCTTATATCATATATTATGCCCATCATCCCTAAATTACATTTTAGAGCTTTCATCAATTCTGGATTTGACTCTTCAGTAAACTTGCGCAGACGACCTCGGCTGTCGATAATGCGCATACCCACAACATATCCGCTGACTGTTGGTTCATTCCAACTGGAACCCTGAAAATTAAGCAAATTATAGATTTAAACGTGTAGGTTCATATATTCATGAAAAGAAATAATATAGTGTCGTCTGAAAGATTTGGAGTATTTTTCAATAAATGTATATTTTTATAACGTATCATTTTTTCTAGCTAATGCTTAAAGAGAATTATATTAAAACAGATACTGTTTATTTTGATTAAATTCTATATTTTCCTTTACACATAAATACTATATATCATAAATTATATTTTTAATAGTCATTATTTTCTTTGGATAATACGCGCTTTATTTTTATCCCAATAAATTTCTTTTGTTTTTTTTATATCAAATTATCATATTTGCATTTTATTTCATCATATTTGCTGTGTACAGATTTCATCGATTTGTTTACAAATATTCAGATTAAAATGTTATTAACTGTTAAATGTTTTCAAATTGACCACGGTGTTTTTAAGTCATAGGTTGCCATTTCAGTTGTTTTGATAACGTTCGTTGGGAGCGAAACGCCAACAAGGAGATACAAATAATTAAATTGGCTTTCACATAATTGCTGTAGAAAAGACCAGTAAAATTCAATTCCTAAGAAGATAAATGCTGATGAATTCTATAAATGAATCTGATAGCTATTTAAACAGTTAATTTAATATAATTTTAATGCTTTAACAAGAGTTTTGATTCCGGTTTCATGGAGCCCATTACTACATTTTCCCTTCAAGATCGGTAATGTGAAGCATGCGTGCGGAGTAGTGATTTTTTCTTTACTCCTTCCTTTTCCGTTTTTTTCAGGGCGGCTGCTTAGCGAGGTGGGAATTTCACTGTGTCGCTTTTTCAACCTTTTCCGTATGCGCACTGTGTCGAAAGATCCGCGGAGAGGGACTTTGATAATGTTATCACTAACATAAAGTTGACGGGGTCAGATAAAGGAATGTCGAATTTGGAGAAACTTTTGTTCGTTCGCCGGAAGGTTTTGATTTTCTTCAGATTTATGTATTTCTGTGCTGGGTCACCAGTTTATTGTAGAGATATTTCGTAAGAGTTGTGAATGTTTATTTAAAATGAAATGAAATTACGAACAATATTATACATATAACAAAGAGAATTTATTACCTTAGCAAAACCAATTAGGAAGTTAATAAATTGTCTTTGTTATATATATAATATTGTTTGTAATTTCATTGCTAGCACTCTCGCATAATTATCCACATCTTTATGTATATATAGATGCCTTTATTCGTACATACGATGTGCATAAGATCGTATTGATGATATTGAGAAAAGGTTACTAACTTAGGACATTCGTATGCTGTGTTGTTTTCATGCGACATCATGTTCCGCTGGGGACTAACAAGACACCTGGAGGGGAAACAAGACATCGTGTATCTATGGCATTCTGTTTGTGGACAAAGAGAAAACAAAAAAAGAGGTCTGGTTCTATCCATCATCTGGCCAGTCTAAACGATTTTCAACTAAGAATAATACATAGTCTCTATCCTCCAACTGTATCTGCCTCTCTTTCACCCAACATTTGCAATCAGCAATCAGCATTCACAAATGCATCAATGGTCGATTTTTGATTTGATCCCCGCTGTGGTGAGATTTCCATTAACAGCACCGCAACACTGCACTAATTGTGCCCAGGGGAAATCAGTACACTGTCATTCGTTATTTGGATTCTTGAAAAAGAACAGAAAGAGCCCCTCAGATACTCAATAGCTGACATTTCTCATAGACATTCATTTTTAGTTTTTGTGGTAAATCGTATTCATTCAGGATAAGTAGATTTAAGTATGTGCATCTCCCCGCAGCCCCCTCCCCTTTGAGTATGGAAAATGCCTCTTAATAGCCTCTTGAATCTCCTAAAGAGGAAACAAACTTACGTGTGTTGCAACTGCAGCCATTCCTCCGAGAGTTTCTTTTACATTTAACGGCTGAGCCAACATAGTGACGCCATTTTTCTTCATATATTCGTTCAGTTCTTCTTCAATTATTCCTGTTATTCCAGTTAAAATGTAGTAGTCTTTGAATGGTTTCTGGAAATCACAGACAAACATGAATAAAAATGATTCATGCAAGAGATTTAGGAGGAAACATTTAAAAATAATAATAAAATTTAAAAAATCAATTTTTCTCATGTACCTATATTGAGTTATATATTTTTACGATAATTAACTGGGAATAGATTCATAAACAGAACGAGATAGACCATGAGGCTTTCTTCGCATCCCGTCACGTGTCCTGTAATCCATTAAGGTCGTAGCGACACAACACATATTGCAGCCATAGCAGCAGTGGTGTGTCTAGAGCAAGATAGACTGATGGAACCCATCCATTTTTAGGTTGGTTTTGAATTCAGTTTTCCTTTTCCTAGAATGTTTCCTACCTGAAAGTAAGAAAGCTTAGTCAATCCCTTTCTATTTAATCCATAGCAAGAGGGAAGAGATGGAGTCATATCTTTCTCAAGTGTATTACCTTCAACTATCAGTTCTCGTCGCTAAGTTGTCAATAATTACATTTTGTATAATATAGGCAAACACCGTGAATATCGTAGATTTTATTGGTGCAAAGATATACTGACAGCCAAAGAATAATAAAATTGTTATCGCCAATCTTTTTTGAAAGGAGACTGTCTTTTTATCTTGAAAATCACTATTCTAAACCCGTGTGTGAACATTCAGCATTGGCAATGCTTTTCGGTCTCGGTTACTGTCGAAAATTAGTAATGCTATCATGTTTTTGTTTATTTATATTGAATGAAACAGTTAGTCATTAGTCATTTCTGACTAGTACATTTTTTTATTGTAATTTTAGTTGTTTTTGTTCCACCGACTCCGAGTGTCGATCTGCGGCTACCAATAAATAGCTCGGAGTAGAAATAAAACCGTAGCGAGTTTCGAACTCGTATTCTTTTACCTTGTACTGTATAAATCAGCAAATGAGCTGATACAGTTAACAAGGATCATCTTGACAAAAAGTATGTGTGTTCGAAAGACGCCAAATGTTTAATCTTTATTTTAGAACTGTGTTGTTTATCTTTGGCGATAAACAGCGCAGATCCAAACTAAAATGATAGAAACGAATGATCTGAATTCTGATGACTAGGGTGTGTAGCAGAATTAGAGAAGTAAGGTAACAAGAACAGTGCAGTTTTGTTTAAAACACTGGAACAAGGAATGCAATATTTATGCTCAGAATAAACTATTGCTCAGAAAGAGCAATAGTGTATAACTATGTTTTATAAAATATGAAAAGCTTTTGACAAAGTACGACACAAAGGACTGTTCGAACTACTAGGTAAGTTTGATTTATTTGGGAATGATATTAGAATAAACCAGAACTTATACTCGGAGCAAACCACCTGCATATAGATAGAAAATGAATTCAGTAAATGCACAACAATATAAAGGGGCATAAGACAAGGATGTTATTCAAACTTTATAGTGAAAAGAGAATTAGAAGTCCTACCAGGATTCGTTATTGGTGGGTAAAATCTTAACAACGTAAGATATGCAAATGACACAGAGTTGATATCAGACACAGAATGGAAACTACAGGAACTCCTACAGAAGATAATAATGGAAAGCGAGAAGAACGAATTAAACATATAAGACAACAGAATGTATCGTTGTCACAAAAATTAAGATCCCAAGATGCGAACTACGAAATGTAGACTCCAAAATCAAGGCAAGTACTAAAGAGAACGGAAAACGCGATACCGAAACCCGAAAGTGCAGTGGAATAGTTAAATATTGAAAAACAAGAGAAATTCGTTAGAAATAAAGAGAAGAGTACTGAACTGTTATGTAATATCGATCCTCATATATGGCAGCGAATGCTGGAGAATCTCACAGATGAAGAATAGACGAGGTAACAGAAATGTTATTCTAAAGAATGGTACTGAGAATACTATCGACTGAACATATGTGTAATGAGGAAGTTTTAGAGAAAATAGAAACAAAAAGTACACTTATACATTGAATCAGAAAGAGACAACTGAAATCTCTAGGGTACATTACGTATGTTTTTGGAAATGCTCATCTTAAAATGACCTTGTGTCATATTCAGTGGTATGTGAACATATAGTTAAATAATTGCGTAGCAAGCTCATAGATATATTTATCTATGGAATTGGCCTGTAGAAATATATGTCTGTCGGCAGATGGAAAAGGAAAGGTATATGATTTATTTATTTACCTATGAAGAAAAATGCAGTGTGAGGTCTTTTCAAACATGAGAACACAAAGATTTATCCGTTGGTAGATATAATAATGCACAGTTTCAACAGTATTGCTGCAGGTATCAGGTTAGTACATCCCTATTACATTAAAAAAAGGTACAGTTAGAGAACCGTGCCCTTTTTAATGTAATAGAGATGTACTACGGGATAGATGAATCATAGCAACAAAAAACAAAACAGAATTATTTACGGGTCGATGAATTTCAATTCTTGGTCCATCATGTCTTTCAAGTCCTTTTACATCAATCATAATGTTTCCCTCGTCCACATACAAGGGTGACCTCGTGTGTCCAACTCCTGTGGCCCGAGCTTGAAGTCCAATGTGAGTTGCCGCTCTCAAGATATCCTGAACCTCCCAAATATTCTTCGGTCTTGCATAAAACACAGTGCTGATGATTATAGTCTTGTCCCAGTTTATAAATTGACGAATCTGTATTACCGGGCCTGCCAAGTAATGGAGGATAGGTAGTAATGCCTGCATTCGTACCAACACGGCTACAAGATATAAACAAAAAAGAAAGTAACGTTTTTAATAAAAAATTGTTTTTAATCATTAGTTGATTGTATGTTACAATTAGCCGCAATGACCAGCTAAATTGTAGAAACCAGAGACAAAAAGATATGGAATTAAGAATAATAAATTTGCACGAGGGAATTTTTTATTCTCCCCACCCTCAAAAGAAAAGAAAAAGACCATCGCCAAAACATTTAGTGAATGAGTTACCATTAATAGAAGATGTTCCTAGAAAGAGTCCGGATACGAAATGCACATACGCGTTAGGTTGTAGGAATTGTTAATTTTAAATGGATTCATTGCTGCTTTTACAACCTCCACCTTTAGTCAAAAGTTGTGGTCATAGTGCTTTCAGTAGCTAAATCTGGTAACATTTATATATTCTACCATCACATTATTTTTAAGTACTATATAAAATGGCGGATTGTTTTATGAGGTGTTGACAAAAATATAATAAAAATTTCATTAAAGAAAGTTCTTTGTTCAATATTTTTATTAGGTTGGTGCAAAAATAATGACGTAATAATGTCGTTTTTTGACGTATTTTTAAGGTCAAAAAACGACATTATTACGTCATTATTTTTGCACCAACATAATACTAACTTTTCTCCTTTTCTAATGAATTTTTCAGGATTGGAGTTGTATAAGTATTGTTTGAATTCAAATCTCATACTGCTTAAAATATACTTAAAGCTTTAAATTTATTTATGCATTACGTTACGCCTTAGTTTTAAATGCCACTGTATTGTGTATTTGTAGTGCTGCTTTTTTTTTAAGATACTGCTCATTTTTACAAATCTATTTAAATCTAGGTTAGTTTTAAACAACTTAGATTTCAATTAGATTAGATTTAAACTTAGAGAAAGAGAAAAGAAGAAATATTTAATATGCTTGTTCCTAACAACAACAGAAACAACAAAAAGACTCGCAGTTTGTTTGATTTTTTAGGATAATGGTAATAACTTAAATTACCTTATCAGATCCAACGACCAGAGACCAAAAAGTGTTATATATATATATATATATATATATATATATATATATATATATATATGAGATATAAGATAACGATCAAAAACAGTATTGACAAAATTGTAAGACAAACAAGATAGATAAAAAATTATCTGTGACGAGTTTCATTCGTTAGGACTTCATCCGGGCTGGGTTTGTTGACGTTGTTGTGACTACACTTACTCATTAACGAGACTCTAGTAGTTTCAAATTTTTTTTTTTTGAAAGAAGTTTTTGCAGTTTAACCAAATTCATCTATATTTAAAAATAAAGATGATCGAAAGAAAAATTTCGATCATCTTTGTTTTTAAATATCCCCCAATGTGATAACAAATGATCTCGCAATTAAAGCACTTTCTAGACACTTTCGTCTTTGTGAATTATTATTATCACTTTTTATGTCAAAATTGTGGTTACTTTCATTACGGTGAACAACCAATGTCTTCTTGTTTATGATCACAATCTCCGTCTCTTGTCAGAGAGAGTGATGTAAATTTCCTTATTTCTCGCTAGGTTCTTTAGTGCATTTAGTTGTCTCAGTGGTAATGTATTTTCATTTTTAGTTTATTAAGTAGCAGTGATTATGCCTTGAATGATTGTGATCATAAACAAGAAGACATATATAGAAAAAGTTAACTCACTACTCAACGATACCCCGACAGATACGAAAAATTAAACGAACATAAGTAACTACTGAAACACAAAAATTCAACAAGAAAATCAGGAAACTAATTAAAAATGAAAACAAATCGACTCATAAAATATCATCCTAGAACACCCAAACTTTACGGTCTCCCTAAAACCCACAAAACTGGTATCCATATGCGCCTTATCATTTCAAGAATAGGCAGCGTTCCCCCACAAAATTGCTAGGGTCATAGCAAAAATTTTAACCTCTCTACTTGGAACAATAAGTCTATCACATATAAAAAAATTGGCAACCTTGTTGATAAACTAAAGGAAACAAATATGACTGACAGACTCCTAGCCAATCTAGATATAAAATCACTTTACACTAATATCCCGGTTGAAAAATGATTAAATCTCTTAAAAAAAGCATATAACACAAACAAAGATAAACCTGTTGTTCGTGAATATGCAACATAGACCACGTTTAAAGAAATATACAGCATAAATATACTAAAAGTTCAAACAAAACACAAAAGTTTTCGTATAAAACACGTGTATATATTTTTTTTTCTATTCGAAATCCTTAATACAAGGTTTGTATATATCTACTTGCAAAAGACGGGTTACCAAACACAATATAAATTTTGTACATATCTGTTTGGTTGTCACAAGCTGAAATTGTGTGTCTTGTTACTATAACTTCCAGGAGCAAAAAAAAGGAAGATTGACTTTCCCGCCTAATGATGTCTCGTCCAGGTCTCGCCAGATCACGTGACTGTTTTTCTTATTTTCGTGAATATTTATAATTAATTCTTATTGCTATTTTTTGTTTTGGGTCGAGGAGAGATAACTTTTTGTCTCTCGCTACAACACCCACCCCCGCCACCTATGCTTAATATTTCTATCTATGTTTTCTGTATCCATTATTATATCATCACCATTGGGTTATTTTTCCGTTATTACTTACTATCTATTGATACTGTTGACTGTATGGCATTGTTCATTTTAATTACAAAATATTTGTCAGTTCTTCGTAACCCTACCAGACGCCTGCCAACTCTGTCTACTCTTAACCATACACATTTATATGTCTTAAACTTGTCAGGAACGTATTGACGTGATTTATTTACAGAACTATAATTTTTGTATGTTGAATGTAAGAAGTGTAAGGTACGTTGTAACTCCTTAGCAAACTTTTGATTATCTATGTTACCATTAGTATCCTCTACTGAGGAATCATTATATGCGTTCTTGTAACTGTAAAGAAGGGTTAAATATTAGAAGAATCAGGTACGTCCAGCTATGACTATGACTTTCTAGCTATTAATGCTGTCTTAATTGTTCAGTGTGCACGTTCGATCATTCCGTTCGTTTGCGGATGGTAACTAATCGTGCGCAACCTATAGAAGCCAACTATTGAAGCTATCTCTGGAAAAATTCACTCTCAAACTGAGTACTACGATTATCGCGTGAAGTAGAACAACCCAACAACGTGTGATCTATGTATGAACGAATGCACTGGCCACAGAGCGTGCTGTTATATCTGGTAATGGTTCTGTTTCGATCAACTCAGTTGTGCGGTCAGTATATGCTAACACGTATCTGTAAGAAGTATTTTTCATAACGTCTATTAGTAACCGTGAGTGGACCAATTATATCCAATTGAATTGTATTAAAGCGAATAGTAGGCAATTCAATAGGGTGAATAGTAGATTTAGTATGTCTGTGAATTTTGCTTTTCATTACACATTTCTTTTATCTAGTTCATACGAGGCCAAAAAATCTTGTTTTGATAAGTTTACACGAGGTTTTAATTCCTGGGTGTGATATTGCATAAATATGATCGAAAATAGATTTTCGTAATTTATCAGGTATATATGATCTGGAAACACAGGTAGCATTATCACAGTATATGGAACTATTATATCAGTACCAAATTTGTATTTATTTTAGTCTGGAAATTTTTGTAACTCAGGGTCCTTAAGTTGCTGTAGCAGCTATAGCTGACAAGTCACACAGATCTACCATAATTTGTATGGTATGTCTAGACAAGCAATCAGATGTAATGTTTTGATCTTCCTTTATGTGGCTTATATCTGATAAAAATTCTGTGAGATTTAATTGCCGCTGTTGTCTATCTGACTTAGCAGGGTTTAGACTACGGTATGCGCCACAGAAAAGTCAGTTAATAATAAAACTTGTTTTCCTTCGATAATAGGTTTAAAATATAACGTAGCTGAATATGCTGCAAAAAGTTCCCTATCGAAAGCCGAATGCCTAGATTGCGTTTGAGTTAACTTTTTAGAGAAGAAGCCTATAGGAATTGGGGCTCCTTCAATTATTTGATGTAGAGCTGCACCAATTGCATAATTACTGGAATGAATAATCAACTGATATTCCGTACAATCAGACCGCTGGTGAGCTAACGACGTAAATTCAGTGATTGTGCTTTTAATATTGTTAAATGATTGCAATTCCAAGTCATTTAATGTAAATGTAGTATTACTGCATATACATATTTTCTGTTTATGACATCACTATGTCTGCAAAATTTGGGATTCATTTTCTATAAAAATGTACCATGCTTAAAAACGACGAAGATTCTTACTGTTCTTAGGAGGGGAAAATTCTGTAATTTACATTATTTTGTGTAAGTCTAATAACGCTATAGCTAATATTATAAACCAAAAAATCGACTGAAGTCACATCAAATATTGACTTTGTTATTGAATTTTTTTATTATTTTTATGTAGGATTTTATAACAGTTTCAACGTGCTGGAGAATCATCGCTGAAAATAAGAATGTGTGTAAATTCACAGTCAACATGTTTAAAGGTCTTGTCCACATATCTTTGAAAAGTGGATGTTGCATTCTTTAGTCCAATTGGCATGTATTTGTATTCATGCAATCCGAGAAGAGAAATAAGTGTTGTTTTTTTTATATCAGTTTTTTTTATATTTTGATTTGATACCATGTCGATTTTGCTAAATCTTGTTTTGTTGGCTAGTATATAAGCACTTGAATTAATTATCGGGATGAGGTATTTATCACTTTTTGTAATGTTGTTTAATGCGCGCTAATCACCGCAGCATCTGAAATTGCCACCTGGTTTTTTAACAACGTGAAGGGCTATTCGCTATCAGAAGGCGTAATGACACCACTGTTCTGTAATTTCGAAACTTCCCTCTTTACTGCCTGGCTTTTCTCTTCTGATAGACAAAAGTAGGAACATTAGGACAATTGGTACCAACAAAATATCGTTTAAACGCTGCAGACTATCTACATATTGTGGCTGATTACGTCTCTTAATTTTATGACTACAGTGCACCCATCTTCTAGTGGTAACTTTCAGCAGGATAAAGGACCGTGTCACAAATAATAGCGGTAAATTGTTTAATGGAACAAAGCAATGGGTTTTTGGTGTTAGAGTAGCTTCCACAGTCACTGGATCTCAAATCCGTAGAGCACTTTTAGGATGTATTGGAAAGAGAGATTCAAATCCTGGATGTGCAGACAACCAATTTAGATGAATTGTAGGGAGGTGGCATAATAACAGCATGCATTCAAATTTCGAAAGAGTAATTCCAGAGCATCGTCGAATGCATTCCATGAAAACTAAGGTTGTTCTAATGGCAAAAGGAAATCCAACCTGACACTAATAAAGTATAACTTATAAAGAGACCGGTGAGTATACATACATATATCTGTGTGTGTGAACTGATTGTTCTAAGGAGAGATGTTAAAATCTTTGTTATAGCTTTCGCCAGATAGAGAGAGGGGGGGAGAGCGGGTAGGTATAGGAATTCATACTGTAACTCTCAGTTTTACACCTCAATGCGATCTTTTAAGTTTAAATTTCGCATTGAGTCGTGAAACTGACATGACAATCTCCCTGCAATGTTAATTCCTACGTCCACACTGTTTATATTTCTAAAGGAGATGTATTCACTACTGAGCACTATTCCCCTATAAATATACCAAACGATATATTAATATGCTTGTACATTATAGAAAATGTAAAAAATCAGAAAACTGAAAAACAGAACACACAAAGTATATATATATATATATATATATATATATATATATATATGAAGAAAATATACGGAAAAAACAAACAAAAATCCTTATATGCAATTATGCTGTTTTAATGTTAATATGTCAACGTCGGATGTTTCGGTCTAATAAACCATCTTCAACAACGTTTGGATAAGTCTTGTTCTTATGTCCATCGTCTTTGTCATGTTGAATTAATAATGTTAATTATATTTTATGAATATGTCCTGAAGATGGTTTATTAGACCTAAACGTCCGACATTGACATATTAACATTAAAACAGCATAATTGCATATAAGGATTTTTGTTTGTTTTTTCCGTATATTTTCTTCATACTGTCGGATCTATATCCATATATTTGCTTATATATATATATATATATATATATATATATATATATATATATATATATATATATATATATATAATTTTGTATAATTTTATATATCAACAAACATTATTTAGAAAAATATGACAAACTGGAAAAGTTTTCGTGACACGTTTCCTCCATTAGGATTTCATTGGTCTGGACTTTGTTGACATTGCCACGTCTATACATGTGCACGAAACGAGAGACGCAGGTAGTTTCACAATTTTTTGAAAATTTTTTTTTCAATCTAGCCAAATTCATCTATATTATTTTTCTTTTTCTCGCTATCACCTTTGTCCCTGATTATCCTACACTGTGACAATATAGAATCTACCGGAATGATCATTGGATTCTATTTAACATTACTCGGAATTTGCAGCCCTCAATATTTACATTCAAGACCCTTCAATATCCTATTTCATTTTCAGTGCGAAACAAAAAGCTCATAAAATATTCTAAAATAGAAGAACTGTGCCTCCTGACAAATCCAACGAATTAAAATATATATTGTTCTACCCACTAAATCTATCACAACTACAACGGAAAAGAATTTATCTAAACTCAACATAAAATTTGTCACAACTACATCTAAAACAATGAAAGACTTAATCAATAAAAAACAAAGCAATAAACCAAAACTTGAAGTAGGAATTTACTCTATCAAATGCAAGAATTGCCAGAATGAATACATTGGAGAAACCTCAAGAAGTTTAAAGAGACTATATGGACACAAAAGGACATTTTAAATAACAACAAATAAAACCCATTGATTCTAGTTTTGACATAGGGACTTTGCTACTTTGATACTTTGATTAAAAGAGAAAATAATACAATGAGACGAAAATGTCTGGAAAGTGCTTTGATCGCTAATTCAGCCACGATAAATTTGCGTCCATGCTCTTACAATATATCACAATTCTTGATAGATTTTATATTGTCAGAGTGTGAGATAGTCAGGGACAAAGGTGATGAAGAGAAAAAGAAAAAAAATAGAAGTGAATTTGGCTAGATTGAAAAAAATTCTTTCAAAAATTTTTTATTGTATTACATTTGTCTTTATTTTATATAACACACAAACATACGCGTGCGCGCACGCGCGCGTGCGTGCGTGTGTGTGTGATTATCATTTTTTCCGGATCAGAAAAGCTTGCGCTAAATGCTAAGGAATTATCCACTTAACGCAATTTATAAAATCACCACTAACCATTGTTATTATTGATACCATTGTCCTTGTATTATAACAATGAACTGAAATTTCTTTTTAATAAAGTGAGCAGAATATTCTTAAGAAATCTATTTTCTCAATGATTACCAATTTTAGCTAAGTTTCGTACAAAGCCCCGAAATATGTGACATCTAGTAAGGATTGAACTCAATAGTCTTCGAGACTCGCACGCTAACGACTACACCACGACGAACCTTAAAGAAGATTAGCTTTCATAAGTTTTATTCAATTGTAAGTTTTGTAGGTATCAATTTCAGCGTCTAAATTAAAACGACGTCAACTTGTTTATAATAAAATATCTCCATAATCGATATTCAACGAAGTTGTATTTATCCCTTAACTCAATTGTGCTTTAATTTAATATGGAGTCAGTGCCTGCAAATCATACTTGCATTGTTTTGCGAATATCAATTTCCGTTCGTTTATTTATTTACTTTTTTCTTCATCTAATGTGCATTTCAGTATTATGAGAATAAATCTAATATAATTCAAAATTAATCGAATATCAAAAAGCATGCTATTGACTAATAACATTTTAAAGTCATCTTTTTTCAACTTTTATTCCTATTTCGAAGAATGAATTCCACAAGACAGTTTTAGAGAACCACAACAGAGGCGTGTATTATCTTACCTTCACTTCTTCGGTTTTCATCAGACACTTGACCAGCTTTTTGGGACAAAGAACGAATTTCACGGGACAGTTTTAGAGATTTTGGTTTGATTGTAATTTCTTTCAACTCTAAAGAAAAAAAGTAAGATAAGTATTTAGAATTAAGCGTAAAAAATGATTTCTTGCTTAATACGAATTTCTCCTTGTCAGCGGAATAATTTCACTATATAAGGCTGCGTAAGGTATTTGAGAACAGATTCATGTTTGTAGAAAAACAGATATATAATAACATATAATAACTTTATTATTGACAAATGTTATAAGAATAAAAATACATTATATTTCTTACAATTTTATGCAATAAAGCCACCATCAGCTTCAGTAACTGCTTCTAGAGAGATCGAAATCGTTAACATGCTCGAATTAAATGGTCCTGGTTCTTATCGGACATTACTCTAACTATGGCAGCATTCAGAAATCTTTAGTGTTATGGGGGTGTTCAAATGTAGTAGTCCAATAGATTCAGATCTGGATAGTTAGGAGGCCAAATTTCTATGTGATCATGAAAATTTTCAGCCATCTATTCCTGCGTTACTTGAACTTTGGGGCAAAGTCTCGCGGAAACAGATAAGGCCTTCCATTGCGTACGCTGTCTATCCATAAATCAAAGAACTATTATGAGATGAGGTAGAAGAACGTCTTTCCGTATGGATGGAAGGATATGTGTGACAGAAAAACAACACGAGTGTTAACATCAAAGTAACAATCTCTAGCTGCTAAAGAAACTCGCTTAGAATATCTATCACTGATGCTATCTAACCAAGGAAAGCGCATATTGAATTCCGAGATTTTATTAATTACCGATTGAACTATGCCCAACCGATAGGCATTTTTATAGAGAGTGGTAGTAATAAACTTGAGTTCATCATCTAGCTTAGTTTTAGAGCAAATCATTAAAGCCCTATGAGTAATGGTCTTAAATAAATTTATTTTACGTTGTACGGGACAAAAAGAATCCCAACGTCTATACAAACCGGTAAACGTCGGTTTTCGATAAACGGAAGTAAGAAAATCCGAAGAAGTTCCTCTGACCAAAACATCAAGAAAGGGAAGGGAAGAATTAATTTCCTTTTCTTGTGTAAATTTATGAGCTGGATGAATATTGTTCAGGGACGAAAGAAAAAAGGTCCGCTTCAGTCTCGTTATTGAAGAGACAAATATTGTCATCTACATAACGGAAGTAAGCATCAGGTCTATTAAATCTAGATAATACAATGTCTTCATGAAATCCTACAAAGATTTTACCAAAAGGGTCCTAAGGGGGGGGGCATTGAAACACCATCAATTTGCCCACACATGATGCCGTCGAAACTAAATTCGACCGACATTGTGGCAGATTTAATCAGAAATAACAGGAAAACGCTTAGAATATCTATCACTGATGCTATAAGGAAATATAAGGTATCAGCACATCTATCAATAGTCTCCGCAAGAGGGACGCAAGTAAAGAGACTGGAACACATAAATTTGTCAGTCGACGGGTAACGCTGTATAAAGTCAAAAAATTCAAACGAATCTTTAATACAGGAAGAATTATACCGTTCCAAAATTGGCTGCAATATGGTGGTAAGCCATTTGACTACGCCATGTTAAGAAGACCATATCATAGACAAAATATGTCTCAATGGAACCCAACTTTGCGTTTTGGTTAAATCATAGAGACGGGGATGAATAAAACCCCAGGGTCTAATTAAATAAGAAATGTCAGTGGGCAAAATCCCACTTTTAACCCACAGACACTTTTTGGAACTTAGCCTCAGTAGATAATGTAGAATCAAATTTATCTATTGGGCCTAACTGGATAAACTTAGAATCCTTAAGAATAGTCATCATCTTGTTTACATACTCTTGATAATTAAGAATGACGACCCCTAAGCATTTATTAGGTTTCGTAATTACCGAAGACTTCTTACGACGAAGTAGTTTAATTACTTGATATTCCACTTTGATTCACGACGAAGTGATTTAATTACCTGATGTCCCACTTTGATTCAGTAAGGGAAACAGGTGTACCAGCTTAAGAACGCGCTATATCGTTTAACTTTGCTTTAAGGTCACTGACCTCGCTAACAGAATCAAGCAAACAAAACTTCAAACTCTGAATAAATTTCTTCTCGTTTGATATTCGAGGGAGGAACACAAAAATTCAATCTATGCGAGAGTATCGAAAGCTATAGCATGGACAACTAAGACGAAAAAAGATTCAGAACATTCTGACCCATACTAGGATTAGCCCTATTATTATTCTAAAAGTAATAAAAGGGGGACAGACTATGTTAGTCAAGCACAAATGAAGAAAGGATTTGTTAGGTGGAGCAGTTCTAATTTTACTTTTAACAAAGAATTCAATGTGCTGATTAAGTCCGGTTTGTACCTTGTCTTAAAGTATTTAAAGATTTTATTAGTGGACAAAACTTAATTACCGCCACAAATAGACAAAATTTGCTTTTATTACCATTCATGATAACAATTAAAAGGAAAAATTAAACAGGGCTAAATCGAGGTTAATAAAGGTATAATCATCAATAAAAAGATGTGTCGGAGTTCGCTCCTCCTTGGCTCCTTAAACCGGAAGAAAACAGCTCATTTCGACCTTTGCCTTTCGGTTGTGCTCCCTACACGCTGTTAACCCGAGGTAGAGACTAGCAAGTTATCTTTTCAGTTTAGTTATATTACGAACCTAGTCGTAATATACTTCTAGGCATTTTTAGGCCATGGTTTCCTTTTAGCCAATCTCGACTCATTTTTAGATAGACTTTACTGTGTTAGCTTACCAATTCTCTTGCTTGTCTCCCTTACCGCAAGACAGTGACTTCTCGCTAAATTTTAGGGTCGGCGACGGAAACGGTCGGTACGCAGGCCTCTGGCCTCCGTGGTAGAACGTCGATCACCGGACTGTGTGTTAAGTTACGCCCCCATTTCTTTTTGTCTGCCAACTTGACGATAGTTGGAAACTTTCTTTCTCTCTCTACTTCGCCTCTTGCTTCTGGGTCCTTGCCAATGTTCGACTCTCGGCATTCCGTCCCTACTGGCTGCCTGCACGTCGTCCATAACCTTTCCCGTACACTACGTTTGTATTATTACGGGAGGTTACTAATATCGGACTCGACCGGCAGACACGCAACGCCTGCACTGGACTTTTGACATGCCCGAACAACATCGCAACGCCAGCTCCTCTTTCCTTCCCAACACGTCAAGTTGGCATCCCGGCAACGACCAACATCAACATCAAACTACAATGACCAGCAGCGATTATCGACAACGACCAATATCAACTTCAACTGCAACGATAATCTGCAACGACCAACAGCGATCACCTGTAACAACCAACCTCAACCATCAATGCCTGCACCGGAACATCTCTACCGTTCGTACAATGACCAGCAGCAATTATCTGCAACGACCAACATCAACTTCAACTGCAACGACGACCTGTAACGACCAACAGCGATCATCTGCATGACCAGCAGCGATCACCTGTAACAACCAACCTCGACCATCAATGCCTGCACCGGAACATCTGCATCTCTACCGTTCCGACCACCTTTATTTCTTTATTACTTTTCTAGAATAAATTAGCTTATATCTTATATATCCTCGTTCTGTTGTCTATGTTGTTTCACCTTGTCAGATGTAACGTCTTCGAAAATGTTTGCGGGCCTCTTGTGACCTCGTCACCCTTTTGTGATACGGGGGCGCTCGAAGAGTCCGCTATAGAATATCTAGGGGGAAAAATTCTTAAATGGAAATTAATTGGATGCCCAGGACTAAATCCTACATAATGAAGGTGTATAGTTGTTTTCAGGAATGCATTATATCAATGGGAATAACGACAGACACAGGATAGCTGTTTAAATCAGAGGATTGTGCCACACATATTCTTTATTCAACATACACCATAACAGTATCCCTTTTTGTCTCCTTCTCTAGGTAGTGGAGGTTAAAGGGACATAACTAGGGTATTATGTTAACATGTTATTTTTTTTAATGGTGTGAAAGATGATGTGCTTATCTAAGCTGAAAGTCTTTAAGTCTGGAAGGCAGTCGCCTGTTAGGAACGAGTCTAGATTTCACCTCCAGTCCCTTATTTTGTAGTTTTTGTTATTGTGTGGTGTTGTAGGGGTTCGATTTTTATCAATGTTCTTGGTAAGGTATGTGGTATTGGTGTTACCTGCGTTATAGTGTTTGGGTTTTCCAGATGTATCGGGTTGGGAATATCCACAAATGGTGGAGCGTGTGTGGGTGGGTCGTCCATGCTGTTGTTTTTATCCATGTCTGGTAGGTCGTTGTCATGGACTAGGTTGCGGGTATCTGCATTTATTTTGCGGAGTAAGCGGCGCTTTCGGAGTGTGGTTCGTCTGCTGCCATCAACTAATATGCGGTATTGTCTGTAAGGGAGGATCTCAACAACTGTACAAGTATTATCCCAGTGCAGAGGGTTATTTCCATGTTGGTTTTGGATAGACACATGTTCCCCTAACTTTAGTGGGTCTAATAGCCTACTCTTGGTATGCTTGGTGTTATTAACGAATCGCTGGTTGATGGCCCTCTCATACATATCAGCAAACTCCAACCATTCACGGTGGAATTTTATGGGTTTCGGCAGGTGGTCATTTAAGGGACGAGAAAACAGAATTTTTGCAGGTGAGGCACCTAAATCAGGCGGTGGGGATGTTGCGATGCAGTAGGAGAGCTTTTGCAACTTCATCTGTATCTAGTGAACCGCTGGGGCTAATGTTTGTTGTGGGTATCCGTTTCATGTGTTTAACAGCTGCCTCGGCTTTGCTATTGTTTTGTGGATAATAAGCTGAGGACACTCGTTGGGATATACCCCATTTTCTTAAAAATCTCTTCAATTCATCCGAGTTGTATGGGGGTCCACCATCGCAAGCGATTTCCTCTGGTACACCATAATTTACAAAGTACCTACGTAATATGTTGCATATTGTGGAGGCTTTCGCATCTTGGTGCATTGAAGCTACTTCCGTCCAACCTGTCAGCATATACCATATATTTACGTCCAGCCATGTTGAAAATGTCTGTGACCGTTGATTGGAAAGGGTAGTCTGGGTGAATAGGCTTGAATGCAAATTCATTAGGGTTTGATGGAACAATTTCATTGCAACGTTTTCATTGATTTCGTTTTTCTTGCAATTGTGCTCCCATACCAGGTCAAAAGAAACGTTGTTTGGCATTGCTTCTCCTGCTGCTGACCCCTTGGTGGCCAATATGGAGCTGGTCAATGAGTTCACGGCGAAGTTTTCTTGGAATTAATACACGTCGTTCCTTGAATACTAGTGACTGAACTGTGTACAAATCGTTCTGCATATTCCAGAATTCCCTGATGTGGGGGGTAGATGTTCCTTATGTTCAGGGAATCCCTTTTCAATTGTTTCCACAAGGCTCAGGTACTGGTAATCCACCTTTGCCTCTTGTTGTATTTGTGCCATTTTGATGGGGGATGATTCTTGGTTGTACTCGGATTCTATTCCAGCTTGCACCGCCCCTTCCAGACCGTCTGACTCAGCAGCTGCAACTTTGCTGATAGGTGCGAGGATACGAGACATACCATTTGCCCCACCATTGGCGCTGCCGGATATGGATATAGCCTTGAATTGGTACATCGAGATCTGTTCCCTGATGTCTAATATTCTTAATTTCGTTTAAGCTGCGATCATTAAATATTGGCACGAAGGGTTTGTGATCAGTAGCGAGTATCAGGTTGGGGCAGCCCAAGACAAACGTTCTGTCGCTTTCCAAGCCAAATTTTATGGCTAATGCTTCTCCTTCGATGGGTGCATAACGGCTTTCAGCAGGTTTAGTGAATCGAGAACCTGCATATACAACCTTCCAATGCCCTGATCCGCAAAGGTGGTTTGCTGCGGATGGGCACTCGCAATGTTTTTGTAGTAGGGTAAATCCTATTCCTGTTCGACTTCAATCCGTGGTCAGACATGGTGGATGATTTATCTCGAATGTTCGAACGCCATCCTGGATGCTGTTTAGGATTTCATTTTTGGATCGCCGAAAAAGTTGTTCTAAGGTGCCGTCCCAGTAAAATCTGCCATTATATTTAAGCAGTTCCCTGAAAGGTGACATGATTGGTAGCTGGGCGAATGCATATGAAACCTGGTTAGACCAAAAAAGGATCTAACCCTTGTTATGCTTGTCGCGGATGGAAAGTCTCTGATGCCCACAAATAATTTCAGGGTTTATGACGAAACCAGTGATGTTGGGCTGATGACGAAACCAGCGAATTCCACATTGTCTTTTTCAAAATTATCCGGATTGAAGACGATCTTCTTGTCAGGACAAAGCATGATGTATTTAATAGTGTGCCAAAATGGTAGTTCTAAATCATCATTCCATAAAATGGAGTCATGTGCACAGCGGGCTACACGAGGGAAACCCTCTGTAATGTCATCAAATCGCTTCGTGTAGCCATCGTTGGATGCTTGGAAGCCTTGAGGAGCTCTCAAGTATCGGTATCTGCTTCATTCCGTGATGAATGTGGTGGCATTACGTGCCTTTGCAGAGAGGGACACGCTGTGTTATCCGTTCCAGGCATCGAGAATGGTTTTCTTCTTCCCTGAGGGTATCGTGCTGACAAGGTTAAATAGAGAGGATGTGTGGTGTGTGTCCCGTCTTGTAGCTGCATTCAAGTCCTGCAGATCTACCGTTCTACATGGGCCACCATCTTTTTGTGGAACTGTAATCATTCTGGAGTACCATGTCGTTGGTGTTCCAGCAGGGACTGGTTCTACATCGGTATCCAGCTGTAACTTGACAGCTTCATTCCAGTAGTGGGGTACTGGAATTGTTTTATGTATGGCTGTCGGTCGGTAGTTCTTTAGAAACGAGATGGTGAGTGGTTCTCCTGACATGGTCCGCGACCTCTGGTGTGTGCAGGTGTTGAAAGCACTGCTGGTAAAGTGACACTTTATCCAGTTCTCTAGGACCTCGTGATATTCAGGTGTAGCAGGAAGTGGTAGTATGTCTGGTAGTGGCGGGCAAGGTGTTCGGTACGGACATCCGCATGGGGCTAGTGTACCATCAGTTGGTTTTTTGTTTTCTTTTGTGGTGGCTACTTTAGTACCGAGTTGCGCTGGAAAGTTGTCCTCAATGACCTTCAACCTTTTAAGGTAGTCTGTGATAGGTATAAACCCTTAACTCTTGAACAAATGTAGATTATCTCTGAGCATGTTTCATCACCAAGTGATACTGTGGTGATTAAGGCTCCTTTGATAGGTAGGTTGTTGTCATTTACAGCACGTAAACGGTACGCAATAACTGGTTATGATTGCACCCGAGTTTCTTCAACAGATCCTCCTCGGTTGTATTTGTTTGAGCTCCTGTATCCGCCGTAGCAGTTAACTGAATAGTTTGAGGCTTTATGTCTGTTTGAATTGGATTTTCTAACTTCTTCAGTGCAATCGTGTTTAATGCGATTTTAACGCTAATAAACGATGGTGGTTCTGATCTTTCTAGGGTGAATTGGTTGTTGGTCCAGGTACCATGTGAGATTTCTTCATTTAGGCTGTATACATGGTTGATATGAGGGAGACATTTTCATCTTGGTGTTGTTAGAGTTATCCTCTATTGCAGCATTAGATGAGGCTATGCCACGGCATACATATGAGAAGTGGTTTTCTGTCCCACAATTGTGGCATGATTTACACCGAGTAGGGCATTGCCTGTGGCCTTTTGAGTGTGTTTTGTAACCGCAACCATTGCATTTGTCGTTATTTGTTTTGTTTTTGTTGTGTGGTGGGAATTTTCGTGATAATGCAGATTTGATCGGAGCGATTTGTGGTGCCTCTGTTGGTTGAAAATGGTTTGTGGCTCTGGTGGTGGATTCCAGAATTAAAAGCCGTCAGACCAGGTCATTTAGGGTTGGCAAAGAGTTGATTTCCATCAAAATCTTACTCTGGTGGGAGGTGTCCCGTAGGCCGGCAATGATTTAGGATTTAATCATGTCCTCGAAAAATGAGGTTGGGCAATGCTGATTATCACAACCACATTGTCTTTCGAAGGCACAGAGCATCGCCTGTGACTTCAATCTGGATACAAATAATGTAATGTTTTCTCTATCGCTCTGCTTCATAGCGGAAAATTGCTGACGGTATACTTCTTGATGCATCTCTAAAGATGATCCATTTATTGTCCGATGTGTCGGATTCTATCACCGGGCGCTCGGGCTTTACGTGCTGGTGGCGCGACGGAGTGGGTGCATATTGTTCGTCGGACAGGAGACGTGCCAATAGGCGTGTCATCTGTTCCTGTATGGTGAGTTGCTGTTGTTGGGTATACATGTAGGAAATTTCTACATTACCATGTGCCATCGTTGGCTGCGCCGGGTCCCCATTTGTTTGTTAAATTTGTCCGTCGTCGAATAAAATGGGTTCAGTAGTCCTTCCGCTTTTTGAAATCCCACTTCTGGCACCATGTATAGTTGTTTTCAGGAATACATTATATCACTGGGAATAACGACAGAAACAGGATAGACGTTTAAATCAGAGGCTTGTACCACACGTGTTCTTTATTCGACATACACCATGACAGTGTCCCCTTTCGTTTCCTTCTCTAGGGAGTGGAGGTTAAAGTGTATTATGTTAACAGAAGGTTTTAAGGAAGAAATATATATGGCCTCCAATATTTTCAAGTGGCAATTTGAGTGGGACTTACTGAGGACAGAAAATGAGTACACACTAAAATTAGCGGAACAATTATGGTTATTTATCAGGTGATCCGCGATGGAAGACCCATATATATATATATATATATATATATATATATATATATATATATATATGTGTGTGTGTGTGTGTGTGTGTGTGTGTGTGTGTGTGTGTGTGTGTGTGTAAGTTCTATTAGATTCAACTGATAAGATCAGTATTTTGAATTTTTCATTGTACTTTCCCAGTTTTAGAGTAAGATGATATACATCGCGATAAGAATTGTGGATAAATTGTCTGAATATTTTTTTTTTTTTTTTTTGTCTAACACTTTTGACCATCTCAGTCATCATCCAGAACTGGGTGTTGTCAGTGTAGTAGAGTGGTAGATAAGATTCTATTGGCAACATCTTGGTATTTTTGGAGTGTTTGGATTCAAATTGGTCCAAAGTGACGTCATGTGTAAACCGTACAGGAAAAGCATGCATCAAATATTTATGCATATTATTTTGTACATTTAATTTGGGTTGTTTCTTTTGTATAATAATGGCTTCTCGAATTTTGAGTCTTTCCTTGAAGTGGGTGTTCCATAGTATTTTGATATTATCTACTAATATTTGTCTCTTATGTTGCTTTTTTTGGTAGTTTGTAAAATGTACACAAATTCCACAAATTCGACAAGTGACAACTCAGCTTAGGCACGGTGTTAGTTGTCTCCCACGTGGTATAACGGTACTTTTTCATAACTAATTTATTAATTTGAAATATGTTAATTAGAATTAAACTTGTGCCATTTACCAACAATCTAATACTATTTGTGGGTGCACGAACTGGTTTCTTTATCTACAATTCACAACACTAATTCTAAGGATTATGTCATTTGAATGACAAAAGTTTTAAATTCGGAAACTTACTTTATGGCAGATTCAGATAATTCTTTATCGATATAAACTTAAACGAAAAATAGCAACAATAGTGTCTAAATCCAAATTTAAAATTCCTACGTACCTTATATTTTAAACTTATATTTAATCACTTGCAATATTTTATCTTACCTGGAGAATTTCCTGGTAGTGGCACAAATGTTCCTTCTGAAAAGAAAAGTATAGATTTTAGTTATCGACATTTTCTGCCATGCGTAATGATTATTAGCAAATAAAAAGTGGGGAGGGGAAATTTTCCAATTGAATTCTATGCTGTTTTTATTGAATTAATACGAATACCCTTGGAAAAGACGTAAACCTTGTCTCTGCGTTTTGCCCTATCGTCAAAATATCTTGTCAGTGGCATGCCACGATTTAAGGTTTGTTATATAAGGCAAATGTAATCAATTTTCTTCTTAATATAGATTAATGGGCTTATTTTAAATGTCACCACCCCACCCCCAAATCTGCAAGTTACGAAATGAGAAATTTAGTCGAGCTGAACTGAACTTTGAGAAGCCAAATCAGGCAAGCTTGCTCAAGTTCGATTTAGAAGAGAGCAGATTAGTGGAATATTTGCAAAAAACCCCTTCCAATAATTTTCCCATTGTCAATGATGACAGTTTTCTCAATTAACCCGGATGAGATCGACAATTTTGTTTCAAATATCGAATTATTTACACTATTTACATTGTTCAGACTAATTCTCCCTCTGCCCGAAGACAGAGGTCGTGACAATAGCGAGCTAAGTGAACTGTCTGACTCCGGCGAGATTTCGTGGACTCGGTATTTACCAAAGTCCTCCCTACAAAGCGGAATGTGGCACAAGGTCGGTTTTTAACGTAGAAGCGTACGCTCGGGTAAAAATTCCGCGTAGACACAGTATACATGGGGTCAGGAGGCTGTTTACCTCCCCAGGCGAGACTCTGTTCGTAGGCACTCCCTCGTCTGAGTTCCTCTCTGCCCGAAGGCAAAGACTTCGACAAGAAGTGTTTTGACGGACTCGGTATTTACTTGAGCTCCCTACATAGCGGACCGTGGCACAAAGTCGGTTTTTAACGTGGGACAATTCCGAGCGAGTACGTTCGGGCCAAAATACACCGTTCGACAAGCAGAGTTTTAGTGGCCTCAGTATTTACCCAAGACTTCTCACAAGGCGGGATGTGGCACAGGGCCGGTTTTTAACGTGGGACAATTTACGAGAGCGTACGCTCGGGCAAAAATTCCCCGTAGACCCCGCATACATGGGTTCCGGTAGCTATCTAGTTCTCAAAAGGATAGCCTCGTCTGAGTTCCCCTCCGCTTGAAGGCAGAAAGTTTGACAAGCAAAGTTTTGGTTGCCTCGAAATCTATTATCGAGAAAAACAATAATTGTGGTACAAGGTGGAAATGGGAAATGACATGAGGCTGGTAATCCTATCCTATACTTAGCTAATCGGATTCACAACCCATTCATGCGTTACAATGTACTCATTTACCATAAGAATCTGTTACCATTCGCGCCTACATACACCAAAATACCCTCACATACACAGGGAACCTACAAAAACATCCCATGAATCACAGAATTACGATCGACTTCTTACGTTCCCTACAGAAAGGAAGTACAGACAACCGGAAAGACGTAAGTGGCACACGCCTCAGCCCTACCCTTCAAGGACAACTGCCTTTGGTGTCAAGTCGCGACAGCCGCTCCGACTTCTGCCTGCACTTCTGACTCCGAGAATGCGGACGAGCCTGGCAGTCCAACCAAAGGGCCCCGGAAGATCGACTACTTTCCATGTACCTAACCGCAAGCCGGAAAACTTGTCGTGGTTAATCTTGATCCCGTAACATTTTCGTGTCGTTCAAGCCCCTTCAGCACCACTTCAATGTTGCTGCGGGACGACACGTAGTGTCGGACTGCACGCCTTTGCTCCAATTATTTCCGAGTTTTGTACGTTGGTGCTCAGCAGGGAGATTGTTCTTGTGTTGACAGCGTCCAGCGATTCCGGAATAGTGAGAAACTTCTTTCTTCTCACATATTCCTCGTATTTTTCCTGAAGTTGCGCGTAATAATTTGTGTCATTTTTAGCCAGTTTTCCGTCCAGACCGTTTTTTTCAGAGGTGCAACTTGTTCCACCTGCTCGGGGGTTGTTTTGGGCAATTACGCCATGGTGGTACAGTCAAGCACCACCACGGCAGCCAAATTGTTATAAAATTCGCCTCAAATTCATAAAACCATAAACAAAAGAAAAGAATGGAAACCAAAGAAAAATTAAAAGCAACAAAGAAAACTACTTAGAGTCGTGGGAGGGTGAAATAGAAACAAAAAGAAAAATTAAATTTGGCTTGAAAGTAAAAAAGCAAGTCACACGTGGAAAAATAAAAACCAAAGCATATTTACTTCACATGCAACAAAATAAAAAAAGAATTAAAGTCGGGGTTGTGTAAAAAAAACAAACAGCGAGCTGAGGTTGTTAATATTCAATTCTACTTTTTGCAAAGATATGCGTCTTCGTCTCTGCTCTTTTTCCCAGTGATTAAAATTGTTTTCCTCCGTATTATTCCGCAATGATTAACGAGGAAGGAAGCGGACAAACAACTCACCTATCCCAACCAAGTAGTTAGTGAGAGAGAGAGAGAGAGAGAGAGTATTTAGTTTTATTAATATTATTCATTATTATTATTATACTATGTGTCTTGTCCATTTAGGACATGGGCGATAATGGCTCTCCATAATTTCCCGTCCTTTATAGCTCTTAATAAAGATTGTCTTTTTGCTCTCTTTCTTTCTTAATCCTTTGTTCTACCAATCATTTACAAAAGCTCATTAGATAGATTATGAGCTGCTAAAAGATAATCGTTTCTTCAATGAGTGAACATGAACGAAGTAAAACTAACTTTCTCAGCGGAAATATTAAAATATTTTAGTACTCACCATCTCCCACAAAACTTAAGGAATTTAGACTGAAGTCGTTAATCCAAGGATGTTTTAATGACCTGCCTTCGACTAACCTCTCTGGATTCAGTAAACTAATGAGAAACAGCAGGAAACTCCGCAAAGTAAAATATTTCATGTTTGAATCCATGTGAAAAAAGAAAGTTTCTGAAAATAAAAATATTATTTGATTAGAAAAAAGGATCAAATCACTTTCACTTCTAATTGTTTAGATATTGAAAACGACAAGCAACACAATTTTTGAAAGCATTATTAAGGGTTTGTCTTTTCAACACAGTAAAAAGAAATATTTAATACACATGCAAAGTGTTGTTATTTCACCCGTTTAAATTTGTTCGAAAAAATAAGTGATTACCGTTGTAGAAAAAAAAAAGGATAATTCAATGAGGTGAAGCGGTGTGAGAAAAAAGAACGAAGCCAAACCTTTGAGATTCAAACCTTTCAGAAGTATAACAGAAGAATGAGAAGGAGAAAAGAAAGAGGGTTTACAATAATTAGGTCCCTCCACGAAATCACTAAAAAAAGAGCATAGCATGTTGAAAAAGACGCCAAACTTGACCCAAACAAAATTTTATCGTCTAAATGTTTGTTATTTTCAGAGGAAAGATCAAAGTATTTTGGGTGTATTTTTTTTACATTTTTAATCGTTCCTAGCACGTCCGAAATTTTCGTTAAAAATCTTATTTTTTCAGTCAGTAAAATTGACAGATGGCAACCATTTTTTTCCATTTTATAAAAAAATGAAAATTTCTCTATGAAATTCTTTTAAATATCAATTATCATTTTTTCAAAACTTATTTTAAGAAAATCAGAAATTATAATGTTTATTTAAAATATTTTGAAACAAGTTTAACTTAGCTTCTGTGCCGAAAAGATGTAATTTGAAAATAGAACAAAGCAGGTCATAAACTTTCGCCTCACTTGACAGGTGACGAATGACATATTGACGGATTCCGCGAGGATAATTTGTTCTACGGAAGGAGAAAGGAGAAAAGTGAAATTATTTACATTTAAGTGAACAAATTATCTACCTCGTTATTTTTAAGGAAAACTTTCAACGCTCTATATTTTTGTACTTAGCTTTCACCATTACGTTTACGATGCTTTATGCAAAAATATATTATAAAGAAATTAAAATAAGACTGTTAAGAGTGAGATTAAATTTCATATTTCATAAGAAAGGTATCTAATTAATTTATAGGTGCCTTTCTTATGAAATTTTATCAGACGTGTACATAAAATACTATAATTTTATGCGCATTTATTACATTTTACTGTGTTATTTGTATTTCCATTCATTTTATTATTAATTTTGATATTTCATTTATGGAAAAATGTCATAACTGAGATTAATATAAAAATAAGATCATATAGATTTCATAAGATGATAGTGATACTTGTAGGTAGCCTTCTCAGTTGAAATTGAAAAATCAAATTAACTGCTTCACACGTGTTTCGCAAAAGTAAAGGCCTTAACAGTGGAGAACAATGCTTAACTCAAATAAAGCAACTTAATTGTATTTTGGTTGGTCTTCTATAATCTATAATTACAGCCTGATTATAAACACAAAATTACATTTCTTAATTACTGCGGATCTCCCGATTAGTCAAAATGATACAATTTACAACGCGCTAAAAAAGATCTATCTCATAAGGAGACTTAAGATGCGGCTTTTAACTAATTTTATATTTTAACAACTTAAATGCAAAAATCCATTATAATTAAAGAAATAACAAATAATTGTATTAAAAATTCATTTTTTATCGAAAAATTTTTTGGCTTTCAAAAAATATTGTCCATATTGATAAAAACAACTAAAAGCAAATAAAAGCATTTGAAATTAAATAATATCGTTGTTTTATTGAGTTTTGTATGTTACAATTCAGAGCTGATTTTCAGGTAAGTGTGTGTGTGTGTGGGGGGGTCCAATTAAAAAAATGATTTGGTTTCCTCAAAGCTTTGCGCAACTACCTAATATAATCACTAAACTGAACGCAACTAAATTTCTAGAGATTTCATAAAATTAGTTAGGGAGGTAATAAATATAAAAAAATATTTTTCCATGACTTTAAAAAAAGAAAACATATTTATAATAACTTCCATCATTTGTGAATAGTTTCTGAAAGTTTCATTAACATCCGACAATTATTTTCATTTTTCCAAATTAATTTGTGTCATACAAAAAAAAAAAAAGTGCTAAAAATTGTTATTTTACTAGTTCCGGTGATACAAAGAGAAACAAGGTTTTTTTAATCAAAATTTATAATGTTCTAAAAAGAAGGAAAAATTTTAAAAAATAATTAAAATAAACTTTGATCTTTCCTCTTAATAATAACATAAGTATTTAGACGATAAAATTTTGTTTTCGTCAAGTTTGGCATCTTTTTCATCATTGCTAAGCTCTTTTTTTAGCGATCTCATGGAGGTACCTAACAATAATGGCGCTGCAAAAAAAAAAAAAAAAAAAAAAGAAATAGTATTTTGCAGACTTGTCACAGAAAAGAAACGTTCTGTTAAAAGTTCTTTGAGTTCTTGTAATTTTTTGTTGTGATAGTGACGCGGCAATGTCTCTGCGTCCGGTCTGAGGATTGAGAAGATAATTCTTCGCGAGAGTAGGCGCTATAATCCCGGACTCCACAGATCTGTTGGCGAAGTTTTTTCGAGAGCAGTTTTTTTGTACGTGCTACTCATTGAAAGTCAACGTGAGAAAGAGGAAGAAAGATACAAACGCGCAAATCGGGACGAAGCAGCTTCAATAAGGGGCCTTCTGATTGGTTCCTTTACTGCTCGTCACAGAGATTGTTGTAATGGGGGTTTACTCCGAAAGAGGCGTAATATTTTCAATAAAAGCAAAAACCGTTTTAAAAATACCTCAACTTACTCTTATTACTCCAACTTCTGTTCCATTTATTGGTCCTCTTTTCCTTTTTGTTTTTAGATCGGATCACTCCTGTCAATTACATTTGATAGATAACTGCCATTGTAACTTTCTGTATAAGAACAAACCGAACATTATTTTTCAAGAAATTTACTCACTTAAGATAACATAGTCTACAGATAACCTGTAGCTTCTCTCATCGATGAATAATGACGACTTTGTGACGTGGCATTGATTCACCTATAAGGTATCGATGTCGTTTGTTAATACATCTATAGCGATCATCATCATCGCACAAACACACACATACTCCCTTACAATTCAAATCTTTAACAGCATTCATTCATTGGACAGAAAGCAACGCTGCTATCTGAAGCGACAATTTTCAAATCGCTATATTTTCATACAATAAATTTTGTGCACTTTTGGGAGAATTGGCTCGCAGAAGTCTCCCCAAAACTCGGGCACTGATTGGTCATTATCAACCAATCAGATTCTCTGCATGTGGAGAATGATTTTTCCCGCGCAGATTCCTAATTCGATGAGTACCTATATAAACAACAAAAGAGGACCAACACCAGTGAGACTTCGACTGCTTGCTCTGACTTTTTCTTGACTGGTGATTTACCACGAAACTTTTTTTTTTCCTGACACTCTAAGTTTGATTTACTTTGATTTATTTTTTACTGTCTTTTCTTGCGTTTTTACGACTGTTTTTGCAAAAGTTTTTGATTTTTTTCTTTTTCAGTTTTTTTTTACCCTCCCCTCCCCCCCCATTTTGCTCTTATTCTTTTAATATTTTCTTTTTGATTTTCTTTTACTTTTAAGTTCCCTTTTTAATTTTATTTTTCGGTTTTTTAATCTTGTAATCCCTGCCAGACTTTCTGTTTATTTTTCTACGCATTCTTCTTTCTTTCGACTGACTTTATTTTTCTCTGTATTTAATTGTTACGTCTTACTTCGTTTATTGCCTGTTTTCTTTTAAATATCCATTAAGTTGTTCGTGTTTTTGTTTTAAAGCTTGTGTCCATATTTTTTCTAATTTTTTTTTGTATTTATATTGTCTAATTTGTCCACTTTTTCTTTTGTTATTGGGTTGACTCGTTCTTAGAGTCAGTCATCTTGTTTTTGTGAAAAGCTTTACATATTATTATAGTTTCGCATTTTTTTCTATAACGTTTTCCTTTTTCTTTGCATAGTTTCGTTTTTATTGTTTATTCTTTTCTATTTAATTGTTTGCACGTCCTTCCGTTTTGTGTTTTCCTTTTTTTACCTTTTAAATTTACTGTTCCGCCTTTAGGCGAACCTTGTTTGTTGTTCTCATCTATTTTATTATTGTACGTTTAAACTTATCCCGCTTTAGGCGAACTTTGTTCTTTTGTTTCCGTCTCTCGTCTTTTATGGCCGTCTGTTTTGTGCTTTTTCTTTTTGACTATTTTAAATTTTTTTATGTGAACCTTGTTTATTTGTTCCATAACATTTATTTCTTTTTCCTACCACCCCTCCTCTTCCCCTTCCTTCTTTAATAATGGAGAAAAAAAAACAAGAAAAGTGCCATCTTTTCTGATTAAAAAAAAATGGCTGATTTTAAAAGATCAGTTAAAAAACATTTGTTTGCAATTAAAAATCAACCGCCGGACAAAGATGATACTGACGAGTACCCGTTTTTACTTCCATCGAATGAGGACATTGCGAATACCCTCAAAATAGCTGCTGAGTCTACGGAGGCCAAAAAGAGCCAGAACGTAGAAAATATGGAAGCTGAGAATGGTCAAAGTGAAGACAAGAAAAATAAGATTGCAGAGGCCGGGGAATCGCCCTCTTGTTGGACGTCCCCACAGAGTTGTGTAATCAATGTTGCGGAGTTCTTCGTGCGAGCTAAGAGTTACGCCCACCTTGTCGTAGAAGGTGGACTCTTAGAAGACCCCCAAGAATTAAGAAAAATTGATAAAAGAATAGTGTCAGTTTTCGTCGTGGACAAGCGTTCGCGCAAAATTTGTCGCTCGACGAAAGACACAGTGATAAAATCACTAGAGTCCTTGGGGTTTAAGCCCCTCGGAGTCGTTAAAGGAGCCGGCTATTTCATGTGGAACGTATTGCTACACACGCCGGAAGACTGTGTTGCTGCATCAAGTCGTGTCTTCATAACGAAAGATCTAATATTGCGCACAGAGTATGAAGGCCAGAATGGCAATATACGAGGTCCCTACTCAGGTTGTGCAGGGAGGGTCCCAGTTTTAGTTCACCCCTCCCTCTAAAAGAGCGCTTAAATTGACATTTCCCTGGGATATCGGCGGAGTCTCTCAAGACGGCACCATCAAGACTGAGATGGGCCAATGGTCTATGGGAGAGGCTGCTGGTATCCTTACCCCGACCATGTTCAAACCAGTGTCCCAAACCTAATCGGTCTGATAATAGCACTCTGGTTAGCAGGTCTGAATGTCCGGGGCCTGAGGTCCGAGTCTCGAAGGGCGAAACTTGATCGCGATCTTCAGCGCCTCGGGGTGGATGTATGTTGTGTACAGGAGACCCATTTTTTTATCTCGCGATTATGAGGATATTCTAAGAGATTCCTCCTCTATTCAGCATGTTTTGATGGACGTTCGAGGGGTGTTTCCTGGCTGGTGAGCAAGTCTCTGGATGCGGCGTGTGCCCTTGTCTTCGCGGATCCGGCGGGCAGGCTTTGGCTGCTGGATATTACTATAAAGGATAAGGCTCTTCGTCTCATTGGGGTTTATGCGCCCAATGACTGTGTTTCGGCAGATGAGCCGTTTTTGATGACATCTCTCTCGGTAGTTCTAGCGGGTGATTGGAATGCCGTCCTTGATCCCGATATAGATCGTATAGGGCAAAAAGCCGGCACTAACAATCCGGATGTGAAGCCATTTCGAGACTTTATCAACGGGTTTGATCTCGTCGATAAGTATCGAAAGGAGAATCCCCGGGAGTTAGTATGGCTTGGACTAGGGGCGGCAGCTCGGATTTGGTGGCGAGCGCAAGCAACATCGACCGAGTTCTAGTTAAGAGAGTCGACGTAGGGCTCTTAGAATGTCCAAGTTTCCATTTTATAGTTTACTCGGATCATAGACTTGTTCGGGTTCGGGTAAACTTACATAAGCCTAAGGTTAAGATGGCTGGGTACTGGAAACTGAACGCATCATTATTTGGTGAGCAAGATTTGCGAGACCAGCTTTTACTAATGCTACAGCGGGAATTGTTGGGGGGCTGTCGTTGGGAATAAGTGGTGGGATCCTTTGAAATCTAAACATAGATCTTTCTCTGCTGATTTTAATTGACGACTCAATCTAGCAGGGTTAGCAGCGCAAAAGTCTTACGAGGAAAATGTTGATCGGGCGATTAAATCCCGTGATAGTGGGGACGTAGCTGTAGATTAGGCAGAGCTGGCCTCCTTGCTTATCAAGAACGATCAAGCTCTGGTAGTTAGGGCTAGGAATGTCTTGCGAGGCCACGAATATGGCCGCTTCAATGCGTGCAGAGGAAGCTTGTAGGGCGTCTAGTCGGCATATCGCTAGCATTGCCGGACAAGCGGACTGTGAGTACAGACGCATTTGTGAGGCTTTCCGTGCCTACTTTCAGGAGCTATTTACCAAGGAGCCCGGTCTGAGCGCTGCTCAGTTCGATGCCTATTTAGCCGACTTTTCCCGCCTCGAGGCGGCTGAAGCGGCTGGGTGCGAGGGTGCCATTACAGGGTCTGAGATCTGGGATTCGTTGAATCAGGTTGGCTTGGACAAGACTCCGGGATTAGATGGTCTTCCGTACGAAATGTACTTGAGGCAGTCGCCCGTCTTTGTCTCCTTGCTGCCACTGATTTTCAACAACTGGATGAAGCAGGGGTATATACCTCAACACTTCACCAGATTCTCCTTTTCCTACTCTCCGAGCTTCCACTCCTGTTTGACACTTTATTGGGGTTTGTAGGGCTCTTGTTCTCCTTGTGGGGAGGCAAGGCAAGGCCGCCATGGTTAGTCGCGAGATCTCTTACCTCCGTCCTTCTGATGGCGGTCTGCGAGTGCCTTGCGTTGAGAATCGTCGACATACACTTCGCATTACTTATCTAGACCGGATGTATATGCAGTTGAATGAGAACAGCGAATTCTGGAAGGAAGACGCCCGTAAAAATTTTCCATCCTTGAGAAATGTGCGCTCGTATGAGGAAGAGGCCGGTCGTACCCCTCGAGGCGAGGGCTCTTCCTATCATGAATGTCGGCTTGCCCTCAAGCGACTCTTACGGGCGAAGGATGGCCTCTCGGACGTCTAGCCGTTGTCCCCTAAAACATTATATCAGGTGTTAGGGGAAACGTTCAGGTTACCTTGATAGGCGAGTTCGGTCTGACGAAGCGGGAGGCTCGCTGCATATAGCCTTGGGCTCCCGGGTTGAAATGTCTCACTAATACTGAGGCATCACTCACATGGCTGATAATTTGAGAGGCCCTCTGGGTCGCCAAAAGACTTTGTGCGGCGGGTTTGGTAAAGTCACCAAACTACGTTTGCTGCAGTAGGGAAGTGGAGACCCTGATTCACGCCTTTTTTCAGTGTAATGTGGTTGCTCCATTGTGCAAGTTTGTTGAAGACATTATGGTTCGCATGCTGTGCGGAAAGTATTTTGTCCTCGAGGCCAGTTATGTCTGTAGCAATATAGTACCGCCGTTGACTAAGGCTGAGCACTATGTATTCCTTTACTTACTGGGGGTTATGTGAGTCGTGATATGGACGACGCGACAGGAGGAATTTCATGGTCGCAAGAAGTTTACCTCTTCCCAACTGATCTTGTTCTTTAAGTATCAGCTTAAAGTCAAGATCAGGACGGAAAGGAAACGACTCCATCCCTTGGAATTTGGTGAAAGATGGGTGAATCTTGCGCGTCTCTCCCGAGTGAAAGGTGCTGACTTGGAGTGGCATTTTGATGCCAGTTAGGCATTAAGAATTTTGGGATTGCTGGGTTGAACATTGGCAACACTTCCCATATAGAGGTTAGTTTAGGTTTTTGTTTTAGATTTTTTTTCTCCTTTTTCAATGTTAACTTAGCTAGGGTATGTATGTTCATTGGCCCCTCTTATTACTGGCCCTATTTTTCTTTCTTTTGTTTAATTCACAATCCCTCCCATCGTTAGGTGGTTAGTGATATCAGTTCTCTGGTGGGTGCGGGGCGCCTTTCGTTTCGAATGTGTCTTTCGTATTTGTTGTGTTTGAATGAGTGTGTGGTTGTAGTGATTGCATGGCTTGTACGAATGTTTTAGTTTTCTAAAATCTCGCATTGATTTCGTCCAGTTAAATGATGTTTCTGCCACAGTGTGGGGTTTTTACTACTAACAAAATTTTTGTTTAGTTTCTTGTATATAGTTTTGTACATATATGTAAATAATCATTGTTTTTTTTTTAGATTTTTAAATTGTTGTTTTTATTCCCCTCTCCCCACAGACAATGAATTGTAAATATGGGGACTAATTTAGGACTTCATAGAGTTTCTGAGGCATTATGGTGGTTGAGGTAAGAATGGTAAGTAAGAATGCGTTGTTTTGGTGAAAGGAATACTGTTTGTATGTCTGGATCAGTGATTGTGACGAACTAAGTTTAATCTTAAGAGAGTTGATGACCGTCCTTTTCCCCATTTCCCCTTTTTGGCACTGTGCCGCATTTGTACAGTTTACGTACACAAATATAGTGAGACTTCGACTGCTACTGGAATCCACGTCAGTCGAAAACATGCGCCCATCTTCTCACTCACTTTCAAATTACATATTCTATCACACTTATATAATTTCCTCTTGCACGGCAGAACTGTCTAAAACATTTATAACAGACTAATAACTCTTTCATTTCCTTTTCAGAGAACATTGATAAACTTTTATAGTCAAAGAGAGACTACTCTCGTCTGAATCATTGCATGCTTCTTTTTCGTATATATTCTTTATTGCACGCTTTGTCGAATACAATTTATATATATATAAATGTGGTGAGAGGCCTAGACACGCTACATTCTCATTCTCGTTTGGAATTCTGCCACACATCTATCCAAGCAGTCCTTAAGTGAGTTATGTTTCCTGGATGTGACTGCAGGGAATTTAGTGCCGTATGCCCCACACAAATATAGCGAGCGCGACGACAATGGGATATTTCGAATTCAATTTCGTATCACCCGTCTGCCCGAAAAAGCGGAAAATATAACTCGTCTGATCAGGTAACGCGGTACTAATCTTCTTCCGTAGACCAAGGGCGATGTTCTCTGGCTTGAGTGAGTCATAGTAACTGTCATTGGTTTCAATAATGGTCTCCTTGCTGATCGATGACGACGAAACCTTAGGCAATGTAGTAGACGATGTCCAGTGATTTCATTAAATGGCTTGAGCGGTGCCAGCATTTAATTGGGATATGGTTTGATGCAATGTTCCTGTCTGCTGATTGTCGGTCGCTGGCGATTGTGTTCTTGCATCACTTGTGGGAACATGTAGTTATCACGTGCCGTTGATCTCTGGCCGAAATTCACATATTCCTGTTATAAACTTCACACACACACACACACACACACACACACACACACACACACTCGTTTAAAGAATCCCCATACCTAACCAGCAAAATTGTAAACACTGCTTTCTAAACAAAATGAAAAAAAGAAACGATCTTAAATTATTTTGATATTATATTAAACATTTTATTTTTATTTCGTAATCTTGTTGATTATTAAAATTTTTAGGTGCATTTTTAAAAGTAAAATTCTTTCTTAAAGCTTTTATGTTAGTTTTAATTTTAAGCTAATAGATTAAATTTAATATTTACAATAAGCAAAATACTTTGCAGTATTTCAAACCGAATTTAAATTGATTGGAATTATTTTTCTTGGAAATCGCTAAAATCGGCCTTATTGACAAATCTATCAACACAAAATAATTCTCTCTATTAAAAAGCCTTTTTTATATAATTTTTTAACTACCAAGTAATCTTAAAATTTCAGGTAAGTAATCTAATATTTTATTGAATTTTAGATACTTTAGCTTTATAGTCTTATTTACGAAGACGCATGTTGAGGAAATGTTAGAAAATTACCATTAAATTTTCTACAGTTACCCTTTATATTTTTATAATATAATCTATGGACATCCATATCTACAAAAATCAGTATGTTTATACTGTAGTGCCACGCCTACATTTCTTCAGCTGTGATTGGTCGGTTAATATATACTAAAAATAGTAAGACAATTTACCGATCGCATTTCATCATACTGAATTTTTTCCTACAGTTTGCTCACAAACAAGTTTTGTTATAAAATCACCGATTGGTTCATTTTTCATCCAATCGAGTATTTTTCGTATACCTTCAAAATTTATCCCGCGTTCGTGCTGGGAGCCACCCATAGTAATATAAATATTGGATGCATTCCAAAAACCAGTAGTAGTTCCAGCACCACAGTAGAGTACAGAGCAGAGACAATAAATCTCGACTTACTCACAATAAATCTCGACTTACAATAAATCTCGTCCTACTCACTCCGCATGTACGTACACACATAACTTAATTTGGTACACCACCAGTTCTCTGTGAACAAACTAAGTTGAATCAACTCTGTTAGTTACAAACACAACTGAACAATCTTCTGAAGACAGATTCTATTTTAACACAGAACTCTGAACTTTATACTCAGAAAAACTTGCTTAAAAACATTTCCTAACAGATAAAGGGAAACTACTTTTTTCTGCCTATTCACACATTATACAACTACCTTGTATTTATTGTTGATTTTAATATACATGTTTATTTGTTGAAACAAATTGATTCTTCATTGTTTTTCCTTGATGTTTTTAAATATTATGTATGAATGCTAAATGCTTATTCAACACGCAGCCTCATTTATCTATTCAACCAAATACCACTTCTACATTGGCAACCGCAACACTTAAGAAAGCAGCATTCTACAATACCACACACACACAAAAACATTAATTAATTGTAGTAAGCTTTTCCATTTCTGATCAGTAAATATAGATTCTACTAAATAATATCACTTAATCGCTACGAATTAATACAGTATTTTAAAAGACTTAAAACTTTATAAATTATCATAATTAAAATTTAAAAAAAATTAAAACTATTTTTGTAAAAATTCTTTATTCATCGAAAATGTTCTTAAGACAGTTATGTCCATAATATATCTTATTCATAAAAACAGTTTTATTGCAATTTTTATTTTACGATTTAGAGCAGATTTTTTATAACTTGCCACCCCCCCAAAAAAAAAACCTGATGATTTAAATTCTCCAAGGACTTGTGCCTATAACTAATATAAACATTAAGCCGTACACAAATGAATTTCTCGAAATTTCATAAAATTAAATAAGTATGGTGTAACAGATGTAAAAAAATATTTTTCCAATAATTTCTAAAAAAGAAACATTTCAGTAATATTTTAATTCGTTTGTGAATAGGTTCTGAAAGTTTCATTAAAATTCGACAGTTATATGATTTTGTAAGAATTTCCAAATCCCAAATTTCCTATAATAATTTATGGTCCTCGCTGACATAAGAGAAACAAAATTTTTAACCAAAATTTCAAAGGTTCTTAAAAGGATTAAAAAAATATAATTTAATACTAAAAAATCCTTTGGTCTGTCCTCTTAATGATAACATAAATTTATTCAATTAAATCGCCATCCAGATGAATTGGGAATCTCTTGCAATTCTTCTTGACAGTCTCCTTATTTAAGATGGTGAATGCTACCTTGCCTTCAGTTCATCTTTGGTGTTACATGGAGTTTTTATCACTCAACTGCGACACAATCAAGGGGGTTGCAGTCTAGGGAGTTAGGGTGGCCAGATGTAAGGGGTAAATTGGTCGCAGAAATTATCTGACAGTCACAACTGGGTTATCCTGCTTGTGTGGCATGGGACAGAGTCCTGTTACCAGACATAGGGTCATCCAGCAGCCACTCAGGGCACAGGAATTCCTCAAGGGACTTGATGTCGGCGTCATTGTTGAGTCTGAAGCCCTGTGAGAAGATGAATGGAGGCATAACATCGCCATCACTAGTGATCACTCCAAACATCATGATGTTGACTGGATATTGTGATTTCCGCGCGAGTGTAAATAGAACCTGCTCGGTTGAGGTGGGAACTCTTCAGTATACAGCAAACCTGGTAACAAGCTTAGAATTAACGAAACACTACCCTCTCAACAGCAAAAAAAAAGTACTCGAATTCAACAACAACACGAGTAAAACCTCGAATTAACGAAACATTACCCCCTCAACAGCAAAGAAAAAAAAGTACTTGAATTCAACAACGCGAGTAAAAAACTTTGAAAATAAATTATTTTGAAAGAAATGTCTCTCTCTCTCTCTCTCTCTCTCTCTGCCATCAATAGAGCCCCTAGACTGGGAAGACTTCAACCAGGAGCAATCATGGAGAGAATGGAGTGAACATATCGAAGACGCATTTACAGCATTTGATATAACAGATGATAAACGACAACTATCACTCTTTCAATTTTACGGGTGAAAGAAACTGAAAGATATCCTCAAAACCTTAACACCAGAGATACCACCAGGCCAAGTAGAGCCTACATACAAAACAACAAAAATAGCACTGGACAAATATTTAATCCAGAAAACAAATAAAGTCTTTGAAAGACATAAATTCAGGATGCTTAGTCAAGAAAACAGGGAGTCAACACATGACTGTCACCCGTCTACACATACAAGGAGCAAAATGCAACTTTGGCGAAATACAACCTGGACAAGGCTATAGTGGACCAATTAATAGAAAAATGCTCGTCGAGCAAATTACGCCGTGCGTATTTGAAAGAAACTGATTTAACAGTAGAGGAAGCACTTCAAAGAGCATTCATATTTGAATCGACTGAAACACAAGCTAAACAAATAGAAGAGAATGAAAGAGAGCACTCAGATATCCACAAAATTACAACCAATTACAAACAACAACAACAACGAGATAGCAGTGGGTATAGGAAACTATTTGGGGACATTACAAACAGTTACAAAATGCTACGGGTGTAATGGCTCCAACCACATACACGGTCAAACAAAATGCTAACTACTGTAGAGTAATAAATCACTTTGAAAAAACATGCTTAAAAAAAAGGAACGGTGGTAAAGGGAAAACGAAGATGTCAGACGGCCACAATTACGTCCAACCAGTATCGATGAATCCGAATAATTCAGACAACCAGGCATTCGTTTTTCAGGTGAAACCTATTCATTCAGCAGATAGCGAAATTGTCCATATTGATGATGTACCAGTCGGAATATTAATAGATTCTGGAGCAGACATCAACCTTATTGATGGCAAAACATTTAAAGAAATCCTTAAAGTACGGCCAAACTTAACATTAAAAGAAACAAATTGTAAACCAAAAGCCTATGGGAATATTCCAATACCACTAAGAGGAGAATTTTTCACAATGCTGACGAATGGTCCCAGAAGAAAAGCCCACAAAGTATTCGTTACAAAGGCATATCAAGGTGGTAACATATTAAGTAAGCGGGCCAGCATCGAACTAGGGTTTATCACCACCCCACAGTTGAAATCGATTACAACAAAAATTATCCCGAAATCAACAAAAGAAATTCTAGATCGGCACCTACCCTCGTTGGAAGGATTAGGAAGAATGAAAAATTTCCAACTCGAAATTAGACTAGACGACAATGTTATACCTGTTGCACAACCGCCAAGACGGACACCATTTCATATCCAACAAGCAGTATAGGAAAAAATCAATGAAATGCTAGAAAATGATATCATCGAAAGAGTGAAAGGACCCACTCTGTGGGTCTTGCCGTTAGTAGCAGTACTGAAACCAAACGTAGAAATTAGAATATGTACCGACTTACATATGGCAAATAAAGCAGTGAAACGCACTCGCTATCAAATACCAACAGTTGAACAGTTACTGAGTGAAATTGGCAATGCAAACGTTTTCTCAAAAATCGACCTAAACTCTTATTACCACCAAATAGAACTGGATCCTGAATCTAGGGACATCACTACCTTTTCATGCAACTCCGGAATCTACCGATATAAGGTACTGGTTATGGGCATTACATCCGCTACCAAAGAAGGGCAACGATTGCTTCATCAAATCCTTCAGAAAATTACCAAATCCACCAGGACTGATATAATCATATCGACAATCCAAAGGTGTTTCTATACACGTGGCTTTCCAGCGATTATCGTTTCAGATAATAGACCCCAGTTCATATCCTCAGAGTTTAAGCACTTCTGCAAAGAATGGGGTATCCAACACCGAAAGGTAACCCCTTATCATCCCCAAGCTAATGGAGAGATCGAGCGGTTCTTCGTAACCATGTTGAAAGCCATTCAGGTGATGAACACAGAAGTAAAGGACTGGAGAAAACATCTAGGAAAATTCCTAATGTATTACCGAAATAGTCCACATGCCATGATTGGAGAAACTCCAGCTAAGCTACTCATGGGTAGGGAAGTAAACATCAACATACCAGGATTACAAAAGAGGCCTGAAAATCAAGCTTGAAGAACAGCACGGCAAAAAGACAAAAAAAGAAAAAGACAGATTGAAAAATCGAACAGATCAAAAAAAATAAAGCTAAACAAACAAACATTGAACCCGGAGATGTCATACTACTTAAACAAAGTAAACATAACAAGCTAATGCCAGTTTACTACCCAACACCATGGAGAATAAAAGAACGCAGAGGCAAATTTGCAATTATAACGTGAGGTGACAAACTTATTTTACGACGCACATCACAAATGAAAAGAATCCGCGAAGACAGGACTCGCCAACAACCAAGGTATGACGACTTCCCTTTCAACGACAACCTTGGGGGGGGGCAGAAAGATATAAAACATGAGAGAGAGAAAGCGAGGAGGAGGAGAAGGAAAAAGCAGATATATCCCTATAGTCCTAAGACAAACAAAACGCCATATAAGAAAACCCCGAAGGTATGCAGGCAGCAGTTTGGAAAAAGAGAGGAAACAACCTGAATACAAAGGAAGGAGCAGATGTGATGTCCGCGCGAGTATAAATAGAACCCGCTCGGTTGAGGTAGGAACTCTTCAGTATACAGCAAAGATATATCATCCAATTCTTTCTGAACCCTCTACACTGTCCTCAGATTGACACCCAAATGTTCGTATTAGAAGGCGCGAAGACCAAGCAGTACAGCATGTCTTTTCTAAATTTCTGGCGGAGTGAATTCATGGTGTTCTATTTCTCACAGGCAGTGCTCAACTGAACATACTATACTGTGCAGTCAACAAAATAAAAAAAATACAAGCAACGCGCATGTGCGAAATCAAAATATAAAATGACGACAATTTATTCATCGCACCCTCTGTGTGTGTGTGTGTGTATGTATATATATATATATATATATATATATATATATATATATATATATATATATATATTACAGCAAAAAAAAAAACGAAAAACAAAATTACCTCAACATAGATATAGTCTATTTCAAGCCGTTCTGTATACTGCTATCATCAGTTTCTAAGTGTCTGTCTCGGAACATTGTTTTAAATTTATTTTTAATGTCAGTCCTCTTCTCGTAGACGCCTTGCTAACGAGAGAAAAAAAAACTCTAAATAAGATATTCAACAAGAAATCAGTCAAAATTAGCTACTCCTGCACTGATAATATGTACCAAATTCCCATAACAATTACATTTTAAATGAAAATTCTTGTTGAATATCTTATTTAGAGTTTTTTTTTGTTGAAGTGTTTAGTAATTCCAAATCTAACATGGAAACCCCCCTGTAATTGTAGAATAAAGGAAAATTAAGGATCTGCACTTGTCCAGTAGAAGGCAAGTGCAGATCCACTGGGGTAGTATACCAGGCAACCATTACCCCCAAAGAAAATACGACAAACCATAATATTTACATCGGCATTTCTTCAGGACTTCAGGAGAATTTAAAAAGAGAATCAATACACATAGACATTCATTCACTAATCTAAAATTTAAAAAACAAACAATTTTGGGAATTGAATGAAAAGGGTCTGAATCCTCAAATAAATTGAAAAATTTTAGGTTTCGCGAACACCCCCAATAGTTTTAGGGATAGATGCAAGCTATGTTTACAATAAACAAAATATAAAGATCAATGCAAACTATTAAATGAACGGAGAGAACTGATCACGAAATGTAGACATAGAAATAAATTCCAAATTACATAAGAATACATGTGCATATATGTGGGAGTGTATGTATAGTGGCATATATGTGGGAGTGTATGTGTATTTATATGTATAGTGGCATATATGTATGAACATGTAAATGTACATATATGTATGTATGAAGATATGTACGCATATAAGTGTGTTGGACAACATGATTTATTTTATTGGATGCTCCGGTATCCATTACATTCACTTACGTGCTAATACCCTTGGGAAAGGTATGAATCCTCTTCTCCTCTTCGGCTATGGGTAAGTAGCAGGACAGACCGGGTTCTATAGCCTTGGATGGCAGCAAGTCTACCGCAGAAAAAAATGGCAACCTACTGCGGGAAAAATCTGCCTAATCAGTCATGTATCGAAAAATACATGATTGCTACGTATGACACATAACTGACTGAGGTGCTAATATTTGTGCAACCTGATAAAAGATAAGTCAATTGATTCTTGATTATTTATCACAGAATTTGCATTTGGAGTCAACAATTTTTCACTATTTTTGATAATTTCTAGTTAGCAAGCATTGGTCATGTGCAGCAAAAATAAAACATTCGGCTTCAGCAGTACATAATCACTGATAGGTACAGGGTTCAGCTTGTTTGGTATGGGTAGAGTATTGACCAGGAGGAGGCTTATCTTCTTATTATTATTATTACTACTACTACGACTTCAAACATTATTTTTAATGGATACCCGTATTTGAGTGGACGCTCCGTTTTATTTTAAACAGTATTTTAAAACGACGCAACCTAATATATATCATATATGTATGTGCTTATATGTATGTATATGCATATTTACGCATATAATAACATCCTGCTACCAATGTTATCCTTATTCCGATCCATAAATAAAATCAGTAATATAGCTATTAAAAGCTAAATAAATATTCATTCTATAAACTTTAAAGGTAAAAAAATCGATACTGTAATTCGAATTAAGGTAACACTAACACTAATATACGTGGCAAACTAGAATAGTTCACCATGGAGCCAGAATAAACACGTCTTTAACGTCCGAAGATAAAAATCTGACTGAAGATAAAATCTTCTGATACAAAGGAGTCGTCTTTAGCTTCCAAATTCCATGAAAAAGTGCGCCAAGAAAATTACCATCTGTCTCGCCATCAGGCGCCAACTACTCCAAACATCAATAGATCATATCTCACCACCGAAGTCATTGAAAGATGTCTTCTCACACTTATATGTTAAATTTCTGTCAATAAAATTTTCCAAACTACACGCTTTGAGGTGTGTTTTTAGCATCCCGATACCACTTTTTTTTATGCCAATCTCAATTTTTGTGCAAATCTGTGCAAAAAGCGGATCACAGAGCTTATTTAGCTTCATACATATTTTCAGAAAACCTCAACTTCTGATTGGTTACTTAATATTTAAATCATGTACGTCTGAATAACATTGACCTAGTTCTTGACCTGACTAAAAAATAAGTCCGCCCCAAATCTGTCAATGCCTTTCGTGCCTGTAACGTGATTAAGTTGATTATAAATACCAGACACGCCTTCGTTCTTCCTCTTCCTTGATTTCTCTCGCTACTAAAATGTAGTTGTAAAAAGAGATCGCACTCGACCCTTTGCAGGCGGCGCTATGAAAACATATTATTCACACATATACGTACGTACGAAACTTAATTACAAACATTACAAGCAATGGAAACTTAATTACAAACATTATAGAACATTGACTCCTTCAACTCTTCTAAAGCTAAAAGTTTACTCAACATATTCTCAGCGTACAAACTGGCTTAAAAAATTACTATGTCAAGAATAAATCCAAACAAAGTTGATAGTGTTTGTATTGGGTACATTGAATAGAAAATATATTCAAACCAGAATTCTAATTATGAATCACCACTAGTAAAATATGTATTTTTTTTACTGTATTCAATAAGTGAAAACTGTAAAAATTGTAAATGATTACAAAATAGACTAATCAATGAATAAGATCTTATCTAATTTGTTAGGCCATAATAAAAACAGAAATATATAAAAGTGGATACAACATCATAATTTTGCTGGACCCAAATTATAAGATAACGTTTTAATTTGCATTGTTTATTCAAAATCGCAATAAAACTACTGCAATTTATAACATATTACATAATAATATAGCTAAATTGTTCGGAATAATTTCCTTTGAAGTAAATGAAGATCTTATTTGATGGCACGATGATTTAGTAATAATGTGCTTATGTCCTGCTTCTTGTCCATATACAATTTGTAAAGCTTCAGTTGTTAATTTAACTGCTCTTTCCACAACTTGCGAATGTGCAGGTATATTCGGCAACTCCAATGTCGTTCCATTCATTAGAACCTCTTGCAGTTCATTTTTTGAAAAAGCTTCTACAAGTGCAGCTTCATAAACTCCATTTTGTGAAAGCTTAATCAAATTTGACCGGTGTGTCGCTTCAGAGTTGATGAATATATTTTTTATTTATCTCTTTAGCGAATCGTTACAAAAAATATTTTTTATTAGAAAATGTACCCATACTTTGTTATATGTTTTGATGTAATTTGAATGAAATTTTAAAATTAGTCTTGTAAATTGACAAGACTAATTAAGTATGAATAAATGTTTACTAATCTAATGAACAAATATTTTATAGCTTCTCCTCTCACTTCCAATTCATCTGGCTTCAACAGTGAGAAAATAGTATTTCCTAGAAGCAAGACAAAAGCATTATACTGTAATTTTTTAATGCAATATTCTGTATTTCGGTCGATTGTTGCTTTATTCTCTGGATCATGTTGATGATATACAGTTCTTGGTTATGGATTTTATTATCCATTTTAATTTCAAACAAGCTAATTGCATATATTTAAATTATAAATTTTATAAGGGTATGAAAGCTTTCACTGATCACCGGAATTAAATTCCAACGATACACTTTTGAATCTAAACTCAAAATTGAAAAAAATGTTTTACGTCATTATTTATAATGAACTCCAACTTTAAAATTGAGTGCAATACCACGGTCACTAAATTAACATGCTCGAATGTACACGCGTGAGTCCGCATATACCGTGCGCACGCACGTCTAACAGTTTATCAAGAAATTTTCTCACTTGGAAATCTCAATCTCGTAAAGCAACAAAAAAATTCTTTTTTTTTGCTTTTTTTTTTTTACAATATATATGGGTGGGGGTGCATATAAGTATTTAGGCAGAAATAATTCAGTTAAACAAGTTTTATTAAATTCAACCGACAGTCTGTTTTTTTGTTTTTTGTTTTTTTCAATTTTAAAATGAGTTGCACATAGGAATCAAAGTTGGAGATACATTTTTACATGAATTTTAGAGAGCCTATCAACAATTTTGATCTGGATATGTAACAATTTATTTGAAAACTGGAAAAATAAAAATAAAAAGTGAAACGGACCGAATTTGTCGGTTGAATTTAATAAAACTTGTTTAATACATACAGAAATAATGGAAAGTCAACTTGTATCCAAGTAATCCCATGACATTATTGTTGATTTCCATGCTGTTACTGATATTTCTGGTGACTCATTAGTCCAGTGATTGACCTTTAAGTCACAGATCTTGCAAGTAAACTTACCACTTATCAGGAAGCTAGAGTGGAGGTGATTGACCAATGAATACTTGTTATATTTGTATGAAAGTAGGATGTTACTTACCAGATAGGAAGAGTGTATTTCCTAAAAAGAGTAAGGCTGGTTTGTTGATGAAGATCCCACAATTTCAACAAATCAAAAATTAAGTGCATATTGTTCCATATGCTAAGTGGGTAACAAACAAAATTGAACAAAAGGATTTTTTTTACTTACAAAGCAATGTTGTCAGCAAGCAGACAACACAAACATCTTTCAACTTTTTCTTTACAACAAACAATATTGTTAAAACATTTTTTTTTTTTTTTTTTACAATCAATTCAATTTCTTTCGTGTCTTTCTTCAAATATTTATTTTTCTTTCTTTGAAACTCTCCTTTTCACATCCTCTGGAGCTGAAAGAGTAAATTGTAAAACACAAATCCTAACCTAGTCTAGGATCTTAAAATCTTATTCCATGAAGAATATCATTTAAAATATTTTAAATCCTTAGCTTTGGAATTCTTTTAAATCTTATTTTAAAATAAAGAACGTGAATAGGGGCAGAATTCCCCGCATCGAATGACTCTGCCAAACAAAAAGAAACGTTGATTCTCCGAATCAACAAACAAATAAATCAAATGAAATAATTCCCCTTCTAGAGAATAAAATTCTTTTAGCTTTGGAATTCTACCGAAGCTAACTAAATCGTTTCTTCCAAGTTTCTCAAATATAAACAAATCTTAGCTACGGAATTCTACCGAAGCTAATTAAATTTTCTCACCAAGCCCTTCGATGCGAAAACTCACCCTCCCTTATTCCGATCCATAAATAAAATCAGTAATATAGCTATTAAAAGCTAAATAAATATTAATTCTATAAACTTTAAAGGTAAAAAAATCGATACTGTAATTCGAATTAAGGTAACACTAACAGTAACACTAATATACGTGGCAAACTAGAATAGTTCACCACGGAGCCAGAATAAACACGTCTTTAACGTCCGAAGATAAAAATCTGACTGAAGATAAAATCTTCTGATACAAAGGAGTCGTCTTTAGCTTCCAAATTCCATGAAAAAGTGCGCCAACAAAATTACCATCTGTCTCGCCATCAGGCGCCAAGTACTCCAAAGAAAGAAGAAACACGAAAGAAATTGAATTGATTGTAAAAAAAAAAAAAAAAAATGCTTTAACAATATTGTTTGTTGTAAAGAAAAAGTTGAAAGATGTTGTGTTGTCTGCTTGCTGACAACATTGCTTTGTAAGTAAAAAAATTCCTTTTGTTCAATTTTGTTTGTTACCCACTTAGCATATGGAACAATATGCACGTAATTTTTGATTTGTTGAAATTGTGGGATCTTCATCAACAAACCAGCCTTACTCTTTTTAGGAAATACACTCTTCCTATCTGGTAAGTAACATCCTACTTTCATACAAATATAACAAGTATTCATTGGTCAATCACCTCCACTCTAGCTTGCTGATTGGTCAGTTCCGACCAATCAAACGGCCTGCACGCGACCAATCTGTTTTCCCGCTCATATGCTGGGATCCTATCACGTGGTATACGACCATTATATAAACCCAACACGTGTAAACTCCCTCGAGTTTTCTTTTCATTCATCTCTCTCGCACGTCTCATTCCTTGCTACCAAGTGCCAAGATGCACCTTTCAAAAACTCCCGTCTTAACCATTGCGATGAGACGTTAAAGACAGTTACCAATATTCACAAACTCTGAAATCACTTCTGAACTTTTACCAACTTTACAACTCACAATTCCAAACTTTATTTTTCTAAATTACAGTTTAATATTACGTCTTCTTAATATGAACTCAGGTACAACTAATATCTAGTCAAAGGGACACGACTCTGTCCTACCTTTTCAGTTCGCATGCATGTACATAAAACATTAATAAATTCAACTGTTATGTTTTGAAATCATTTCGTTCAGTTTTGTATTTTATACTATGTGCTATTTACGTCAAATATAAATTGCATTGCGTCCACGCATTGTCCTTCTCACCTTTCCTAGCCAAAGTTAAATATTGGTAACTCAATCACTAATGATGACCGCGACGTTCGTCGTTCGACGTTCACAACAACAATGGTAATACAACCGCTACAAAATAAATATTTAACTGTGAACATTAACGGTTTAGTTGTTTATAAGATCGTCTGCTTCATTGAGTGGGTTTGTTGTTTATTCCCTCTGAAGAAGCCGAGAACGAAATTGGCAGTTTTAGTCCTGTGTGTTAAATTAATGTATTTAATTATAAATTACTTTATACAGGTAAAACTTAAATTTGATTGAGAATTTAATTTTTCATTTAAATTTGGGTTTTTAACATCACCCTACACACAAGAGACACTATTTCTCTCTCTAAAAAAATTATTTTTTCTTCAAATTTATTTTTCTTCTGTAAAGAAATTTTCTTTTCTTCTCAAGGGATTTTATTTAAACACACCATACCGTGTAGAAAACATCAAATAAATGGTTACTTGTTACTAAAAAACTATGCCTTTAGTTTCATTCAAAAATTCACTTGTTTAATTTTAATGCATATTAATTACTGTATTACGTTTTTCAAAGTACGTAGCTTCTAGATTGCCTTATTCCGGACAGCACCCAGAATAACTTGTAATCACAGCTACCTAAATTAGATTGTGCACCAACTTCATTTCACGACTCCCCAGTAAGTCTGACACAAGAACATCAAGTAGGAAACCCACTAAGGATCGAATTCAAAAGAAGCGAGATTAACTTACCAGAGCTCTACAAGAGGTACCACAATAGTATATTAAGAGCCCCTCTCTTCCTAAAACTGCTTTTTCACCTTATTATTATTGCTAAAACTATATGTTCTTTTAAATGTGTTGATTCTTTGTGGATCTACTCTCTATTTTATGGACCAAAATGGATCACATAAATAAAAACTAGTATCGTTTGTTAATGTAGTATTTATGGTGACAATGTTGCGTCTTTTCCTATCTGTATATTATCAGAATTATAATCGGATCTGTTAATTCACCACCAAATAAAAAGAATTTATATTTACTAAAATTTACACCAAATTATCCCAGAACGAGGACCTTCCAATTGCACTCCGGTTGGGTCGACCTTTGCGATCTCTCCAAATGTGGTCGACTCGCGCGTGCACTATTTCTAAGTTTGGGATCCGCATCCAATAAACAAACCAAAAACAGATTTTTTTTTCTTCTTTTTTAAATTGTAAAAAATTCCTTGTATTATCATACACACTTACGAAATGTGAATAGCTACCTGATTCTTAGTAATTTTCATTCTAAGGGTTGGAGTAGTTGCGAGGCAAGCTAAACAACTTTTGAATCAAAATTTATAATTTCAAAATTCTGTCAAAAATTTAATAAAAAACAAACTTTGATTTAAAATTTAATATATAATTTATCGGAGTGAATTAATATTTGCGATAAATAACTTTACATTTTTGGGGGTGAATGAACAGAAAAGATCCTTAGTAGTTAACATCTGAAGATATACCTAAAAACACATCAGATAAAAAAAGACGAAATTAAATCATAAAAATCTTACTACTTACAGTGAATGCCGCTTTGAGAAAATACCACGCTAATCAAAGATACGTTTTTATAGAAGTACTGCTAAGATATTTTGATCTTTTTAGCTCCACCTTCATTTTAACAAGCCAATCAAAACCAGTTCTCGGACAAATTTCCGCTACCGTGTTTTCATTCACAAAAAAAAAAAAAAAAAAAAAAAAAAAAGCCAATAAGTTCAAAAGCCGCTCCTGTTTCCTTCATCAGATTTCTAAAAAAAAAAAAAAAAAAAAAAGTGAAAAAGACGCCAAACTTGACGAAAACAAAATTTTAGCGTCTATGTTTGTTAAGAGGACAGACCGAAGTATTTTTTAATTATTTTTTAAAATTTTTCCTTTTTTTTTCTAAATTTCGATTAAAAAAACCTTGTTTCTCTTTGTATCACTGGAATTAGTAAAATAACATAAATTTTTAGCACTTTTTTTTTTTTTTTTTGTATGACAGACATTGCAAAAATAAAAATAATTGTCGGGTGTTAATGAAACTTTCAGAAACTATTCACAAATGATGGAAATTATTATAAATATGTTTTCTTTTTTTAAAGTCATGGAAAAATATTTTTTTATATTTATTACCTCCCTAACTAATTTTATGAAAATTCTAGAAATTTAGTCACGTTCAGTTTAGTGATTATATTAGGTAAAAGCACAAGGCTTTGAGGAAACCGAATCATTTTTTTAATTGGACCCCACCCCACACACACACACACACTCACCTGAAAATCAGCTCTGAATTGTAACATACAAAACTCAATAAAACAAAGATATTATTTAATTTCAAATGCTTTTATTTGCTTTTATGAATATGGACAATATTTTCTGAAAGCAAAATTTTTTTTCGATGAAAAATGAATTTTTAATACAATTATTTTTTATTTCTTTAATTATATTAGACAGTCTTATTTTAATTTTTTATAATATATTTTCCATAAAGCATCGTAAACAAAGGTGAAAGCTAAGTACAAAAAACAAAAAAGTTAGAGCGCTGAAAGTTTTCCTTAAAAATAACGAGGTAAATAATTTGTTCACTTAAATCTAAATAACTTTTAAATATCACTTCTGTCCTCCCTTATGATAAATTTTTCTCAGGTAACACGATAAAACCATCAATCATCACCTGTCAAGTGACGCGAAATGTTATGATCTGCTTTATTTTATTTTTAAACTACTTCTTTTCGGCACAGAAACTAAGTAATGTTTGTTTCAAAATATTTTCAGTAAAGGTTATAATTTCTAATTTTCTTAAAATAAGTTTTGAAAAAAATTATAAATTGAAAAAAATTATAATTGATTTTTAAAAGATTTTGAAACTGAGATTTTCATTTTTTTTTTATAAAATGGAAAAAAATGGTTGACATGATTGATTATCTGTCAATTTTTCTGACTCAAAAAAAAAAACAAGATTTTTAACTAAAATTTCCGATGTGCTAGGAACGATTAAAAATGTGAAAAAATACCCCCAAAATACTTTGATCTTTCCTCTTAATAATAACATAAATATTTAGACGATAAAATTTTATTTTCATCAAGTTTGGCGTCTTTTTCATCATGATATACTCTTTTTTAGCGATCTCATGAAGGTACGTAAAATAATTTCAATAGTATAAAACCCGGTTAGTCTGATATTTTATTATTTTTAAGAGTAGTTCCTTTATCATTTATTTAATCATTCTTCTTCTTTTCTTTTTTTTATACCTTTGTTAATATTACCGCTAATTCTTAAACTGAGACAACGATTAATGACGTTAATATTTTTCGTTTATTGCGAAACAAAAAAATGAAAATGAAAGATACAGTCGCTTTGATTTATACTTTCTACTTGCTACTCACACACACCGAGCAGACACTAAATCTGTTCCAATCTTGATGAGCGATCAAACCTTCAAAATCAAGCTCTTTGCCTCGTGCGCCTATTAGCTTTCTAAACTAAAGCTCACTCCAGACCTCAAACAGAGCTCGTATATTCGTGCCATCGCTAAAGATGTTGGAAGAATTGTCGGTTCCAGAAAATACCTAACTCCTGTCGCCATACTCTATATTTACAAGAGTCGGATCAAACCAAGTATGGAGTAGTGCTGCCAAATCTGGACAGAGTTCAAAAGCATTTTTATGCGGCATTGTAGGTGACGAATTATTTATACCCTTACCCCATAGATGAAACGTTACTAACTACTATTACTATAACAAATGTTCTAACGACTTAGTTTCACCAGTTCAGACCTTTACAGCTAGGATCCGCTATGTCATGTTCACGATGGCAGAACATCCCCGTTCTCTTTGTGTGTGTGTGTGTGTGTGTGTGTGTGTGTGTGTGTGTGTGTGTGTGTGTTTTTGTTTTTTTTTTTTGATAAAAAGTAAGTTCCACTCAAACAGCTTCTTCCTCAGAACTATTTCTTTGTGGAACAGACTCCCGATGGAATGCTTCTCTGACAATCTTAACCTCTTCACGTTCAGGGTCCACCGTTATCTATCCTACATATCCTCATAATATGCACTTTTTATTTGTATTTGTTATTATGTCTGAAAAGAAAAAACAAGGAAACAGATTTGATTTATTTCAGCCAATAGCTGAAAAGTTCTGACACTATCCGTTACCTGAATTGTATCAAGTGGCAAAAAATTATGCAGCTTTTCAGGTAAACAAGAAACATTTCTGTGTAAGCATTTAATGAAGTCAGATCCGGGAAATAGAATGTAAATTGGTTGCACGTGATAACACTAACACCTGATAGGGCGGTGGTGAGACACGGAGAAAGAGAAATGAATTAAATTTATAGCAATTTCCATTACATTTTTCGCTTATAGGAAATTAAATATCAAGCTATTTAGTCGAGCATAGCATACAAAGAAATGAATTGTTGGAGAAAGATTCTATGTGATTCGGCATTTTACAGGTATTTTACGAAATAAAAAGTGGGTTTAAATCAGATATTAATGTTTCCTGATTTTATTATATTTTTCACCAGATCCATTTATAAAATTAGGTAACCCCGCCCTTGAAAAAAAAGCGATACCTAAATTTAAAATACATTAAACTAAAGAAATGGAAAATCTTTCTTGAAAGTTTAATTTCAGTTTTAAATCCAACCTAATATATTAAATTTATTATTCCCAATAAAATACTTTGATCTATTTCAAAACCAAATTAAACTGGTTGGAAATTTTTTCCTCCTTATCAATAAAATTTATTATTCGTCCATATTGACAGATCTGACAATATTTATTAAAAATCTTTCAGAAATAAAATATACTTTTCTAAAACGTTATTTGAAAGAAACTAACTCCTCTAAAGTTTACTTAAATTGAATTGAAGCAAAGATTGCTTACGTTTAAAATATTGTAGAAAATAAAAACATCTTTTTTGAAAAAGGGAGCGATTTTTTTGATTTTTTTTATTATTTATTTTGTTTTTGATGTGTTGAGTGATGTTGATAAGAACGGATAGAGCATGGCACCCGCACTTCAAACGAGGGGGTCTAGCCATGGGTCGTAAATCAGGCCTGGCAGATACAAGGCAGATTCGTACACCAGAAAATTTCACACCGAGAACATACTAGTGAACTTTATAACACAAAAACACTGCGAGCTGGGACGTCATGTTTGTGTAACTAAGAACAAAGCTGGGTGCTATGTATTTGCTATGTGGGTGCTTATTTGAAATTTCTACCTTGTGCCACTTTGTTATTCCTTTCTCCCGTTTTCTCTATTTTTGAAGGGATTCATTTTATTACATGAATCCGTTTCTTAAACTAATTGTGTTATATTTTTGTATGTGAATCCGTTTCTTATCTAACAAGTTCTATCACATTTTTCTTGTTTCTATGGCTAATCTCTTTTTTGTTACCTTAGGAAAGTGTTATCCTGCCTAAAGAGGCGCACAAAAGGAAATTTTTGTGCCACCCTTGTATTGGACTTTTCGAATTTATAAATTGTAAATAAATGTGTTGTTCCTTTTAAAATTCTACACAGTGGTTATCTTGTTTTTTAAGTTCCGCTTATTTTTGAAAGTTGCTGTTTCTACCAGCTAAGTCTGGCACAAGAACTTGGAGTTCGTAGGAAAGCAAATTTTTTTTAAAATGAACATCTTACAAAAATTGACAAGTTTATACACACACACAAATTCAAAAATACTGGGGTCGTTGAATTGTAGTGAGATTTTCCATTTATAATTAGTAAATATAGTTTTAATTTACTAACAATATTACTTGACGGCTACAAATTAATACAGAATTTAAAAAAAGAACATTTTCAGTTTATTAATTCATTCAGAGTAGATTTTATATAACCGGTAATTCTGTTTGACCAAAAATATTTGATGATTTATATTATGAATCAGTCATGGGCAAACTGCGGCCCGCGGGCCATATGCGCCCATTTGACTTTCTGAATTGCACGCCTAATAAAATTTCTTAATATTTGGTTTGTTTTGTTTTGTTCTCACTTGTTCACTCACATAATCTCTCGTAATAACCACATACATAAACAATGATTAAGTGCAACGTTTCTTGAACTTGTAAACTTTCGTCGAAGGTATCGTTTTTTTTCATCATTTTAAACCATTCACTAAGGAAGATCAGATGTGTAAATATTTTTTGATCTGGAAACGTTCATAATAATTTTTTCTCTAGGGAAGAAATATAACTTTTATTAAAAATTTATTTTTGTATTTTCAAGTAAGTAAATTAGAAATTAATCACATGGAGCGGCGTGTGCTAATCACGCTCTCATCTGTGTTAATATTATACCGAGCTTGCCTATCAAGGCATCCTGAATGTTCCCCCTAAATAACACCTGATATAATGCCTTACGAAACAAAGGCTGAACGTCGGAGAGGCCATCTTTCGCACATAAGAGTTGCTTGAAGGCAAGCCGACATTCATGATAGGAAGAGCCCTCGCCTCGGGGTAAACAGCCGACCTCCTCACACGAGCGCACACTTCTTAAGGATGGAAAATTCTTACGAGCGTTCTCCTTCCAGAATTCGCCGTTTTCATCCAACTGCATACACATCCGATCTAGGTAAGAAATGCGAAGCGTATGTCGACGAAACTCAACGCAAGGCACCCCAGACCGTCATCAGAAGGATGGAGGTAAGAGATCTCGCGACTAACCATGGCGGCCTTGCCTCCCCACAAGAAGGAGAACAAGAACCTTACGAACGCCAATAAAGCGTCAGACGGGAGTAGAAGCAAGGATAGTCGGTAAAGGAGAATCGAGTAGATGCGCGAGGCACATACTTCCGCCCTCCCCTTCAAGGAAAGATTTCTCCGGGACCATAGACGAACTGTGGCCTCGGCCTTCTCCCGCACATCCGACCAATTCATTTCCAGGCACCGAGTATCCTGACCGGTCCGTTCGTTCAGAGGAAAGATCCAGGAAGAAAAACTCCCTTCCACGGACCCAACCGCAAGCCAACAGACTTGTCGCGGTTGATCTTGGCCCCTGTCCCCATCTCATAGCCTCTGATTTCTCTGATGACCTCGTTAATTTCGGCTCTGCTTGACTCAAGAACCAAAACCTTATCAGCATAGGCGGAGTATCTGGCCGAGAGGGTAGCACCAGGTAAGGAAATTCCGCGAAGGACCGGATTTGTCTTCAACTTACGCAGGAAAGGTTCCAATGCAAGAATGTACAGCAATGTAGACAGCAGACAACCTTGACGAATGAAGCGAGACAAAATGAAAGGTTTCGATCTTACCCCATTCACTTCCACCAGCGCAACGGGGGATGCATACAGCAGTTGGATCCAAGTGTGAAAGTCCGGCTCGAAACCGGCGGCCGAAAAGACAGCCTCCAGAAATCGATGGTCAACCCTATCGAAAGCCTTGGACTGATCTAAATTGATCAGTGCGGCTTCACTGTCGACTTGCTCGATGATAAAGCGTACTAAATGAAGATTGAACAGTCCTGCCCTTCACAGCACAAGTCTGCTCGGGGCCAATCAGACTAGGGAGGACAGCCTGCAAACGGCCGGCTAAGAACTTGGGTAAAATCTTCATCTCTGTGTTTAACATCGTCAAAGGCCGATAATTATCTAACCCATCCCCACAGTTTTTGTTCTTGTGAAGCAACTTGATTACACCCCTGGTGAAGCGTTGAGAGATAAACTCCTGATTCATTCAGTTGTTGTAAATCGGTGTCAGCAAGGGGACAAACACGGGCGACTGCTGCAAGTACATTTCGTAAGGAGGCCATCTAATCCCGGAGTCTTGTCCAGACCAAACTGCTTCAGCGCATCCCAGATCTCGGACTCTGTAATGAGACCCTCGCACCCAGCCGCTTTAGCCGCCTCGAAGCGGGGAAAGTCGGCTAAATAGGCATCGAACTGAGCAGGGCTCCCTGATAAACAGCTCCTGAAAGTAGTCACGGAAAGCCCCACAAATGCCCATGTCTGTAGTCACAGTCCGCTTGTCCGGCTCGCGATATGCCGACTAGATGCCCTATGAGCTTCGTCTGTAGGCAATGAAGCGGCCATATTTGTAGCCTCGCAAGACATTCTTTTTAGCCTCGCCCTAACTAATAGAGTTCGATCCTTCTTGATAAGCAAGAATGCCAGCTCCGCCTTAGCTAAGGCTACGTCCCCACTATCACGGGATTTATTCGCCCGATCAACTTTTTCCTCTCAAGACTTTTGCTCTGCTAATCCTACTAGATTGATTCGGCGAGTAAAATCAGCAACAAAAGACATAAGTTTTGATTTCAAACAATCCCACTTATTCCCAACCACAGTCCGCGTCAATTCCCGCTGTAGCATTAGTAGAAGCTGGTTTCGGAAATCTTACTCACCAAAAAATGATGCGTTCAATTTCCAGTAACCAGCCATCTTAACCTTAGGCTTATTTAAGTTTACCGGGACTCGGACAAGCCTATGATCCGAGTAAACTATAAAATGGAAACTTGGACATTCTAAAAGCGTTACCTCAACTCTCTTAAATAGAACTCGGTCGATGTAGCTAGCGCTCACCACCAAAAATCCGAGCTGCCGCTCCTAGTTAAAGTCTATACTACCTCCAGGAGGTACTCATTTCGATACTTATCGACAAGATCAAACCCGTCGATAAAGTCCTGAAACATCTTAACAGCCGGGTTGTTAATATCCGATTTTTGCCTTATACGATCTATATCGGGATCAAGGACAGCATTCCAATCATCCGCTAGAACTACCGAGAGAGATGTCTTCAAAAACGGCTCGATCTGCCAAAACAAATCAGACCGCTGCGCATTGTCATTGGGCACATAAAACTCAATGAGACGAAGAGCCTTATGCTTTATGGTAACATCCATCACGCAAAGCCTGCCCTCCGGATCCGCGAAGACAAGAGAACACGCCGCATCCACAGATTTGCTCTCCAGTCAGGAAATACCCCTCGTGCGTCCATCAAAATACGCTGAATAGAGAACGAACCTCTTAGAATGTCCTCACGGTCGCGAGAGAAAAACTGAGACACCAGTACACAACATACATCCACCCCGAGGCGCTGAAGATCAAGATCGAGCTTACCCTTCTAGACTCCGACCTCAGGCCCCGGGCATTCAAACTTGCTAACCAGGGAGTCATTATCAGACCGATTAGGTTTGGGACACTGGTTTGAACATGGTCGGTGTAAGGATACCGACAGCCTCTCCCATTGACCCATGGCCCATCTCAGTCTTGGTGGTACCGTCTTGGGAGAGACCGCCTATATCCCAGGGAAATGCCAATCTTAATGCTCTATAGAGGGAGGTGTGAACTACAACTGGGACCCTCCCTGCACAAAACTATTTAAAAGTCTTTAATTTTTTATTTTCTACCATTGCAATTGGGGGTGTAATCTTAAAAAGAGATCAACCATTGCCCGTGCCTACCGCGCCCGACCCAGTTCTAATTATGGTAAAACTCTTTGGGCTTCTGAAAAGTTGGTAGGCTCTTCAATGTCTTTGTCAGCATACTGAGAGGGCTTTTGTCTTTGACCATCCAGTTTTTCTTCCAGTTGTTTGATTTTTTCAGATTTTTCATATCCTGGATCATACTTTTTTGTAACTTCATGAATGTTGATTTGGAGACCAGGACGTCGCCCTTAACGTTGTTAGGGGGAGTGGGACTGTTCATGCCTTTCATCCCGGGGGTTCACGGGACTGAGGACCCGATATCTAGCGCTTCCCACTGGCCTTACTTGCAACCAGCCATTCCCCTCTCCGCAACTGCACTAGCAGCAGGCGAAAGCTTTTCGGGGAATGAAGGCTTAGAACTCGACAAAACTGGGGGTTTGACCACACCGGTCCCGGAAGCTGGCATGCCCATTACAGGCGAGGCGGAAACTAAAGACGTGGTCAGAGGGGGACCTTGGTCGACTGGAGCCTGACTTTCAGAGGCCTTCTTCTCTGGGCAGGAAGAAGAAAGGTGACTAGTCTCTCCACACTTCCAACACACTGGTTTGTGACCGGTCACAATGACCCGCAGTTTCAGGCCTCCTACTTCCAGACAGTTGGGGATAGAGAGAAAGGCTTTTCGATCCAACAAGATGTCGAAACACCATCCCCCGTTCAGGCTATCGCAGGAGCACCTAGTATTTCGCCATACTGCGAAAGGAAAGCAGCTAGATGATCCCAGATACCATGAGGAGGGACCTCGTATATTGCATAACCTCGTCCGACGCCTACCTTCGTATTTACGCAATATTAAGTCTTTTGTTATCAAGTCTCTACTTGATGCGTCGATACATTCTTCTGTTGTGATAACAATACATTCCACATGAAGAAGCCAGCATCCTTTACGATCTTTAGTGGCTTAACCCCCAGGGACTCCGGTGATTTCACCATTGTGTCTTTCGTCGAATGACAAATTTTGCGCGTACGCTTTTATCAATCTTCTTTAGTTCTTTAGGGTCTTCCAAGAGTCCACCTTCTACGACAATGTGTGCATAACTCTTAGCTCACGACAAGAACTCCGCGATATTGATCATGCATTTCGGAGGTGGAGGACTTCCAACAACTGGGCGATTCCCCGGCCTCCGCATTATCACACTTCTTGTCTGTTTGCATCTCTTTATTTTGGCCATTACTGGCCTCCATAATTTTTTGTTGGTATATTCTGGCCTCCGTATTTGGGGATTTAGGTGTACTCGTTAACACTCGGTAATCTTCAGTATTATCCTTGTCAGGTGAATCATTTTTAATAGAAAACAAATGCTTCTTGACTGACTGCCTTAAGTCGGCCATTTTCGTTTTTTTAAACCAGGCATATGATATATATTTTAAAGGAAAAAAATTCTAAGAAAAAGGAAAGGGGAGTGATGGTAGGAAAAAAAAACAAACGGCAATAGACAAATATAAAAGAATCGCCTATAGGCGACATAAAACGTTTAAAAACAAATTTAAACAAAAAAAAATGAACTTACATAAAAAAAACAGCAATCAAAAAATACGCTTAATAAATAAAGTTCACTTAGAGGTGAAACAAAAAAAAATTAAAACGAGAAAATGATTACACAAAACAGTAAGACGTACAAAAGATTACGTTAAAGACAGACGATAAAGACAAAGATAAAACAGATAACAATCACAAATAACTTTTAAACAGAAAAAAGCACAATTACGTGTGCAAAGAAAAAATAAATGCAGTAAGACAGACAAAAAAGAACGTTTAACAAAAACAAGTTAAAACGATAAGCTACAAGAGAAAAATACGAAACAATAAATACGTTAAAAAAACAAATTTTCCATTATGGCTGCAGTTAAAAACTCGTTCGACCGAAAATAAACGAAACATGAAAAATAAACTTAAGAAAAAACTGACAGATACACAAAGGAGATTTAACAGAATATTTAACAGAAGATTTAAGTTATTTAACGGAACGACAAAAAGAAAAAACAAAGAACAAGGTAACACAAGAAAAATAAAGTGTTGCGGAGGAAAGAAAATTAATACGTAGAAAAAATAATCTAAAGAAAAATTGCAGAAAATTAAACGGCGAAAAAAATAAATAACTTTAAAAATAAGAGAAAATCAAGTAACTAATAAAAGAATTAATGCAAAAAGCGGGGATAAAAACGAGGAGGGCAGAAAAAATAACGAAAAAAATCAAACTTTTGCAAACTACAATCAGTAATAAAAACGTAAGTAAAATTGAATCAACTTAACGTAAAGTTCAAAAAGATAAACGTTCGTGCGTGGCAGAAATACGTCTGATGAAAAAAAAATACCGATCGTATATGGTCGGTAAGAAACGGAACACTTGTGGGGTTCAGCGTACCCGGATTAAAAGGAGAATTTAATACGGGATACCCTGCCCACAAAATACAACGCAAATTTCAAGAAGAAACAACACGATAAGGAACGTTTGTAGAAAATAGAACATTGTATATTTATTATCTTGTGAATAGGGTAAAAAGGATTAATGTTTTAGTTAGTTTAAGCAAAATGTGATTTTGACAAAAATGTCTGTGTTCGCTGTCTTTTAACCGAGTAGGAGAGTAATGTCTGTTTCTTTTGTTTTTTGTATAGTTGTAAAGGAAAAAGGGGCGATCAATTTAAGTTGAAAAAGAGAATGTGGATGAGGAATAAAAGATAAAAGGAAAATGTACTTAGGAGTCAGTTGTAAAGTTGTTGTTGCTGTTGTTCTTTCCTAATCTATTTTCGGCTCTTAGTGTCGGGTTGAGTCAGTGATGAAATTTACTGTCAGTCTTCTATGATCTCTGCGCACTTCTGAACTGGCGACTGACTTGAAACTCTGTATTTATTGTTGACTTTTTTTTCACATTGGCTCGTTATCTTTTTTTTTTGGTTTAGCAAATCGCCCCCTTTCATTGGTCAGAAAATTAATTTCACACCTTATTGCGAAATCTGTTTTTAATCGTTTTGATCCGATTTTGCGGGTGTGCAAATCTTTGTGTTTTTTAGTCACTTGTTGGAATGATATAGGATTTGTATCCTATAACCCCCCCTGCAGATTGATAAATATTGAAAATATTTTTCAATATCTATGTTTTAAAATGAGTAGGCCAGTGTACGTGTCTACACGTTCTTGTGGTAATGTTTTTAGGTGTGTTTGGTGGTGTAGAAAATGTTTCACTTACGTTGGTATTTGTCGCGGCTGTAGAATGTTCCGACGTACTTTCCTCTGGTTTTAGTCTGTCTATAGAGACAGTGTCTTGCTTGCCTTTTGCTACAATTGTGAAATATTTGGGTTTTCTGTTGACTACTTGGAAAGGTCCCGTATAAGTAGGGCAAAGAGGCCTTTTTACTGTGTCGTTTCGTACGAAAACATATTCACAATTGTGGAGGTCTTTTGTTTGTGTTCTAGTGGGTGTGAAAACTAGTTCATTCATTATTTGCTTAATCTTTGTACAAAAGATGTAGTTGGTTGGAGTTGACTGGATTTATCACAAAACTGTCCTGGTAACGTCAAGGACGTTTCAAAAACCATTTCAGATGCTGTACATCCTAAATCTTCTTTGATTACATTCCGGATGGATAGTAATATTAGCGGTAGCTTTTCTAACCACGTCTTGGAATCATTATTTGCAGTTAATGCTGTCTTAAGTTGCCTGTGGAAACGTTCAATTAAGCCATTGGCACATGGGTGATAAGCCGTTGTTGTTATATGCTTAACTCCCAATAGTTTTGTGAACTCATCAAAGAGCGTAAATTGGAACTGAGTACCTCGGTCTGTAGTTATTACCGAGGGACAACCAAAAACGGCAATCCACTCATGTAATATACTTTTAGAGATCGTTTCTGCAGATATATCCCTTAGAGGAACAACGACAGGCCATCTTGTGAATCGGTCGATAATAGTGAGTAGGTAACTATGTCCGTTTGCTTCTGGTAAGGGACCCACTATGTCCATGTGAAGATTCGTGAATCTACCATCTGGTTTTAGAAAATGCCCAGGAGGGGACTTAGTATGTCTGTTTACTTTGCTTTTTTGTCACTTTAAACAAGTTTGAGTCCAGCGTTTTATGTCAGTATGCATGTTTGGCCAGACAAAACGACTGCTAATCAACTTGTCGGTTTCTCGGTGTCCGGGATGTGAGAGATTGTGAAAATGCAGAAATATCTTTTTTCTCAATGAAGGTGGAATGTATGGTCTTGAATAACCAGTCCCAACGTCACAGAGTAGTGTTTTTGTTCCAAATGGGACGAGGTGTTCCTTCAATTGTAAAGAAGTGTCCTCTTTTATTTTGTATAATGTGGTATCTTCCTTTTGTTCATCTGCAATGAGGTCGAAGGTAAGGGTTTCAGAATCGATAGATTGTATCGTGGAGCGCGAGAGTGTATCTGCCACGATATTGTCTGAACCTTTAATATAGCGGATATCCGATGTACTTAGGAGTCAGTTGTAAATTTGTTGTTGTTGTTGTTCTTTCCTAATCCACTTTCGGTTCTTAGTGTCGGGTTGAGTCAGTGATGAAATTTACTGTCAGTCTTCTGAACTGGCGACTGACTTGAAACTGTATTTATTGTTGACTTTTTTTTCAAACTGGCTCGTTATCTTTTTTTTTTTTTTTTTGGTTTAGTTTCATTGGTCAGAAAATTATTTTCACACCTTATTGCGAAATCTGTTTTTAATTGTTTTGATCCGATTTTGCGGGTGTGCAAATCTATTTTCTGTTTTTTAGTCTTGTTGGAATGATATAGGATTTGTATCCTATACACTACTTCTAGAGAGGAGAAATAGTGATTGTATAGTCATCCTATTTATTCAGTTCCTTTATGATCACATGATCTACTTAATAATGGAATCGCCGTGTTGCTCACTGGCGATCTCGTTTCAAACAAGTGTCAGCAACGACACTTACTCTTATACAACACCTCCCCTGGGGTCTATATTTTTTATCTTTGGTTCGATGGTTAGAAGTTCTATTGGCCTTCTTTTCCTTTTGCCATAAACCCTTGGTTGCACTATTTCTGCTGGCGTAGGAATGTTGAATGTATCGTAGAGCATTTCTATCGGTACTTCCATCCGGGAACTTTTTAATTGTGTGAAACGATTTTTTAGCTGGTGAATATGGCGCTTGTGCTCCCACTTTTGTCCTTGTATTATGTATATCATTCTGCCAATAACAACGCCATTTTGCCAAAATTACTTCCCGCGCTGATAATTCCTGAAAAATACTTTTTCTCCAGGTCTGAAACAGGTATTTGTGTAGTTACTCTTTGATGTCTTCGTCTTGCACTCAGGTAGTGGCTTATTGAAGACGAACTTGATTTTTCAAACGAACATCAATTCTGCCGGTGACATTCTCAACACGGTGTTTGGATTTGGCGTAATACGGTAAACATTTAAAAACTGTTGAATTATAATCTCGTCCAACTCCCTACCCCCCGGATTTCCTTAAAGCCCTCTTAAACGTGTCAAAAATGTTTTCCTTGTTCGTTCGATATAGAGTGACACAGGGAGTAATAATGTGTTCAATTCCTAGTGACTTGCAAAAGAACTTGAATTCACTGGATGTGAATTGCGTACCATTGTCAGACACGATTGAGTCAGGAACGCCAAATCTCGCAAATATTTAATGCAAGAAATTAATAGTTACTATGGTAGTTGGTCTCCTGCATTTAAGTATTTCTGACCATTTCGTAAAGCTGTCTACTACTACTAGATAGTACGCTCCATTTATTGGTTCAGCAAAGTCAATATGAATTCTAGTCCATGGTCTATCAGTTGTCGGCCAAAGTTGAACTTTTATAGGCGGGGACTTTGCTTCCAGAGTGCAACTTCTGCATAATTTTACCACATTTTCTATATATTTATCCATATTCGACCAGTAGGTGTAGCACCTGATTAGAGATTTCATCCTAAAAATCCACAGATGTCCTCTATGAAACACTTTCAACATTCGTCTTTTTAATGACTCTGTTATAACTACACTCTCAGCGTACATCAGTACACCCTCACACAATGAAAATGCACTAGTATTTCCAATAGTATTTTTTCCTGTAGATTTTATTTTATCCTTCATTTTCATTATGAAGTGATCATTCTCTGCCTTAATTTTTATTTCTTCCAATGTAATTGGCAACTCTCTCTCACAGGATTATATAGTACGTTGCTTATTTTGCTTTCAGTCCTAATCGCCGTAATTACCGTGTCTTCCAGTGGTTCACAACATCTTGGTACTAATCAAGACAAACCGTCCGCATGTCTTAGCTTCTTAGACGGTAAAAATTCAATCTTGTAATTATAATTTAATAGGATTGTTCCCCAGTGCCGCAGTCTATTCCCCGTATGTGTAGGAACATCTTTTTTAGATCCATATATTGATAACAAAGGTCGATGTTCCGTTTGAAGAATAAATTACCGCCCATGTAAGAACTTGTAGTATTTATTCATTGCAAATATAATAGCCAATGCTTCTTTTTCTATTTGACTGTAACTTCTTTCAGCCGCAATTAATGACCTTGAAGCATGCACTATTGGTTTCGTTGATCCGTCGTCATACTTATGTAATACCATTGTTCCAATCCCTGTATCACTTGCATCATATCTTGCAGGATCCGGTCGTCCACTGGTCTCATCAATAATCTGCCCTAGATACAAATGAATAACTCACACTTTTCTTCACTTATTTTGAAGCCATAATCTTTGATTCTTTCAAAGACATTCTTTAAATCTTCAACATGTTCTTTTCGGGTTTTACTTTTTATCAATATGTCGTCCAAATATATCTGAGCACAATCCAACCCAGCCAGCAGGGTATCCATTATTTGTTTGAATATAGCTGGTACAACCTTTACACCAAAAGGAAAACGGCTGAATTTATATAACCCTCTATGGTTGTTAATAGTAATTTTGAACAGTCTTCGTCCACAAGTATTTGTAAGTATGCGTCTGAGAGGTCCAACTTTGAGAAAAATTTACCTCCATTTAGTTTTGCAAAATTTTCTTCTGGACTAGGTAACGGTAATTATGCTGTTTCAAACTTTCGTTTAGTCCTGTCGAAATGTCAGCACACATTTGTATTCTGTTATTCCGCTTCTTAACGTAGACTGTCGGTGCTGCCCATTTGGAATAATCTATCCTCGATATTAATCCCAATTTCTCCAGCCTGTCCAATTCATTGTTCATTGGATCTACAGCCACAAATGGTACACTTCTTTTTGGTTTAAACGTAGGCGTTACTTTGTCTTTTAACGGAAACTTGTGCATGTCCCGAGACCTTCAGAAAAAAACTTCTGAAAAAGTCTTTTTCAGTTCACTTTTTAGTTTTCTATTTGTTGTATTAGAACTGGCAGCAATATTTACGTTATTACAATAACGAGTTAATAGATACGTCCCACAGATCAAATCATGCGATCCAATGTGTACCAAACAACAACACAAATACTACTGTTTTTCTGGTATTCCCGACGAACGAAACGTTACAGCTGAATTTGCCTAAAAAGTTCAATCTTTTTCCTGAGACTCCATAAGCGATTTTCTCAAAAGTTAATAACATGGGTTTACCCATTTTCTTCAATGTGTGTTCGTTAAAAATAGTAATCCTGTGTCTAATTACAACTTAATTTTCACACCATTTATTTGCATGAAAACATATTTCCTCTTCTGCAAAGTATAATTAATTTGCCTTTTCGGTTTCGTATTATTACTGCATGAATCAATTCTGTTCACATGCGTCTTATTTCTTCTCCATTTTTTTCTATCTGAAACACGCACTCTTGTATCCTAATTTCCGACACTCAAAGCATTTCTTGTTTCTGAAGAAAAAATCCTTTTTAAAATGCTTACTGCTACAAATTACTGGCAAATATTAGGTATGGAGCGGGTTTTATAGTCTTTCTTTATAGCTTTATCAGGAGTTGGAAAACATTTGTAATTTTTCCTCTTAGTCGGACACTGAATTTTCTTTTTCTTCAATCCTCGCGATAACAAGCTTTTAATTCACAATGAGTTGACACTCCTCACCTATACTCTGAAGTGTTAATTTTAGATCCATTTCCAGTTTAGAAAGTATCCTAGCTCTAATCTCTGCGTCCTTGTTAGATGTTAAACACTGAACGAATATCAAGCATTTCAACAGATCACCTGTAGTTCCTGTCGTAGTTTTTGCTGTTGCAGCATTTGAAATATAAAACTCTTCCATTTTTCTCCTGAACTTTTTGCAGATTATTTTTTTTTTCGTCCATGTAGGTTCAAGGAAACCTCATAAATACTTGCGGATCGTTATCACTTCCAAAAATGCTCGTTATATTCGAGACTTTGTAGACGCCGGTACTAGTAGTAACGCCATCCAATAATATCCGCACTAGTAATACTTGTTCAGGTAGTAATCGCCAAATAGTATAATGATCAGAAGAGAATCGTAATCCGTATAGTAGTAGAGAGAGTGAATGTATAGCAATAGTGGATAGACAAGAAAAATGAACTGTGACCGTATAGTCATCGCGCTGCTTCCTATTTATTCACTTCCTTTATGATCACGTGATCTACTTAATAATGGAATCGCCCGTGTTGCTCACTGGCGATCTAGTTTCAAACCACACATATATATTTTATATTCGAAATTCTTAATACAAGGTTAGCATATATTTACTTGCAAAAGACTATGTCTCAAAAACAATATGAAATTTTGTACTTAGCTGTTTGTTTTATCATGAGCCTGAATTGCATGCGTCCTGTTTCTATAACTACACAGACTGAAAAGAGAAAGATTCACTTTCCAGCCTAACGATGTCTAGTGCGGGTCTCGTGAGATCATGTGACTGGTTTTAATTCTTGATAACTTTCTGATAACTTTTTGTCTCTCGGGATAACTACCTTGCCTTACCCTTTGTCTCGAATAATGACCTGGTAAGGGATTGTAACAAACAGAAAGCAAAATATAATAAGTTGTTCCGACTAATATCTTATATCCAACTACGAAAATATTAGAATAATTTATAGATTAAGAATGTAATTGTGACACCTTAGGGGTTCCATACCGAAAATACGTGACCAGATTTTGTAAATTCGGAGAAAAGAGGGGCTAGAACATCTGATTTCTTTTCCCACAAAAGAAAAAGAAAAATTATAATTTTTTTTTTATCACATGTCAACAGAAAATAATGATTTTGGCAAGGCTGAATCATCAAAAGCGAAATAATTGTTTAAAAGGTAAATCTGGGCTAGGAAATTGTCCATGAGAGAAATCGGTCATAGGCGAAATTGTTTTGATTAAAAAAAAAAAAAAAAAGAATTCTCAGCGGCAGCGAACAGAGTCGTATGGTAAATTTCAAACTTGGCCGAATTCTGAGAAAGTGCATTCCAATTATCAAGGAGACGCGATCCAGAGGTAGATAAAAGAACAATGGATTTGTCATGATAGGGAAAACTGAAATAAAGAAAAAAAAAGCAATGTCATGAAAATGAATAAAGACCAGAAGCCAGGATGGGGGTGAAGTGGGAAGAGGGGGTTAATTCTTCCCGCGATGCGCAACGGGCAAAACCCTAAGGAGGGTAGGAGAAAGGGGAGAGATGAAGTTGTTTCCAACCACCAAAGGGTAAGAAATGTGCCACTAAACCATTATCATCTCCAAAAATAAAATGACATTACGTACAAAATATATTTAGATTTCGACATTAAATAACACATAGAGGTTGATATGCCGCTAAACAAAATCAACCAACACACGTGCGCATTTCACTGATTCACGCTATATATATATATATATATATAATTTCACCCCACGCAAGGCGATAATGCCATTAGGACGCAAGGGGTTACAGAGAATGACACAACTTCGTTGAGGAAACGTGAGGAAAAGGATAATAGAAAAGGAATAGGATTTAGGAAGACAGATAATGATTATTGACGTTGCATTTAAATTTTTGAAGATTGTAGGTGGCAGGGAAGCAAGAATTCGGAAGGAATTTCTACGGGTGAGAAGTGAGAGAAAAGAAATAGAACTGATGGTAAAATGAAGGTAATTCAACAGCAAAACGGTGGGAGTTAGTTGCCAATCTAGTAGCGCGCTTAAATTAATACATTCGAGACACTAAAGCTCATCAGAACAATTGCTATGAAAATATTTATGGAAAAAACAGGGTGAAGTCACGTCAGTGAGAAAGTGACTGAAGTTGAGACGCCAGGTCAGAACTGATTACAGACTTTTCTCTGAATTTTGTCAAGAATCTCGAGATATAACAGCATCAGACCAGATATGTCAGCAGTATTCAATGCACGGACAAATTGTAGTTTTATAAATGTGCAAGAGAGATTCTGACAAAAAGAATTGTCTGGCACAACATAGTGAGCCCATTTTCCTAGCAGCAGACCTAATGATTGATTCAATATAATCACTCCACTTCATGTCAGTTGAAAACGTGAGCCATTGATCTTCTGAAGTTTAGCATCAACCATGCTAAAAAGGTTCTCCGTAATAATTAAATAAAAGCAGTTTTGTTTTAAGGCGTTACAGTTTACAGGCCATTCCTTCCCACAGTTAACCACTGATTGGAGTTCCTTTTCGAAAGCAGTTGCCAGTTTTACTTAGTAGCAAGTCCGACAAAGACAGAAACAAATAGTTGTCTCATCTGAATAAATATCTAGGTGAGAACTGATGACATCGGAAGGTCGTTGATGAAGATCAGAAACAGCGTAAGTTCGAGGATAGAGCCCCGGGAGGGACCAATGGATTAATATGAAATGAATTAGAAGTGTGTCCGTTCAACACGACCTTCATTACACGATTTGTTAGGAACGATTGGATTAAGCCCTTGAGCATGTGGAGAAGACCACTATACCCAACTCTGTCGATATCTAGCGCCACAACACAAGCTTCGTCGTTCTTACCTAAAACTTGATAGACAAATTCAGTGATAGTCGTTAGCACATCGGCAGTACACCGGGAGAAACGGAAGCCATATTGTTCATCTGAAAAGAGGTCCTGTGAAGTAAGAGGCTTAAACAATTCGGCGTTGACTAGTATTTTGCCAAAAAGAGGTAAGAGACTAATAAAGCGATAATTTGAGGGATCAAAAGTTTTCCCCGGAGTTCTTAGAGACATGAACTACCAGGGAGGACTTCCAACAAGCTGGAAAGCAAGAAGCAGAAAGGCATTTATTGCAGTTTGGAAAGAAAAGTTCATTTCTTCAGGGCAATTGTAGGGATACCGTCGATCTACAAGCATTGTGATGATCTACTTTAGAAATGATAGCAGAAATCATCGACAGGATTATGTGCATATCACTCAGTAGCAGTGACGGATTGTGCTTAAGCACGGGGACGCCCCATCTTCCTTCTATGCCTGTATAGGCATGCCGGGCCTACATCCTTCAGGGTCCAAGTAAGGGGCTCATAACGTAACTAGCACGGGGCCTCATTTTCCTAAATCCGGCGTTGCTCAGTAGAGACTCTTTCAGGGGAGATATCAGACAGAGAAACTGAAACTGTTACCGGAAAAAGGCGAATCGTAATTCATATTGTTCCGTCTTTTTGAAAGAGAACACTGACAGTATTTCATACAGTATCAGGAAGACTGATGTCGTGACAATACTGGTGTTCATTTCATGAAGAGTATCTTAATTTTACTTTATTCTAACAATTATTGATCAGAAAAAAATATTCAACGTAAGAATGTTTTTTTGTTTTTTTTTTAAATAAAGAGGATAATTATTGAATTAAAATTAAAAAAAAAAAGGATTTGCAAATATTTAATTCTACACTTATATAAAGAAAATAAATTGCTCATCAAAACTTTCTTTGGGACATGTCGAATCAGGATATATATATATATATATATATATATATATATTAGTTTTATGGAAATAATCGAATATTCTGAATTTCACCCGGTGTTAATCGAAAAGATAAGTAGGTCAAATTAACACCGGGTTTTTAAGAAAAAAAATATAGAAAATAGGCGTAAAAATGTTTTATTTTATTCAAAATTGTGCAGTTCTGGGTAAATTAAAAAGCAAACACTACAAAAATATTTCATTTAAGATCCTATAAACTATAAACAAATTCGAGCTTGTTTTAGGTGGTTATTTTTTTCAGTCTGCACCGGAAATATCTTCAGCATTCCGCGTGTTTTGCTTACATTTGATTTAAGTTTATTGAGCTGATTTAAAACGCAAAAATAATTAAGTCTGTTCCTTTTTTATTTTAATAAACTAAATTATTAAAAGAAAGAAAGAACTTTATATTCACTGTGATATTTATTTTTATTTTATTTTTGAAGACATTATTTTTTATTCGCGAGTTTTTTTTTGCATGAGCGTCAGAAACGATTTGCATTTATTTCGTAAGGTAAGCAAATACATACTTATTATTCTATCTTTTATTATATTTTTCCAGATCTTTTATTTCCCTTCAGAATTTATAATTCAATTTGTTTAATTTTTTTATAATAACAGAATAAACATTTTTTTCAGATATTTTTATAAAAATGTTTGGAAAACGAACTGTACTTTCTACTTGTAGTGTTACTGCTACAAAATTTCGAGGACCACTAGATAAATCAGAGCCGCCTACTTTTCGACAAGTCATCTAGTATAGTTATTTTCTAAAGAATACTTGTTCAAACTTAAACATTGCTATTTCAAAATTTAATTAATATTTCAGGAACGAGTGGAAGACAGAGACTATTTAAAAGACCAGAGGGCCAAAATAGGACCCAAGGGTAGTTTCCAACTTGCACCTGTTGATAAAACTACCATTCAGAAACCCAAAAAGAGTGTAGTGGAAGGAGAAAGCCAAGAACAAATTTATTCATCTCCTATTGCCTCCACATCTTATGATCAGGATGTTATTCTTTCCAGTCATCAAATAGCGATGAAATATAGGATGCATATGAGACTGCCAAACATTCCAAGGATGTTTACAGACTTTTAAAATTCATCGGTACACTACTGAGTTTATCAAACTTAGGAGCAAGCCCTGCAAATGCCTTTCTTTTAGATTTGAAGACTATGTTAATATTGAAGACATAATTTTGGATAAATCTAAAATAGGCTGTGCTAAAGAAAGAACAAAACAAAATGCCCATCAAAAACACATTGATAAAGCAGAAAAAATTATTTGTATTGTTGTTGATGGAAGACATGACAAAGATACATTGCTATATAAAGAGATTGAGGAGGCAGATGGAAAGAAAAAAAATTACAGAAAACAAAGGGAACAGAACACCATTTGACATTCATAAAGGAGATGGGTTGTTGTGAAAGTGGAAAATACCTCACTCATAGAGTTATCACTACTACTGGAGCAACTAGTGCTGTTCTATCAAAGGAGGTTGCTAGTGTTTTGGCAGGAATATAACAGTGTTGATACCCCAAATACTGGCAGTGAAGCTGGGCTAGTTACAGTTCTAGAGAAACAAAAAGAAAATTACACATCATTGGTTGCTCTCTACATAAAAATGAGCCTCTGTTCAGAGCTGTTTTTAAGCACATTGATGGCAACACAAAATGTCTGACATCATTTATTGGTCCACTTGGGAGACTGTGTGCAAATGACTATCATAATTTAGTCCTCTAGATAGCCAATATTCTAGCATCAAACAGACAGTTCATCTGAGTAGTGATCAGATACTTCTTTTAGAGTATGCAGTAGTGATTTCACTAGGGAAAGTCAACCCTAAATATGCTGCATGGAAAATTGTCCCTTAAATCAAGCAAGATGGTTGACATTAGCCACCAGACTAATGTGTTTGTGGACTCAAGGCATTTACCCTAAAAACATATTTTCCAAACTAGTCTTATCCAGTTTATTGTTGGAGTGTATGCAGTTAGCTGGTTTGAAATTAAAAGGGACAATAAATTTCATAACTAGCAATTGTATATTTTCAATATGTTACAAAGAATTAAGGAACTACCACCTGTAATTCAGGAGATTGCATTTGAAAATATTCAGCATAATGATTTTGGTCTCCTACCAGGAAATATGTTGTATGCAAGGCTGAAATCAGATGAACTGGAAGTGAGGGAAGAGGCTATAAAAAGAATTTTAGCCATTAGGTAAGTAATTCACATAATATTGATTAAAATGATTTCATCAATTTATAGTTTCATTTTAAAGTACTATCCTCATTTGATTATAAAAATTAAGACAAGTATGGTTAATTTTTTTTATTTTCATTTAATTTTTTTTAATTTTTTTCAAGAGTGGAGAGCCAAGAAAGAGGTTAAAAAAATATCAAAGATAAATTTTGATGCAAAACATTGGTTTCAGTTGATCGACTTGTCCCAAAATGGAGTTTGTGAGCCTGGATTCACAGAGGAATTTTCTGATTATGAACTTTTGGAAGTCTTCAATGAGTGGGGCAAAATTAGAGTCACCTGAATTGCTTTCACACTCACAAAATGTCAAAAGGACAATAAAATTAACAACTGCAGCTTTCCAATCAGTCTATGAAACTGAAGTAAGGAATAGGCACATCATTACAAAAGTTTTATGCCATGAAATGAGGCCCTCTTTTGCTTCAAAGGGCTCTTATGTAGAGCAGTTTAATATGATGCAATAATAAAAATTGCTATTATTCTCACAACATTTATATTTTTTTGTCATGTCTTTTATAACTTTATGCCTTACAATTATTATAGAAAATAGAAACTTAAAAGACCCACTATTAATAACCAGTAGATTTTTAGACGAGTGTTCAAATTACAAATGGTAGTTTATATTAAAATCATCCTTTAATTTGTTCCTAGCATAATTCATACTTGTTTGCTTTTGTTTCGTTTATAACAGAAAAAATAACTGTTTAACAATATCTTGCAATGTTATTACCGACGTATCTCAATAAGGTAAAACGCAGCTTATCTGAGCTGTTGGGGTGAGGTGGGGATTTATAATTTCAATTTAATTGCTACTTTTTGATATATTGTATTCATTTCATTTGAATAATATAAATAGACAAACTTTTATGGATTTAAATTATAAATATTTTAAGCCATTTCATATCTAAACGTATCAAAAACAAAGAGTTTCTAGTGCTTATATTAGACGATCTTTTAAACAAAATGCTCAAAAATTGGTGTCAGTACCAATACCCAACTTTCCTCGGATAATACTTTTTGATATTCAAAAAAAGTTGAAAATCAACCTACCCTAATGACCAAGTACAGCTGAATAGTGTCTTCAAACAGATTCGTCTGACTGTTCAGTTTCAGATCCTAATGTAAACAAAACAATATGGAAAGAAAGGGACAATCTTTTTTATTTAATTTGACATATCTTTCTCTAAGATTTCTCGAATATTCAGACGAAAATAAATAAATATACTGTTTAATAAATAATCGAAGCGTCTACTCAAATACGAGTATCCACTAAAAAAAAATTTGTTTAAATAATAAAAATCTGTTGTATTAATGTAACCCCCCCCCAAAAAAAAACCTTTCTTTACACATTACTGTTCTTTTGATATAATACATACACAATCCTGCTAGTTAAGAAACTAAAAAAAATTTAAAAACATCTAAATCTTTAAAAATTATTAATCCAAGTGTTTACTCACATATCATTTCAGTTATTGTAACATACCAGAGATGAGACTAATAATTAATGGGAATGATTTAAGGACAATAATAATAATAAACTCATCAAATCATTTAGACTTTGGCGAATAACAAAAAAAGAACTTAGAGGATTTAAATGTTATTAATTTATTAAACCTAATTTGAAAACGTGATTGATATTAGACAAACATTACAAATGTGCATGCACACCAAACTAAAAGGAAGGTTATATTTTATTCCTATTGCGAAGAGTAAAAATTAATATTAAAGGAGAAGTAACTTTTACATTAAGCAATTTGAACAGTTTGCTACCATGAAACATATTTTGTAAACTAGAGGTCGGCAACTTGTGGGCCACATCTGCCCTGCAAACTTACCCTTTTCTTCTTTCCTTTTCCAAAATTATATTTTTTTTTTGGTCTTAACAAAAACAAGTCCATGGAAACTAAGAAAAGAAAAGTGGATTTTGAGTGCTGATGTTTTAATGAAGGCTAGACACTGCTATTTTTTACTGAGCGCATCAGAAAAGGTATTCCCAGGTCAAGAAACCATTGTCATGAAGGAGTTTTGGCACTATGAAACTTGTCATAATCTTTATAATAATTTCACTGGAAAGGCACAAAAAGATGAAGTTGCATGACTGAGAAAGGAATTAACAAAGCAGTCATCATTTTTCACTAGAAAGGTTGAAGAAAATGACAAACACTTGTGCTTAGCTACAAGGTGTCAAAACTAAGTGCAAAAAGGATTAAACCTTTTAGTGATAGAGTTCTTCAAAGAAGGTAGTGGATGTTTGTCCAGAAAAAAGGGAATTGTTTTCTGCAATCAGCAAGAACAGTAATGGTTAATTGAAGAACTGGCAACACAATGTTAGAGATTGAGAATATTTTTAAAATCTGCAATATTATTCCATTGCTATCAATGAAACCACATATATAACAGATACTTGTCAAGTTATAGTGTTTGTGAGGGGACTAACACCAACATTTGGTATTGTTTAAGAATTTGTACAATTCCTATGAAGGACACTAGCATTGGAGCACATATTTTTGAAGGCATGATAAAATGGATAACTGAAATGAAATTTGATTCATTAAAGCTTATTGAAGTAAGCACAGATGAAAGACCAGCAGTGATTGGAGAGAAAAATGGGTTTGTTGCATTGCAACAATAACACATTGTTATTGATCACAAACTAATCAAACTTCATTGCATTAGGACATTGAATTTTAAGGACATCATGACAGTAGCTGTGAAAGCAGTTAATTCTATAATCAAGAGGACTAACTCATCACCGATTTCAAGAATTTATATGACAAATTTAAGCACAATATGGTGAGCTTACTTATTTTTCAAATGTTCAATGGCTTAGCAGCAGAAAAATGCTGGAATGAGTAAATGTATTGAGAGAAGAGATTGCTATGATTTTTGGAGAGCAAAGACCAAGATAATTCTTACTTTCAGGATTCAGCATTTTAGTGAACATCATGACCTCCATAAACACTTTAAATCTTGAGCTTCAATGAAAGATCAATCTTATATTTGAGATGTTTGGTCAAATTACTGGTTTTGAAAGAAAAATTTGGACTGTGGGTATCACAACTTCAGAAAAGAAACTACACTCATTTTCAAAATCTCCAAAATCATAGGAGAGGTATAATACAAGATATATCTTTGTGAGTTCTAGTCAGAATTTGAGAAACTAGTTTTCCTCCAGTTTCAATGACTTCCAGCAATATGGAAATCAATTTAAATTATTTGGTACCCCTTATAAAAACTAAAGCAAGTGGCACAAAAACATCAGTTGGTGTTAATCGATTTACAATGAAACAAATTTTTTAAAATCAAAATTTAATTCCAAATCCACTGCTGACTTTTACAAGAAATATGTTTTGGCAAGCAGATAATATAAAAGCCTATTGAATAATGCAAAAATTATGGTATCACTATTTGGAAGAACATATACTTGTGAAAAAATTTCTTAAAAATGAAATATACTAAAAGTTATTTAAGAACAATGGTGGGTTAAAACCACTTGGGTGATGTTTTGTTCCTGTCATTGACAAATATTGATGTGGAGAAGTTATTGAACAATAAGCAGAAACAACTGTCGCATTAAATAATTTGCCATTTCTAATTGTATTTCATTTGTAGTAAGGAATTTGCATTTTTTGTTGATTATGTTAGTTGTTATCCTGTTATTCTCGCAGTAAAATAAGGAACCTTGCTTAAATACTATAACATTAACTTCATTGTTTTTTCTTTAAACCTCTCTAATCAAGGCAGCTTTCTGGATGCAGAAGTCTTAGATCGAGTAAGTTGCCAACCTCTGTTGTAAACAACTGAGCCTTATTTTAATCACAGGAGAGTCTCCAATGATCTGCACTTTTATTCAATAGAAAGTAGGAATGAATTAAAGGAATAAGGGAATAAACATGTGTAATAAGATTTCTTTTTTTTAATACAACATCACACATCTATGAGACATCAATAAAATTAGATTCCTTACTGCTTCCAATGGCATTTTTCCAAAGAATATACCATTTGAAAGCTTATATTAGATGTTAGTTTCAACACTTTGCTACATGTTTTTGATTTGGTTGGCAACTGTTGTACGTAAATGTTATTTTCTTATGACAATTCTGGCAGTGTGTTTTGGGTTGTTATATTGGCATCCCCCCATGACGGATCCATACGAAATTGGACTGTGGGCATTAAAGACAGGTAAAACTAAAAGCAAAAAATGAAAAAGAATGAAAAAGAATTATCGTAAAGTTAATGAATTTATGTCTGTAAAAGAGAGGAGGAGTTAAATTGATGTGCAATTGAATAACTGGGTTAGGAAAACATTAGCACAATAAACAAAGATTTTATCAAAAAAGAAGAAAAAATATAAAAGAAAGATTTGAGAAATAGAAAAAGATAGAATTAAAAAGGAACAATATGAAATAAGGAAATACACAAATATCTAAAATTAGAGTTGATAAAATTGGGAGGTGAAAAAAAATTGGAAAGAAAATGTCAATTGACATAATTTATGTTCTTTGTTTCAGTTGTGAATGACTAGCAAATTGTTAAGATTTGTTGGTATATTTTATTCCAATTTCTTTTTTTTTTTTTTTTTTTTTTTTAGAATTAAAAAGGAAGAGTTCATATCACCAATAGAAAAAGAAAGGGGAACTGCATCTACCAATCTTACAAAGATCTATAGATGAGAAAAAAAAAGCAAAGAAAGCAATAGAAACAATAGAATCCATTTCAGTCAAAATGAAAAAAAACAAAAGAATTTTTAATGGTAAAAAGAAAACATTTATATAAACAATAGTTCTGATTATAATTCTTTTTCATTTAATTAGATTTTAAAAGGAAGTGCTGAAAAAAATCCATCATTCAAACTTATGTAGCCTTATAGAGATTTACTTTGATTACCTTAATCTAGTACAATGCTAAAATAGTGGGGTACCCAATGAGGATCAAACTCATTACAGTAGCATTGTAATCCTCATCAGCAAACTGTTCTGACATTAGATTATAATCAAAAGCAGGCATAGCAGATAGTACATCCATTCAAAAATAAAAACAAAAAAAAATGCAAAATATTTTATTTGTTTTATTGTTTTTATCAGATAGGCAATGGCAGACATGCATAATGTAACCAACCATCCCATGTTTTAATCAGATTAACAGAGAGAAAATATTTTCTTGCAAAACTCTGGCAACATTATTTTTGATTACATAATTATTGCTGCTTAGGAAAACAATTAACCCCAATGAAATTATAGGAAAAATGATTTGTGCATGTGCATGTATAAATGAAATGTTTGGTGTATGTTGCATAATATATAGGAAGATGAAATACTCCCCTTTCTTCACTTTACACTTTAAGATCTGTTAAATAACAGAAACAGATATCCTAGCAAGCTTAACAAATGACTTCATGAAGCTAGTTAAAAAAAAAAAAAAAAAATGGTTACTTTGCAGAATCAAGATAGCATTTGGAGAAAATGCACAGAAATAAAGTCCCCAAATTGAATATTTTAGGTGGATTGAATTCAAATAAAAATATCCTTATGTTAACTCTGAAATTAGATAATCAATTTAAGAGAGATCATCACCTAAGAGATCCAGTAACCAAATCTGAGATAAACTGAAAATAGTTATCAGTTGAAAACTCAGCATAAAGATGTACTTTATTTCTAAAGAGTCATATTTCATTCTCTAAGTATTTTTCCTTCATTATAGAGATAGGTAAAATTGTGCAAATGTGTGTCAAGGGTCATCTTTATCTGCAAAAAATCATGTTGGATATGTCTAGATTAGACAGTGACGGAGGCTGAAAAGGTCAATAAGTGGTGATTTTTCTGTGGTGAAAGAGCGATTATGCCAAAGAACCCATTGGGTCCCAAGCAGGTAGAACAATGGGTTTTTGATCAAGAATGGCAAGGATTTCGGCAGGCAAATATTTTTTGTGAATTACAACTTCATAGACATATTCAGAAAACCAATCATCTGTCATGACCAAGTAACCTGGAAAAAATGGTAGAAATAAAATGATAAATTAGAAGCCATTGTTAAAGTGAAAGATAAATAACATGATCAGAATTAATAAAGTTTGCAATGAAAAGAAAAAAAGGTGAAAAAGATGAAAGCAATAATCATGCAAGCAAGCAAACAACATAGTTAAATCAAAATTGATAAGGCAAAAGAATTCACAAACCAGGAGCAAAGTTGACTAAGTGAACACAGTATGTCTGTCTAGTAGTTAAGACCTGGACTGAGGATATTTTTCCTGAATAAAACAGAAAATGTGGCACAAGGACAGAATGGGGAAAAGGCCAGTCTTCTGTCTTAACTTTAAACTTAACTAGCCACAAATGCTGACCCAATCATACTAACAACATTCCTTACACCAAAACAACACATTTTTACGTACCTTTCTCACCACATCCACCATAATACCTCAATGTCTCCATGAAAATACTGACTAGTCCCCATATGTACAGTTTATTGTCTGTGAAGTGGGGGGAGGAAATAAAACAACAATTTAAAAAATTTTAAAAACTAGCCCCAATGAGTATTTACAATATGAAATAAAAACTATTTACAAGAAACTAAACAAAATCATGTTAGTAATAAAAAAAAAACACAATTACTAAATGTAGCAGAAACATCAGTTAACTGGATGAAATTAATGCGGGGCTATGATAATATAAAACATTTGTTCATCCCAAGCACTCACGCAGACACGCACTCATTCAGACACAACAACAAAATAGAAAACACAAACACAAAACGAAAGACGCCCCCATCCACCAGAGAACTGATGTCATTTACCACCTAATGAGGGAGGGGATGGGGAATTAAACTTAAAGAAAAATAGGGACAGAAATAAAAGGGGCCAATGAGCATACATACCCTAGCTAAGTTTATTGAAAAAAAAAGAAAAAAATTTCAAAAAACCAAACATAAGCTAACCTAATTTGGGGATTGGTTGCCTGTGTTCAACCCAGCTAAGCAATATCCTGATGCCTAACCAGCATCAAAGTGCCACTCCAGGTCAACCCCTTTCACATGACACAAACATGCAAGATTCACCCACTGTTTACCGAATTCTGATGAAGTGAGTCGGCGCCTTTCCGTTCTAATCTTAACCTTAAGCTGATGCTTAAAGTATAAGATCAGTTGGAAAGAAGTGAACTTCATGCCTTCATAGAATCCCTTCTGATGTGTTGTCCAAATCATGACTCATAACACCGAACAAGCATAAGAACACAATGTTCAATGTTCGTCAATGGCAGAGCCACATTGCTACACACAGAAGCAGCCTCAAGGACAAAGAACTTTCCAGGTTGCATGGGAACCATGAGGCCTTCAACATACTTGCACAACGGCACTACCACCTTGCAACCAAAGAAGGCCAAGGGTCTCGACTTCCCCACTACAGTGCTGGCAGTTGGGATATTTCCCCAAGCTCGCTGCACAAAGTCTCTTGGCAACCCAGAGGGCCCCACACATCACCAGCCAGGTGAGTGATGCCTCATTGTTATTGAGACATTTCAACCCGGGTGCTCAAGGCCATATTGAGCAAGCCTCCTGCTTCATAAGACCGAGCTCATCAATCAGTTCATTACGAACGCCCCCCACCTAACTAACACCTGATATGATGCCTTACGAGACAACGCCTGGACATTGAAGAAGCCATATGATGCCCATAAGAAGTGTTTCAGAGCATGACGACATTCACGGTAGAAGGAGCACTCGACTCGGGGTAAACGGTGGTTCTCCTCCTCGCACGAGTGCATACTTCTCAATGATGGGATCTTCCAGAAGGCGCCCACCTCATCTGTTTCATGACACATTCGATCCAAGAACCAGGATGTGAAGCATATATTGACGAATCTCAATGCTAGGCATACCTAGACCGCCCTTAGATTGATGAAGGCAACAGATATCCCGAAAGACACTGGCAGCCTTGTCTCCGCACAAGAGCCTCACTAATGCCAATAAAGTGACAGATGGTAAAGGAGAATTAGGTAGATGTGTGAAAGATTCCTCCGAGTCCACAAATTAATTGCGATCTCGGCCTTCTCTTGCACCTCCGACCAATTCATTTATAACTGGAGATCAGGACCGAACCAGACACCAAGAATCTTGACCGACCCATCTGTCCAGAGGAAAGGTCTGGGAAGAGAAACACCCTTCCACGCACCCAACCGCAAGCCAACAGACTTATTCCGGTTGATTTTGGCCCCTGTCACCATCTCATAACCACCGATTTCTTTGCTGTCTTCGTCAATCTCGGCCCTGCTCGACACAAGAACCAAAACATCATCAGCATAGGTGGAATACCTGGGAGAAGTGGTAGCACCAGTTAGGGAAATTCTGTGTAGGACCGGATTCATCTTTAACTTGCGAAGGAAACGTTCCAATGCAAAAACGTAAAGCAAAGGTGAATGCGGACAACCTTGATGAATGGAGCAAGACAATATGAAAGTGGTACCTTCTTGCACGAATATCAATTACAAAATGTTTTGATGTATGATCGTACTCCATTCACTTCCACCAGCACACATACAGAAGTCGGATCCAGGTGCGAAAAGTATGGTCTGAAACCAGCCGCTGAAACGACAGCCTTGAGAAAGCGAGGGTCAACCCTATTGAAGGCCTTGGACTGATCTAAATTGATGAGCGCGGCTTCACTGTCGACTTGCTCGATGATCAAGTGTACCATATGAAGGTTGTCCTAAATAGTCATGCCCTTCACAGCACAAGTCTATTCGGAGCGAATCAGACTAGAGAGGACAGCCTGGAAATGGTTCGCTAAGACCTAGTTAAATTACGAAAGTTACCTAACCCATCCCCACCATTTTTATCCTTACGTAACAAATTGATTACACCCCTGGTGAAGTGTTGGGGTATAGACCCCTGCTTCATCCAGTTGCCAAAAATCAGTGCCAGCAAGGGAACAAAAACGGGCGAATACCATCTAATCCCGAAGATTTGTCCAGGCCAACCTGTTTCAGCATTTCCCAGATTTCCGAATCTGTAATGGGATCCTCGCACCTACCTGCTTCAGCTGCCTCAAGGTAGGGAAAGTCAGCTAAATAGGTGTCAAACTGAGCAGGGCTCAGATCAGGCTCCCTGGTAAAAAGTTCCTCACATATGCTCTCGTTTGTGGTCACGGTGCGCTTATCCGGCAATGTGATGCAAGTGATATGTCGCTAAGATGCACTATAAACCTCCTCTGCATGCCATTCAGCGGCCATATTCATTGCTTCAGAAGACATTCTTTTTAACCTAGCCCTAACTACCACAGCTTGATCTTTCTTGATAAGCAAGGAGGCCAACTCTGCCTTAACTAAGGCTATGTCCCCATTATCACGGGATTTAATCGCCCGATCAACTTTCTGCTCACAAGCCGTTTGTGCCATTAATCTATCTAGATTGAGCCGATGACTATAATCAGCAGCAAAAGTCCTAATTTTAGATTTGTTTATCCCACCAGGTATTTCCCACTACAGCCCCCGTCAGTTTCCTCTGTATCATTAGAAGCAGCTGGTTCTGGAAATCTTGCTCCCCAAATAATGAGCAGTTCAATTTCCAGTAACCAGCCATCTTAACTTAGGCTTATCTAAGTTTACCCGGACCCAGAGTAGCCTATGATCTGAATAAACTATATAATGGAAACTTGGACACACTAAGAGCCCTACATTGACTCTCCTGACTAAGCCTCAGTTGAGGTAGCTAGAACACACCTCAGTAGCCGAGCCACCACTATTAGTCCAAGTCCACACTACCTCCCAATGTCTGCCCACCAGATCTGTGAAGACAAGAGCACACGCAACCTTCAAAGACTTGCTCACCAGCCAAGAGACACTCCTCAAGTGTCCATCAAAACATGCTAAATAGAGGGAAAACCCCCTAGACAAAATGCTCTCATGCACACAACATACATCCACTCTGAGACGCTGAAGGTCACGATAGAGCCTCGCCCTGCGAGACTGACCTCAGGCCACAGACATTCTAAGTAGCTAACCAGAGAGACATTATCAAACCAATTAGGGTTGCTTACCTGAATTAAGCATGGATGGGGTCAGGATACTGGCAATCTCCCCCATCGACCTGTGGCCCATCTCAGTCTTGATGGCACTGTTTTGGGAGAGACTGCCTATATCCCACAGGAAAGTCAACTTTAGTGCTCTATATAGGGAGGGGTGAACAAAAACAGGGACCCTCCCAGCACAAAATTGTTTGTTTCTTCAAGCTTGGATGTTCGACAATGGCAATAGGTGGGGTTATTTTATAAGATGTTATTGCTTTATCAAGCATCGCCCATGCTTGACAAGCCCTCATCCCGGTTCTGATGACTGTTAAAACACATTGGGCTTCAGGAAAGTTCAAAGTTTTCAATATCTCTATCAGCAAATTGCTTGATAGAGAGGAGGTACTTTAAGCTCTTTATTCGGTTGCCGTAATCCCTTGCTTTATCCATCTGGGTGGGGGAAATACGGCATATATCCTCACTTGTGTTATAAATGTGCTCTTGTTTTTTCTGTTTATTTTTATGTCCTATGTTGGGAGGTGGGGGCATTTTGGAATCTTTAATGGGGGAAGGACTGAGAGTTTGGAAAGGTGTGTAGTTTTGTCTGAAAGGGCTGGAGTTGCTACTAAGAGGGGTTGAGGCATGGGATGAATGTGAGTAGTTAGAAGATGTGGAGGGAATGACCTTTTTAAAAGGAGAGGGCTTTTCTTGACTGGAGTCTCTACTAAGAGGGGTTGAGGGATGGGAAGAATGTGATGGGGTAAAGGTTGTGGAAGAGGTAGCCTTTTTAGCAGAGGAGGACTTTTGCTTACTGGAATCTCTACTGAGTTGGGTAGAGGGATGGGAAGAATGCAGTGAATGTGGGGCAGAAGATGTAGAGGAAGTAGCCTTTTTAATAGGGGAGGTCTTTTGTTGGCATTGACTGTATAATCACTTAATTTTCTGTTTTGTCAAAACCTGGGTTGTACTTTTTGTGTAGATCATTAAGAGTAGGTTGAAAGACCAGGATGTCACCCTTAATGTTGACAGAGGGAGTGGGACTGTCAGTGCCTTTCATCCCAGGGAACTGAGGTCCCACTGTCTGATGCTTCCCTCTGGCCCTGCCAGCAACCTGCCATTCCCCCTCTCCCTTCTCCGCAACTGCACTAGCAGTGGGCGAAAGCTCTTCGGGGAATGGGGGCTTAGATGTTGACCCAACCGGGGGTTTCTCCACTCTGATCCCGGGAGCTGGCATGCCCATTACAGATGAGGTGGTATTCAAAGATGTGATCAGAGAGGGACTTTGGTTGACTGGAGTCTGACTTCCAGAGGCCTTCTTCTCTGGGCAGGAAGAGGAGAGGTGACCAGTCTCTTCACACTTCCAACACACTGGTTTGCAGCCAGTCACAATCACCAGCAGCTTCAGGCCTCCAACTTCCAGATAGTTAGGGATGGAGAGGAAGGCTTTTCGGTCTATCATGATGTCAAAACTCCATCCTCCGCTCAAGCTATCGCAGGAAGCACCTAGTATTTCACTATACTGCATCAAGAAAGCCCCGATAAACTGAGGAGGGACCTCGTATATTTCTATTCGTCCTTCACCGATCTTCATACTTGGTTCGCAGAAATATATCTTGTTATTTCTCTGCTTGTTACTTTTACAATCTTCGGGTGTGGGTAGCAATATGTCCTACATGAAAAAGCCCAAGCCTTTAACAATTCGTAGAGGCTTAAACCTGTGGGACTCCATCATTTTACCACTGTGTCTTTCGTTGAACGACAAATTTTGTGCGTATGCTTGTTGATGATAAAGACTGAGACTATTCTTTTTTTTTGATCTTCTTTAGTTCTATGGGGTCCTGCAAGATCCCATCTTCCACAACAAGGTTTGTGAAACTCTTACCACACTCCAAGAACTCTGTTATATCGATAATGCATTTTGGAGGGGACTTCCAACAACAGGGCAAATCTCTGGCCTCTGTGTTATTTCCAGTTTTATTATCTTTTTGACCATTATTAGCCTCTGTATTTTTTTGATGAGGCTTTTTAGCCATTATTAGCCACCATAGTTTTTTGTTTTTTCTTGACTATTATTGGCCTCCATAACTTGGGTCTCTGCTTCCTGGCCATTATTGGCCACCATAATTTTTTTAGTTTGGCCATTATTGGCCTCCATACTTTTAGTTTTTTCATGGCCACCAATAGCCTCCTCATTAACAGGAGCTAATGCTGGTTATTCATCAGGATTGTCTTTATCAGGGGATTTTTTTTATGGAAAATAAATGTTTACTGACAGTCCTAAGGTCGAACACTTTCAGTTTCTTTTTGATAATTAAAAATAAGGGGACTCTTTTTTTTCTCCATTTTCAAAGGAAAGGGGAGGGGTGAAAAAGGAAAAAATAGTTAAGTTTTATAGGAAAAAAAAAAAAGAAAAGAAAAACAGACAAAAATTAACCCAATAAGGTTCATGAGACAATAATGTACAAAAATAAACAGACGAGAAAAATTAAATATTACAAAAAAAGTAAAAATTAAATAAACAAGGTTCACTTAACAGTGAGACAAATTTAATAACAATACAAACAAAAAACCAAAGGTCGACAATATGAACAAGGTTCGCCCATAAGCGAGACTACAAATTTTAAAAAACGACAAAAACAAAACAGAAGGACATACAAAAGTTCAAATAGACAAAGAAACAAGGTTTGCCTAAAGGTGAAACAAATTTAAACACATTTAAACAGACAAAAGAAAATGCAAAACAAGAATGTATGACAGACAAGAACAAATGGACATGGTTCGCCTAAAGGCGAAACAACAAATTTAAAACAATGACAAAACAGAAAAACATTAAAAAGATGGTAGATGAGAAAGCAACAAATTAAACAATAAAACGAAGCATTGTACAAGGAAAAAGTAGGAAAACGCCATACAAATAAAATATGAAACTATAAATGTAACAATTTACAATATGGCTGCCGATAAAAAAACGGTCAACCCTAAAATGATAAACAAGAAAGAAAAAGAGGACAGAATATACAAAAACACAAAATTTACAAACAAATATATTACAGAAGAAATTAACAGATAAAATACAGAACTTTATGGATATTTAAAAGAAAGAACAGAGAACAAAGTAACACATAATAATAAACAAAGAAAAATACAGTCGAACAAAAACATGTAGAAAGAAAAATAAACAGATAAATTCTAGGAAGAGGGTACGGGAAAAAATAAATTTAAAAAAGGAAAATAAACTATAAGAGAAAATCAAAAAAGTTAAATAATAAAAGAATAATAGCAAAATAAAGTAAAAATAAAAATGGAAATGGGTAAGGAATTGAAAAGGAAAAAAATCAAAACAGTCAAAACGAATGTAAGAAAAACAGTAAAAATAAATCAAAACTTAATAGAATAACAACAGCAAACGGTTCAAAGGATTCTCAAAGTGACAGAATAAGTGTCAAACAAAGGCAGATCTGGACTGAGCCATGTCAAAATGCAAGCAGTCCCATTTTATCGGCTAAGAAAAATATCCCAGCATGCATTCTGTGTTTTTCTAACTATAAGAGGAGGAGGAGGAAAACTTTTACAATCCATTCCCATCCCATTTGAGTCATTCCCATACTTATTGCAGCCATTCCTGCTGCAGATTGGGATTTTTAGAAATATCGTGGCCATTAGAGAAGTATTGGAGTATGATTGATTTTGTTTTTAATCTTTCCCATTGGGAAAAGAGTTTTCTACATTGAGGAATTTTTGTAAGTGACATGTGTTTATCTGTGTTTTTGTCGTTTCACTTGTGAATATTGTTTTGAATATTTCTGTTTATTCGTTGGACCTGTTTTGTTGAACTTTTTTCATTGTGTGTGCAGGCATGGGACTCCTCTATGGTAGAGTCTCCTCAACAGCATTCAGCTTTGTCCCCATCTTAAGTTTCGGCATGGGTCACTAATAAACCCATGAAAAAGAGCCCCCAAGATTATGTGGCGCTATAAGAAAAATATGCATCTTAAAATTATGGTAATCAACTTCTGACAATCCCTGAGGCATTGGAAGCAGTAGCCAGTCAGAAAATATCCCTGCTGATGACTGACATAACAACATGTTGATTCATTGGTGTTAGCAGGGACATGATGGAGGAGGCTCTAAGGGATCTCCAAATACAAGCCAGACATTCCAATGCTATGTGGGAAGCAGCTAAGAAGTTGGCTGTCTGTATCAAAATCAGTACAAATGGTAACAGAATATTTGAGTACCTGGAGGATCAAAGTAACCTTACATGGAGTGCCCTTCTTAGACATAACGGAGGAGTATTTTTCTCCCAATATGGTCAAATGGATAATGTCTCCGCTGCATTGAGTAAGGCTGGCAGGTGAAGGACAAATTTATGGAAATACCCATCATCCTAACTTGCCACAGAAGAAATATTCTGGTCATTGTGGAGGGTCACCACCCTCACTGCTGGTCCTGTGAGATTGCAGGACACTTGGCCAAGATGTGCCCTATGAAGAGCCTGGCTCCAGCACCACCTACAACAACAACAGCAAAGCCAGCAGTGCCAACAACCTCAGCAGCAATAACTCCAGTAGTAACTAATGAAACAGCAAATAGAGAGAGGTAGTAAGGAGGGGAAAGTCTACAAGCTCTCCTCCCTAGCAGGTGATCCCTCCCAAAGGGGCTGCTCCATCAAAGTAGCCACAGAAAAAGCAGCAGCAAAAGGGGCCGTAACAACAACAGAAGCAGCTGGAATATCATACTCACCAGAGCAAGTGATGTTGCCACAACTTGACCATTATATGTAGGTGGAGGCTTCTCCTCCATCTCGATCTTCCTCAATAAAAAGGAAGATAGACGAGGAGGAGGAAAAGGATGAGACAGCTGGCAGAAAAGAAAAGAACACTGGTCAAAGCTGGGTGGAAAGGACCCTAGTACCAGACAAGAGCAGATCTGCCCCAGTTTTGCAGGCAAGGAGTCCAAATCAGAGATCTCAGATGGGTATGGTGAGGAGAGCTTCCCTTCTTCTGATTGTGCTCTGTCTTCTCCTTCTCCCAACCCTTCATAAAGCAAGAAAGAGAAAAAAAAAAAAAAAAAAAATCCCCCTAGAGGGAAGAAGAGGTGCTGTATCAGAGGAAGGCCCTCTTGGAACCTCTGTTTAAATGTACTTCAGTCAGTTGGGGCCATTCCTGGTTTATTTGTCACACTTCGTCTTAATGGGTGACTGGAATGCCAAGATAGACAAGAGGCAGGGCACTAGCAGGAAGTCATCAGGCGATCGTAGGTTGGTTGTTCTGATCAGTGAGTTTGGGCTTGTCGATAGATACCGGGCAGAGGCTGGGGGGGGGATTCCCTAGAGATAGCTAGACAGGCTCTGGAGCATGAGACTAGCAATTGTTATCAGGGTCAGATAATTAAACATAGGTTAAACAAGATGTCTAATAAAGTTTTGTTTTAGTTTGAATATGTTGTTACTTTAGTTTCTCCGCCATTATTACATGCATCATGAAAAAATTTATATATTTTTGTTTGAAAAAATTTTTTTAAAAAAATAAAGAAAAAGACATTTTGAACAAGCTTACAAAAATCTTATTAAAGTCTAATTGCGATCTGCAAAATATTTCAATAATGAAACAGTTTGTTTTGTTTATTAATTAAAAATAAAACCTTTTTTTCAACATTAACTTTACTGAATGACATTTATCAAAGAGGCTTTTTGTTACTTAGATTGTTTCTACAATATTTCAATCTATTCTATGGTTTTCTTCAGATATCCTATCAACATTGATTTGTTTGTTTGTTTTGTTTTGTTTTATGGCATATCAACCTCAATGGGTCATTTAATGCCGACAACTTTTTTTTTTTTCTGATAATATTTTTGTTTTTTTAGAAATCCATTTCTATCAATATCTCTTTCCTCAGAAATATATAGCTGGTAATAGTATTTTTCGAAAAATGTATAGCTGATTATAGTATTTTTCAAAAACATATTGCTGGTAATATTTTTTCTTTCAAAAATTTATTTCTGGTAATAATTTTTTTTATTTATTCCTCTACAGTTCTATTGAAGTATCTTATGTGTATTTGTGATCATTGTTTTCATGTTTGGTTCATTGGATTACTTTGTGTTTTAAGGTTTGTTTAGGTTTTTCATTTCAAAAATGCATTGCTGGCAACATTTGGTTTTCAAAAATGTATTGATGGTAATAATTTTTTACAAAGAGTTTCTAGTATTAAAAGCCATTTTTACACTTTCACAGTGTTTTGAGCCCAGTTACAGTTCCATTGAATAAGGTTTTGTTGAAAAACGTATAGCTGGTAATATTTTTTTTTTTTTTTAAACTGTATAGCTGGCAATATAATTTTCCAAAAGCGTATAGCTGGTAATATTATTTTATCAAAAACATATAGATGGTAATATCATTTTTCAAAAATGCACTGCTGGCAATATTATTCCTTCGAAAATGTATAGCTGGTAATACTATTTTCCCAAACACGTATAGCTGACAACCTTATTTTTTTCAAAAACGGCCTTTCTGTTGGACGTAGTTTATTGCCATACCCAGTATGTGGATGTAGTTTATCGTCGTACCCAGGACACGGATGCAGTTTATGGGCATACCTATGGACTCTAATGTAGTTTATCGTCATTACCCAGGACATGGGCTAGACTGGGTGTTCACTATTTGCCCATAGCTGGGACCCTAACAGGTGCTAGCACCTCAGGTCAGGGGTGGACCTGGGAGCACCAGTAATTAAGAGGTGGTCCCATGCTCCTTAAACCCTCCTGAACAGTGGCCTTGCTGTTGGATGCAGTTTAACGTCATACCCAGGATGATATCAACATTGAATGAGAGGGACTCTTTTTCCACTAGTGCAAAGCAAAAAAAAACTTCAAAATATAAAACATTATCAGCAATATTTGTAAAATAAGTGATTCTACATGCCAAACTGCTTATTCCATAATTTTTAATATGAAAATGTTCAATTCATTTTTTGGTTAAAGCAAAAATTTCTATAACATGTTCTTAAGCAAAAAATAGAAAAAGCAAGTGGACACAAGTATTGATGGCATGGATAGAGTTCACAGTCCAACAGAACCTTGTACAAATGAATTTGGTTAGTATAGAACAAACATGTCATTGTTTTTTTGTTTCACAATCTTTATACCATCATTATGACAACAATTCTTCAGAACTATCTTTCTCGGCAAAACACTGTTCTACATGCCTTTTGCACTCTTCCAGGAAATTGAAAGACCAGAATCCAAATATAAACCAAAATCTGGTGAATATGGCAGAGGAGTGAAAAGTTCACAGCCAAGCAATTTTTGCTTTGTCAGAAAAGAAAATTCAGTCAAGTATTTTTTCCTAATGGAATATTAAATCACTTTTCTCAACTGTAATCTTCAGTTGTTCTAATTGGGAGCAATACTTGTTCAAATTTATTTCTTCCCTGCAAGACAAGTTAGAGTTGAGGACACTTTTCCAATCCTATTATATCTACAGTATCTTTTGTTTTAATGAAGATAAGCACAACACATAACACACACCATGTTCCATCATTTATGATCGTTTCTTCATAGATTTTTCTTGCATTTGTGTTACATGTTTAGCTTTCTTAAAATAAAAAAAAAGTTGAATATGTGAAAAATGTTGCTTATTTTTTTTTTCATTTACAATATTAAGATCAATAAACAAAGATATGCTAATTTCTATTTAAGCACACACTATAACAGCTGTGACAAACCAATCAAAAACTGATCTCTGGTTAGCTTATGCTTCTAATGCTTAAAAAGTTTTTGTTGTTAGATGCAACAAAAACTTTTTTAAGCTATCCAGTATCAAAGAATAAGTTAGAATTCAATTAGGGAATTTAGATAACAAGATTTTTTTTTAATTATCATCAACTAGCCTTAAATATTTAATAGTAAGAAACAAAAATCCACAGTTAACAAAAATCAATATAAAAAAAAACTTTGTGCTTTTGGTAAAAATGTAAATGTTTGTCCTCCTCAGCTGTCAGCTTTGAATTATTTGCTTCAAATTTTCATTTTTATGGAAAGATTTACACAAAACAGGTACCAAAGTTTGTATTTTTCAATACAAGCATGAGACAAAAGTAAGAAAGTAGTAATTTGGATATTACCTTTATCCCCATCCTCATCACCCCATGAATTCTCAACCCTCCATTTGTCAGTTTTTTCACCCTGAAGAAATAAAAAATTGAAATAAAATCTTAAGCCAAAGATAACTGCTGCAACAACTGAAGATACTTAAAAATCCTAAAAGTTCATTGATAAATCTTTCATGCCAGCAATTTTAATTTTTTAGGAGATTTATTACAATATTGTACACCAACAGCTTGTTTTTATGTCATGCACTTTATTGTATGCCATAATATGATAATTATATAAGCCATTTTTATAGTAAAGACAATATGATAATTACATCATACAGAATACTGTTTCATCTATTGATTTAGTTTTAAATATAATTTTTGAATTTGAATAATTTTTTTAATGTAATTCATAAGTTCTTTACACTATTTCTATTCAGGTATTGTATTTGTTGTTATCACAAAGTTTCGCCTGTTATGCTCTCAAGCCTTCATCATTTGTATATTGATCTGGGTAACCTACAGGGAATTCTGAACAGAACCTTTTATTAGACTTTTCTTGTTCCGCTGCCCATTTCTAGGGATATCGTCTAGTTCTTATTTTTAGTACTGCTCAGTTATTGCTTACCCATATCCACTGAGTCCAAGTACAGACTACATGGCCTAGGGACTCACAAATACTATGTCATCAAATTCACAAATGAACACTTTCATCTACTAGGTTATTGTCCAATACATAGTAATTGTGAGTTTGATCCCAGTTAAAATGTTGTGATGAAAGCAACCAAGATATGGAAAATAATCTGAATATAAGTAGCGTAAATAATGATAACTCCTCATCCCAGAAATTCAGACAGAAATAATTTTTAAGTGTTTTTAAAATTTTAAAAGTATTTTTTTTAAAGTTAAATCTTTTAAGTTATGATTTTTCATTTATAAAAAAGCCAACTGAAATGTTACACAATAGCTGACAAATTAACATAATACATTATTTTCCAGTTGGTTTAAATAGTGGGTTTTCCAAATGTGTTACAAAGTGGCAAATGTTACAACCGAGTCAAATTGGTATCAGTATATATATATATATATATATATATATATATATATATATATATATATATATATATATAAAAGAAGTAAAATGACAAGCATACAAAAAACATGTTTGGAAAAGTAATAAAAGAATTTCAAGAGCCTAATCAGTCTGACAATTGTCGAACCAGTTTAAAAAGATCACATCAGAAGGTCACCAGTATGGATAGGTGGTAGGATAATTATTTTATCGGAAACTTTTGGAATAAAATGAACTGACTCAAGAGTTTAGAATAAATTTTTTTTTTTATTTTTTACGAGTGATAAGCGAGTCTTTTGGTATTCGGCATAACAAAAAGTTTGTTAATAAGGCAGATATTAGTAGCAGTCTGAAGAAATGTCCATTTTGGTAGTTTGAAGAAAGACCATGTTAAAAGTAGTAGTAATATCAGAAATTAGGTTAGTGTCAATCTACTGCATTTTTTTTTTTTTTTACTCTGAACAGGGTGGAAATGTCATTAAAAAATGACCTCTTAACTGCTTCTTCATGCATTATGCATGGCTGCATTCTTTTGTTCCATTCTATCCTTTCTGCCTAGAAGTGTCAGGTTTATATCCTCTTGACAGATTCAAGAATTTAGTGTGAATGTTGGTTTTGGCTAACATCAAAGGTGTCTGTCAAAATTGGCCAAAATTTTTTTTTTCTGGCATTTTTTTTTTTTTATAATGGAGGTTGAGAAAAGAGAGAGATGTTGAGAGAGCGAGAGAGAGAGAGAGATAGAGAAAGAGATAAAGGTTTTAAAAGGAAAGTGCAAATACCTTATTTTAATTTGAATTTTTTTACTTTTGTTTATATATTTTATTTTTATCAGGACACACCAGTCATTTACATTCCAAATTTTGTTTTGAACAACTGACAATGGCAAAAGAATGACAAAGGTTGTATAGCAATACAAAAAGAGGAGGTTATCTGAACAAAATTTGAAATGAAATGAAAAAGCTTGTAACATTGCATATTCTATGGGCCTTATAAGAAATAGAATGCAGCCATTATCTGAAAACAAATTTACCTGTCTAATTTTAGATCAGGTTTGCTTTGAGGAGCGTATTTGTCAGTTTTCTTTATGCCAGACTGAGGCTTATTGACAGATCTCATTATATACATAATAAATATTAACTAAAAAAAGAAACACACTAAATGAAAAAAAAAAAAAAAAAAAGCAGAAAAATTAAATATCCCCAAATTGTTGACAACCTTAAAAAATGTAGATATGACAGGAAATGATGGTTTGAAAAAGAAAATTTCATCAGCAAATAGAAAATGAATCTCACCTCAACATTGACACCTGTGAATAACATGGCATGAGTCATCAAAGATTCTCTGTAAATCAATCGTTCTGCTTTATTCAAAGTCTGAACTTCACAGCCAAACACTTTCTTGTAGTCATGGCTAAAATAAAAAATATTAATATTATCTAATAAAAAAGTCATACATTGAAATCAAATGGCTATAGTAATTGAAATTTTGTTTTAGCTGTTGACAAATTTTAGTTTAAATTAAACAGAAGTACAAACTGATTGATAGAATCAGTTGCTTGTCTTTTTTGTATTAATTATTTCTTAGGTTTTTGCTGAAAATTATGTCCTCACAAGTTCCTTATTTCAAATCATGGTTTTAGTCTCTAACAGAGTCAAACCAGTTTAAGAAAATTTTAAAATTTGTTTTTATGCACATCATTATGGATTTCAAATTTTTTCTTTCATTAAAATTGTCAATTTCAAGAAAAATGGCAATAAATTTGATTTGACATTGTGATAAGTTTTATCATATAATAATACAACACTAATCTTCTGTTTAAGTGAATGAAAGATTAAAAAAATCCCAAAAAACCTTACACTTTCAAATCCAAGACTCCATGTTGTTTTCCTTGGAATTGCTTACCAACATCACATCCAAACCATACACTCTGAAAAAGGGAAAAAGTATTTTTGTCATTTGAACAAATTCATTATTTTTGAGAATACTTATTAACACAGTTATGTAGCAATAAAAAACATCTTGGTTATCAGATATGTTTAATATGAAATATAATAAAACTTAGCTCAGAATACAAGAAAAAGATAGTAAAATAATAGTGACAATACATAGTAATATTCACTGTTGTACATTTAAAGTTGTCTTACAAGATGATGCTGAAAAGTTCTCAGCCTGACCAAAGACATTTGGTTAGATTTCAGAAAGCTTAAGACTTTCACCACCTCTTCATACATTCAATATATATATTATAATTAAGTAATTCATCAAGTCTAGAAGAAACCTCAACAGAATGCAGAAACCACTGGACAGCCATTTTGTCATATATTTGGGACTCATCAGCAGTGCACATCCACTACCGAGAATTGAAACCCGGAAAGTTACATTATCAGGCAAACATCTTACCAACTGTACCAACAGGCCTTGGTGACAAAGAGGTAGCGAATTAGACTCGATATAGCGCCACTTGATCACATATTCCATGGTGGAACTCATCTGAATTTCCCTTACCCATAGGACTGTGCCCCCATGAGCCACAACTACTATCCCCAAGCTGCTCCATCCAGAACATTAGAAGCCGGTTCAAGCAAGGATATACAAGTGATAGAAAAAATTATTAGGAGGATTTGAGATAATATAATTAAGTAATTTGAGACTAGAAGAATGCTAATGCTCTGGCTGGAGCGGCTTGGGGATAGTAGTGTATATATATATATATATATATATATATATATATATATATATATATATTAATAAATAAAGAAGAAAAGTGGGGGGGAGGTTCAATTTAAAAGCTGCAAAAATGTTTTAAATGTAAAATCTAACATACAGTTCATGGAATATATATTTTTTATTTTCCACTCTATAAACTGACAATTGGTATAATTTATAGAAAACTTAGATTTTATTTGATTGATGCCACTGGTCTTTCAGCCGGACATGACAGTGGAAGCAAAACACAAACATTAGAGAAAAAAATAAACTGATGATGCTATCTTTAAAGATGACATCATCAGTCTATTTTTTTTTCTAATGTTTGTGTTTTCACAATTCATAATTATTTTGAATAAATGAAAATGGTAAAAAAGCATTTTGGTTTTTGTGAAAGAACCAAGAAAGACAATACTACACAATTATCCTAAAAAGAAATGCATTTTCAAAATTAAAATTATTTATTTAACCATTCAAGATTTGACAAATAACTGCAAATAAAAGTATGCAAATCTAATATCACTTGAATTAAGTCAATTTGAAAAGTTATAGTCAATCATAAAAGAAACTACATTGTGATTTCACTGAAGACAATAAGAAGTAATTGTCTGCTGAGAAATGAAAGAAGATGCTCACTTTTTTCTTTAATTATTTCACCCTCAAGCAATTCAATAATGCCACTAACATGCAAGGGGTTATTGTGAGTGAAAGTGGATGAGAAGACTATAGTGACGATTTAGGAAAACACAAGATTGCAGATGACAATTGTTGTGGCCTGGCCAGAAAGAAACAACACGGAAAGAAAAAGGTAGGTTGAAAAAGTGTATTGAAATAACCAATATATATAAGTCAGAGAGTTATTAGTCAGCAGATAGAAGTGTCCGTCCACTGCGTCTCGACTGTCTCTGTAGGAAGTCTTGCAGGTTGGTTTTTATGAAAGGAGGAAGGGTTCATTCCCATATAGGTAGGAACCATAACACCCCGCCCTCCTAAAATCTTAACTCTGTAGGAATCTGAAGAAGAAAAAAAAATTTTTTTTTTTCGGTAATGGATTTGCTGACTTTGCAGATTTTGCTACTGTTTTCTCCAGAAAGTGAAACCTTTTGAAACAAGACACTTACTCACTTTCACTGGTCCAGGTTTTTAAGTCTAACAACCCTTTCCTGATCATCAACTAAGTTTGCGGAAACTGATGCAACTTTCTTGCTCTGTTTAAGAATAGAGGCCCGTGTTCCTTGAGCCAGTTTCTTTGACTACTTTTCTCCAACAAGAACTTTCTTCTTTTTCATATTCTTGTCAGCATGAAGCACTTTCTTCTTTACCATGGCTAATTTCTTCAGTTTCATCTGTCTTAGCAGCTAATTTCTTTAGCCATTTTAGACGGACTGTTCGGTTTCTAACTTTGATAGAAAACCAGTTTTTACTAATCTTTCAAGTTCCTTGTTAATTTGGTCAAACAAGGCAAAAGACACACTTCGCTTCTTTTTGAATACTGGCTGGACGTCATCATTTAGTTCTTTTTTCAGTTTTTAAGCTACGGTATTCCAATTTTCAATTTTTCGGCAGTGTGAATTTACAGGTAAGTCCCAAAGTTGGAATAGTGTCATCCAGCCAGTGCTAAATAAGTTGTCAATATTTATCAGGACAAACAATTTTAATTTAAGAGTCTTCCGTGTGAATGTTGTATTAGTCAATTCTACCTCAAATTTAATTTTTATCCCCTGTTAACGATCTTGCAATAGTGCTATATATTAATCAAGCACAATTTTTTTTATATATATATATATACACATACATATATCTATATAAATATATATACACATACATATATCTATATAGATATATACATACATACATATATCTATATAGATATATACATACATACATATATCTATATAGATATATACATACATACATATATCTATATAGATATATACATACATACATATATCTATATAGATATATATACATACATATCTATATAGATATATATGTACATACATATATCTATATAGATATATATATACATACATATATCTATATAGATATATATATATATACATACATATATCTATATAGATATATATATATATACATACATATATCTATATAGATATATATATACATACATATATCTATATAGATATATATATATATACATACATATATCTATATAGATATATATATATATACATACATATATCTATATAGATATATATATACATACATATATCTATATAGATATATATGTACATACATATATCTATATAGATATATATGTACATACATATATCTATATAGATATATATGTACATACATATATATATATATATACATACATATAGATATATATATATATATATATACATATATCTATATAGATAGATATATATATATATACATACATACATACATACATATATCTATATAGATAGATATATATATACATACATATATCTATATAGATATATATATATATATACGTACATATGCCTATATAGATACATATATATATCTATATAGATACATATATACGTACATATATATATCTATATAGATACATATATACGTACATATATATATCTATATAGATACATATATACATACAGATATACATATACATACATATATCTATATAGATATAGATATATATATATATATATATACATACAGATATATATATATACATACATATATCTATATAGATATATATATACATACATATATCTATATAGATATATATATATACATACATATATCTATATAGATATATATATACATACATATATCTATATAGATATATATATACATACATATATCTATATAGATATATATATACATACATATATCTATATAGATATATATATATACATACAGATATATATATACATACATATATCTATATAGATATATATATATACAGATATATATATACATACATATATCTATATAGATATATATATATATACATACAGATATATATATACATACATATATCTATATAGATATATATATATATATATATACATACATATATATATATACATACATATATCTATATAGATATATATATATATATACATACAGATATATATATACATACATTTATCTATATAGATATATATATATATATACATACAGATATATATATACATACATATATCTATATAGATATATATATACATACAGATATATCTATATAGATATATATATACATACAGATATATATATACATACATATATCTATATAGATATATATATACATACAGATATATATATACATACATATATCTATATAGATATATATATACATACAGATATATATATACATACATATATCTATATAGATATATATATACATACAGATATATATATACATACATATATCTATATAGATATATATATACATACAGATATATATATATACATACATATATCTATATAGATATATATATACATACAGATATATATATACATACATATATCTATATAGATATATATATACATACAGATATATATATACATACATATATCTATATAGATATATATATACATACAGATATATATATACATACATATATCTATATAGATATATATATACATACAGATATATATATACATACATATATCTATATAGATATATATATACATACAGATATATATATATACATACATATATCTATATAGATATATATATACATACAGATATATATATATACATACATATATCTATATAGATATATATATACATACAGATATATATATATACATACATATATCTATATAGATATATATATACATACAGATATATATATATACATACATCTATCTATATATATATATATATATACATACAGATATATATATATACATACATCTATATAGATATATATATATACAGATATATATATACATACATATATCTATATAGATATATATATATACAGATATATATATATATACATACATATATCTATATAGATATATATATATATATATACATATATCTATATAGATATATATATATACATACACATATATCTATATAGATATATATATATACATACATATATCTATATAGATATATATATACATACATATATCTATATAGATATATATATATACATACATATATCTATATAGATATATATATATACATACATATATCTATATAGATATATATATATACATACATATATCTATATAGATATATATATATACATACATATATCTATATAGATATATATATATACATACATATATCTATATAGATATATATATATACATACATATATCTATATAGATATATATATATACATACATATATCTATATAGATATATATATATACATACATATATCTATATAGATATATATATATACATACATATATCTATATAGATATATATATATACATACATATATCTATATAGATATATATATATACATACATATATCTATATAGATATATATATATACATACATATATCTATATAGATATATATATATACATACATATATCTATATAGATATATATATACATACATATATCTATATAGATATATATATACATACATATATCTATATAGATATATATATATACATACATATATCTATATAGATATATATATACATACAGATATCTATATAGATATATATATACATACAGATATCTATATAGATATATATATACATACATACAAATATATATATACAGATATCTATATAGATATATATATATACATACATACAGATATATCTATATACATACAGATATCTATGTAGATATATACATACATACAGATATCTATATAGATATATATATACATACAGATATCTATATACATACAGATATCTATATAGATATATATATACATACAGATATCTATATACATACATATATACATACAGATATCTATATAGATATATATATACATACATATATCTATATAGATATATATATACATAAAGATATCTATATGCATACATATATAGATACAGATATCTATATAGATATATATATACATACAGATATCTATATAGATATATATATATATATACA
>OZ010574.1:74688320-74778320 GCA_963932145.1 Acanthosepion lycidas | reverse complement strand
ATTTATTTTCCTTTACCTTAAAACCATAATTTTGTATCTGCCTGTTAACCTTTTGAACGTTTCCCAGTGTTGTTCAATATTTTTGCTATTTATCAGGATGTCATCTAGGTATGCGATCGTGAAATCCAGTCCGCCTAGCATAGTGTCCATTATTTGCTGAAATATCGCCGGCGCGACCTTGATCCCGAATGGTAATCTCTGGAACTTATATAATCCTTTATGTGTGTTTATGCACAACAACCTCCAGCTTTCCTCATCTACTGGTACTTGTAGGTATGCTTCGCTCAAGTCTATTTTTGAGAAAAATTTTCCTCCGTTCAACTTTGTGAAAACTTCCTCTGGACTAGGGTAGAGGATAGTGATAATCCTTAATCACTGCATTCAATCCCGTCGAGAAATCAGCGCATACTCGTATCTCACCCGATTTTTTTTTCACGTAAACCGTAGGTACGGCCCATTGACTATATTCCACCTTTGTCAATATACCGGTTTTTACGAGTCTATCCAACTCTTCGTCTATCTTTTCTAATGATTCGAAAGGTACATTTCTTTTCTTCTTGAAAATTGGTTGTACATTTTCTTTTAGTTCGATTTTGGCCGTCATTTTTTTACACGTCCCGAGGCCGGCTGAAAATACGTCGGGGAAACTCTCCTTTAATTTCTCCTTCAATTTCTCTGCCTCGGTCGATAACCTTTCCACTTTTTGACAGAACGTATTTATCGGCAAATCCCAGAGGTCAAATTTCTGCATCCAGTCAGTTCCAAATAAATTTTCCGTATTTTTTAGAACATACATCTTTAATTTCTTGGTCACCCCGTTGAACGTCACATTTGTGGTAATCTCCCCTTCAAATTTGATTTGTCTTCCTGTTACCGACCTGGCTATTTTATTTGTTCTCAACATGGTCGGTTTGTTTAATTTCTTCCACGTCTGTAAGGTAATAATGGTTAAATCTGATCGGGAATCTAATTGTAATCTGATTTTCTTGTACGTATTTTCGTATATTTATCCCATCCGCTTGGTCAGTTCTAGTGACTCTTACTCGGCTTCTGTTTTCTTTCTTCGTTCTACAGTGCGAACTTTTATGTCCCACTTTATTGCACGACAGACAAGTCTTATAGAGATATGGACAATATTTGTACAAATGTAAAGTCCCACAGCGATAGCATGGATTGGATGGTGGTTTCTTCTGAGGTTTCATTTGATTTTTTGTAGTAAAATAATTGGTTTGGGGTTTTTTTGAGGAGGGAGAAAAACGTGTTTGTTGTTGCACTTTTCGTATGTGAGCAATGCCAGTCTCTTCGATATCTTTCGAGTCTTTTTTACGCTTATACATCTCTGACAGTCAATTTTTGTAGCGTCAGTTTTGGTTCACTCTCCAGTTTTGCTAGACTTCTCAGTCTGATCTCCGCATCTTTAGTCGAAACCAGGCTTTGGTCGAATATCAAACTTTTAAAATTGTCAGGGCTGAGTTCAGATAACTTAGTCATCGCAGTGTTTGTTTACTACGGAAGCGAATGTTATATAGTCTTCGCTATCCTTTTTTGTTAAATTTAAACATTTCCACCTTTTGTGGAATAGTGAAGTGTTCGAACTAAATAATTCCGTTAAAATTTTCATGGCTTACCTGAAAGTCAACTCATTCGTTTTCCTCGGTAGGATGTAGTCTACGAATTTAGTGTATTCGCTTGACCCTAGTTTCCTCAGTAGTTAGACGTACTTTTTTCTCATCTGACCAATTCCCGCAATCAAACTCATACGAATCTTCATATCTTCTGAAGTAAGCCGCGAAGGTTTTGTCTTCGGTGCATGTGAAGTCTTTGATTGAGCTCCATATAGCATTTTGCGAGAATGCCGCTTCATTTTCAGAATTTTGTCCTTTATTTGTTACTGCCCGTAGTAGTAATTCTTGTAGTTCGAGTTGCTTTTCTTCGTTTTTCTGTTGAATTTCTAATTGTTTTTCTTCGAGCCTAGTCTATCTTTCCTCATTTCTTTTTCTGCTTGAAAGATGTCAATTACTGTACAATATATTAAGCAATATACAGACAAGACGGTGATGATAGTCTGCACCGCAGCTCATGACGTCACACATGACCACGCGAGAGTGAATTCGAGAAGTATTAAGTATGGGAAGTATAGCCGTTAGTATAAACCAATGGCTTCTGTTACCAGTTATAGACATTTAAGGATATTTGTAGAGATTCCATAGTTGATTTTGTTTAGGTTAGGTTTTAACTGTTTGATGTATATAGCTTCAAGGATTTTTAGTTTTTGTTTATTGTTTTCATGTTTCATAATTGTGTTTTCGACAAGGATTTGTGTCGATCGGCCTTTCTCAGCCTAGGAAGATCTTCTATCATGAACTTAGTGGCGAGGACCACGAAGACCGTCTCGGCTTGTCGGCGGACGAGTTTCGCTCGTTTTGGTCTTGGGCACCAGCGACGGACTACTTCAGCAACACTGAGTTTTCTTTTACCTGACAATTGGTTTGGAATAGGCTATCTCTTAATGACAAGTCCTTCATATGGGGTTTGACGGATTATCAGACTGTGAACGATGAAATCTTAGCTTAGAAGAAACGGCTTCGCATGCCTTCTACCATAGTCGACGGCTCGTATTGCTCCCGAAAAGCTCGTACTCATTGACCGCGCATACGTGTGACAATGTGTCACCTCTGTATTCTTGGGTGAAGCGAATGATGTTTCTGTCGCTGCTAGCCACAGCCCGAATGGTGATTTGGACGACACGTCAGGAGGAAGTCTTGTGAGGTAACCGTCTTTCTTATCAGGATCTGACCCGCTTCTTTGAGCATCGGCTCAAGATTAGAACTGATAGAAAGCGATTGATTTCAACAGATTTCAGCGAAAGGTGCGTGACTGAGGCTAGTCAGTTTCGTGTGAACGAGGCTAGCCTTGATTTTCTTTTGTAGGTCTCCTTGTCACATTGGGGCAGCTTCCTGAGGAGTCCTCCCCTGGTTAGATTAGAACCTACTTGTGTATCTAGTTAATGTGAGTAAGTATCGTTCCCGGCTCTTCTTTGATTATGATTCAAGTCAAGATTCCTAACCTCCCTATTTTGTTTTTGGCTCCCATTTGTTTCATCTCGGCTGGGTCAGGAGTTTTCTTCGCCATGGCTGCATTTTATTTTATTCTTTCCCATTCCCATAGCGAGAGAGCTTCTTGATTTTGCTGAGAGGCAGAATACAGTGACCTCTCCCTTTTTGAGGGTTGGACGGGTCCAACTAACATTAGTTATCTTTATTTTGTTTGTTTTGATATTTTAGTTTTGTTTTGGGGTTCATCCCTTCCCCTCATTATAAATCATCAAATTTTTATGCATAAATTATGTGACACTATTTAGCTATGGTAATTGGCTAACTAATTAACCATAGAAATTAAAAACGGGAAATACTTAAGGCGAGAAAGAGCTATATCGAAAGATAGACTGAGCGACATTAAAAAGAATTTATTTTATTTACAAAAGAAAGATACTTTTCTCAAAAGACGAAAAATCCGTAAGAAAATCGAGACTGTGATTCTATCAAAATTAATTAATGTCACGATAAGGGAGTGACGCGCCAAACGGAACAGAATTCAGAAAGAAAAACAAAGCCAACTGTGACACTATTTAGGGTTGCGTGAAAAAAAAAGAAAAAAAGGCGAGAATTAAATTAGGAGATAAGAATCTATCACAAAAAGACGATGTTATTTTTTTCTAACAAGGAAAAGTGGTAAAGATTTTATTTTCATTAGCGAAGAAAGTAAGATACTGGATTTAATCTGATTTATGTTACGGGGCGGCGAATAAGATATAGCCATCTGCCCATGGCAATAAGGAAAGTTTCAAATTGTCAGAGTGGTCTACGGGACAGAATGCTAAGAGATAAAAATTAATTAGGTCATGCTCTGACCGAAACCAAAATGTCCGTTGGACCACCCCCATATCATTTGGGAAAAACACCTGTTTTATATCAAACCTGGACATGATAAAAGTTTTTATCGGAAGAGTTAATTAGCGACAGAATGCGAAGTCGCCAGATGACCACCCACTTGATGCTGGCGAAAAGTCTTGATTGATGAACTCCAGATGGGATTCGGTTAAGATAAGAGTCTAAGGATTTGTTGTCGGGCAAAAGAAAAGGGAACATAATTTTTTTTCCTTGAGCAAGAGTTTTTAAACCGAGGCTAGTCTAGCCACACCGACACTGCTGGGTGCCCATTGGCTGAATGGTGGCGTGAGTGGTAGGCGAAGGCAATCATGTGAAGGAGGGGAGGCCTGATGACACCCCCCTGAAGGGATCGGTATGAGATGCCACTGTGAGAGAGAGGGGAAACCTGCTGATGCCCCTGAAGGGATTGGGTGAGATACCCATATGAGAAAGGAAGAAATTGAGAGGACCATTCCCTTAAAGTAGAAAGTAAAAGATTTCCAAAAATGGAAAGTGATGGGTTTTCCTGACCAAAAACAAAGAAGATTCTTAATGCGGATTTAGAATTATCAAGGAACCTCAGACCCCGACAAGCCAACCCCGGTTTTGGTTGGCGTCCATATAAGCAGAGTTGCAACGAGTAGAAGGCAGTTGAGTTCGCAGCTGGGTTGCTGAGCAGTTGGAGTTGCAGTTGAGCTGTGAGCTCTGAAGACCTGCCTCGCAGAAAGCTAAGATTCCACGCAATCACGACCTCAACTTCTAACCAAGAACAATTTATTTTTGAAGCACAACTTAGACTCATGCCACGGGTTGGTAGAAAGACGCAATCCTGTATTCAGCAACCAGATATAAAATATAGTTATTCTTTTTTAACACATTTGAACTTTTCGAGTTATTACTTTATTTTCTTTTACATATACTTGTGCGGTATTACCCTTGTTCGGACTCGGCTTGCATTACGGCCTGGCAACTGATTGATTTCGTCTACCTAAGATCAAATCACAACGTAGGTAGGCTAGACTAGAAATCAAAACAGTTACTTGAGAACTGATATCACCAAGATAATTGATGAAGATTAGAAACAGTGTAGGACCAAGCATAGAGCCTTGAGGAACACCAGTGTACGTATGGAAGTAACTGAAGAGAACCCATTCAAGACAAACTTGCGTGTATATATATATATATATATATGTGTGTGTGTGTGTAATTTCAAGCTAATAAATTAAACTTAATATTTGCAATAAGCAAAATAATTTTATTTTAAATTGATTGAAATGTGATTTTTTTTAGTATCAGTAAAAACACTAAAATTATCTATATTGACAAATCTGTCAACACAACATAATTCTCTTTATTATATCTTTCAAAATTAAAATGTACTCTTCTGAAACTTTGAGGAATATTAGCTGATTTAAAGTTTGATGAATCTGATTTGAAACATTATACTTTTAGTTTATACCACAGAAAAGCATTTTTTAACATGGAGATTGGTGTTTTTATGAGGTGTGGACAACTCTTAAAAACATGTTTAGGAATTTTTTCTAAGGGTAACAATTACTTGACAAATATAACATGAAAAGACATTTTTATATAACTTTTTAAAACTAAAAAATCTAAGCAATCTAATATTTTATTGAATTTCAGGTACTTTGGCTTTATAGTAATTTATCAAGATGCTTGTTGAGAAAATGTTAGAAAAATACACACAAGTTATAACTTTACTATAGTACCACTCGTATTTTTTGATATTTTTTTTCTTAATAGTGGCCATTATATATTTTATACATAAAAGCAATTAAAAGCTTTTCTAAATAAATAATGTCTTAATAGCATTAAATGTTTTATTGCATTTTTTTATTTTACAATTTACAGCAGATTTTCTGTAACTGGGGATCCTGTTTGACCTCAAAAATTTAATGATTTAAATTTTCCAGGGACTTGTCCTTTTAATTGTGGCAGGGGCAATATCACCCCTGAAATGATAATAAAGGAGGAGATGCTGTAAAACAAAAAACACCAAGTGAAAGACAGGTGTGTTTGAATAACCAAGATGTTAATATGTTGTAAAAACTCTGAAATGCATTAACTTAGAACGTGAAATACAATCTTTTTGTAAATGTACAAAGGATATGAGATTACTAATAGAAAATTACTGGAACAATAATAATTTGGAACGTTTAAAAAAAGAAATGGATTTTGACACTATAAGAATAGAAGTTGAAATTAAGGATGTTTTGATCTAGAATTTATTTTTAAAACAAGAATCTCTGTAGTTTACAAAGAGCAGCAGAATAATTAATAGTGAGGTGATAAACAATAGTGTCTTGTGAACTTTGGAAACCAATTGATGAAAACGTAAATTTTTTATTCTCAGAGGAGTGAAGTTCTACTTTGATAGTATGTCAGTACGTTTGCACTAGAAAAACATATGTCACCAGTCTGGGACACATGAGCTAGTTCTCTTAATAAAGAGGTGAGCCAACCGGAGAACAGTTTTGAGTTAATCTGTCTTCGAATGCAGTCGAACTGAGTGGAGAGACATCAGAGATTGAAAAGGAAGTGTCCGCTGTGTATTGCTGAAGCTGAGGGCGAAGAAGTGAAATACTGACGCTAACATATAAGCACTGCTACTCCTAATACTAAGAACGGGAACACCAAAGATTGTGCTAAGAACAGACTAAAAAGGGTTAACACAAAGGTGACAACTCTCCTTTACCAAAATTTGAAGTATTTGTATTTGGTTAGTATTCACATAGAAGAAACATTCAACCTTGTGCAACAAGAATTTTTTTTTGTGTGTTTGCTTTTATGTATATATAAGAACTTTTGTCCTTTCAAAATTGAATCGATTTGGTTATATTTATTTTTCTGTTAACCCAATGAACCTGCAGGTGAACCAACGGAGAGCGTCTGGGTTTCTATGACTACTCTCCAGGATCAAAACAATCACAACATGGCTGGAAGGTGGCTTCAAATTGACATTGGGAACCGGAGACTTGTGTCTAACCTGTAATACTGGACTAACGGCTGATCTTGTGGAGTATGTGGGTCCAGTGGGGTGAGGATACAGAGTTACATATGAAAACGTGACACATGAGTGTCTCGTTCAGCAAGTTAAGCTACTAGTCTTTGCTATGTTTACTACCACCACAAATTTTGGGAACCAAGCTCTCACCTTTATGTTGTTTGGCAGACTGCCTTTATCAAAGGCCAAATAAATTAACACTTAAAACTTTATAATTGACATAAACAAACAAAAATTAATTTTATTATTACCACGTATGATGATAATAAAAAGTAAAAGTGAAAAACAGGTTAACTAGCTAACCAGTTTCAAACCTCGCTCAACAGAGCTAAATCGAAGTTAATAAACTAAATTATTTAAAAAGAAAAATGGACATAGTGTATTGGTGGGGTGATTAGTTGGAAGCCTAATACAAAGTCCTTCTGTTTACATAGAGAAGGCTTCAACAAGGCCTCCAACACCTCCAAGGTGGTAATTAGAATGGGACCTGATAAGGATGGTAAATGAGTACACACTAAAAATAACAGCACAATTATGACTATTTATTAGGTGTTCTGCGATGGAAGACCCGTATTGATCAAAATGTTCGAGGGAGTGTACTTAAAGTTTCGGATTTTCACTGGAATGTGTTCCTTTATTCTAGCATTGCTATGATTTGTGTGGATTGCAAGGCGGAATCTTTCTTCTTGTTATCCCCGACTTTTTTCTTACTATGCTTTTTCGTTGAACTAGTTTTGTTAAGTTTGATTTTATTACAACATGAAATTATGTTATTATATGATATTAACATGAAAGGCTCTGATCTTACTCCATTCTACCAGCGCACTGGGAGTCGCATACAAAAGTCAGATCCAGGAGCGAAAGTCCGGCATGAAACTGGCCATCAAAAGGACAGTCTCCAGGAAATGAGGGTCAACCCTATCAAAGGCCTTTGACTGATCTAAATTGATCAGCACGGCTTCACTGTCAACTAAGATCAAGCATACCATATGAAGGTTGTCCTGAATAGGTCTTTCACAGCACAAATCTTTTCGGAGCCAATCATACTAGACCGGACAAGCTGCAAACGGTTGGCTAAGATCTTCACTTAAAATCTTCAACTGTGTTTAACATGGTAAAAGTTATCTAAACCATCCCCACTGTTCTTGTCCTTACACAGCAACGATCACACCCCTGGTGAAGCGTTGAGGTATAGACCTCTGCTTCATCCAGTGTTTGAAAATCAGTTCCAGCAAAGGAACAAAAATGGGCGACTGCCTCAAGTAAACTTTGTAGGGAAGACTATCTAGTCCCAGAGATTTAACCAGGCCAACCTGTTTCAGTGCTTCCCAGATTTCTGATTCTGTGATGGAACCCTCGCACCCAGCTGCCTCAAGGTAGGGAACCGAGCAGGGCTCAGACCGGGCTCCCTGGTGAAAATCTCCTGAAAATAATCATGAATGGCCTCACATATGCCCACGCTTATAGTTCTGGTCAGCTTATCTGGCAATGTGACACACGTGCTATGTCCCAGAGACGCACTCCGATTTTACTCTGCCTGCAATTCAGCGGCCATATTCGTCGCCTCAGAGGACATTCTTTTTAACCTAGCCCTACCAGAGCTTGATCCTTTTTGATATGCAAGGAAGACAACTCTGCCTTAGCTAAGACTATTTCCCCGCTATCACAGGATTTAACTGCCCGATCAACTTTTTGTTCTAAAGCTGTTTGTGACGCTAATCTATCTAAATTGAGTCGACGACTAAATTAAGCAGCAAACATTCTAATTTTGGATTTTAATTTATCCCACCATGCATTGCCTACAACTGCCCCCATCAATTCTCTCTGTATTATTAGTAGCAGCTGGTCCTGGATATCCTGCTCACCAAATAATAAACAGTTTAATTTCCAGTAGCCAGTCAACCTAACATTAGGCTTAACTAAGTTTACACGGATCCGGACAAGCCTATGATCCAAATAAACTATATAATGGAAATTTGGACACCCTAAGAGCCCTACATCGACTCTCCTAAGACTCAGTCGAGGTGGCTAGCAAGCATCCCAGGAGTTGAGATGCTACCTCCAGAGAGTGCTCATTCCGGTACGTATTGACAAATCAAACCTGTTGATAAAGTCCTGAAATGGTTTCACGTCCAAGTTGTTAGTACCCAGATTTTGCCCTATACGATCTATATCAGGGTCAAGGATGGCATTCCAATCCCCTGCTAAAACTACCTGACGAGATGTTGTCAAGAATGGCTTGATCTGCCGAAACCCGGGCAGGCTACTCAGAATCGTTATTCGGCGCATAAACCCCAATGAGACGTAGAACCTTATCCTTCATGGTAACATGCAAAGTCTGCCCGCCGGATCTGCGAAGACAAGAGTACAAAGACTTGCTCACCAGCCAAGAGAAACCTCTCGAATGACCACCAAAACATGCTGAATAAAGGGAGAACCCCTTAGACAGTATGTCCTCACGCTCATGAGAAGAAAACCAGGTCTCTTGCACGCAATAAACATTCACCCCGAGGTGCTGAAGGTCGCGAGAGAGGCTCGGCCTGTGAGTCTGACCCAACATTTATACTAGCTAACCAGAGAGACATTGATCTAACCGATTAGAGTTGCTTTCCTGAATTGAACATAGATGGGGTAAAGATACCAACTGCCCCCCCCCCCCCCCCATCGACCCGTGGCCCATCTCAGTCTTGATGGAGCCATCTTGGGAGAGGCTGCCTATATCCCAAGGAAACGTCAATTTTAGTGCTCTATAGAGGGTGGGGTGAACAAAAACCAGGACCCTCCCAGCACAAAATTGCTTCATTTTTTTTCAGTTTGTCATTTTGGACAATTGTGATAGGTAGGGACATTTTGAATGAGGCTATTGCTTCGTCTAGGATAGCCCAAGCCTGCTTTGCCCTCTTCCCAGTCCTTATGACAGTCAGAACCCTTTTTGCATTGGCAAAGTTTTTTGTTCGTCAATGTTTTTATTAGTGAACTGCTTCATTGATAATAGATATTTAAGGTCTTTAATTCTGTTTCCGTAGTCACAGGCTTTTTCTGCTTGTATAGAGAATATTTTAAACACATCTTCACTGAGTTTAAATATATGTTTTTGTTTTTTTCTATGACTGGTTAAGTCCTGTGATCCTGTGGGGGGCTTCTGAGCCTTTTGTTTTGGGGAGAGGGCATTTCTGCAGTTTTAATGAGAGAAGGACTGGGGATGTGGCGGGGTGTATAAGTTTGCCTAAAAGGGGTCTCTATTGAGAGGGGTTGAGGGATGGGAAAAAGATATGGATGGAGTGGCAGGTAAGAATTTCTCTCTACAAAGGGGGGTTGAAGGCTGAGAAGAAAGTGATGGGTCAGAGGTTGTGGCCTTCTTAGTAGAGATGGATTTTGGCTGACTGGATTTAGAGGGCTGGGGAGACTGTAGAATGTTGGGCAGTGGAAATGGAGGGAAGAGCTTTCTTAGTGGGAGAGGATTTTGATTTGCGTTGGTGGTCTAATTTTTGTTTGTGATTTGATTTTCTGTTTTTTCAAATCCAGGATCATATTTTCTTTGGAGCTCATTTAGGGTCGGTATTGAGGCTGGGGTGTCGCCCTTACTGTTGACAGAGCGAGTGGGACTGTAAGTGCCTTTTGTCAGGGGGCCTTCTGGGGACTGAGGACCCGCTGTCTGACGCTTCCCTCTGGCCCTGCCATTCTCCTCTCCACAACTGCACTTACAGTGGGAGAAGGCTCTTTGAGAAATGGGGGCTTTGGTGTAGGCCCAACCTGTCCCGGAAGCTGGCATGCCCATTACGGGCGAGGCGGATTTCAAAGACTTGGTCAGAGGGGGAGTTTGGTCAACTGGGGCCTGACTTCCATAGGCCTTCTTCTCTGGACAGGAAGAGGAGAGGTTACCAGTCTCTCCACACTTCCAACAAACTGGTTTACGGTTGGTCACTATGACCGGCAGCTTCAGGCCACCAACATCCAGACAGATGGGAATGGAGATGAAGACTCTACGAAACAACATCCAAAACTCCATCCCTCAATCTGGCTATTGGAGAAAGCGCCTAAAATTTTTCCAAATTGGGACAAGAAAGCCGCCAGGTCTTCCCCGATAACTTGAGGAGGGACTTCCTATACTGCTGTGCTTCTGCCATCATACATTATTCGGAGAATTAAATTATTTGTGACTTGTTGCTCTTATGCAGTCTTCTAACAACATGTCCCACATGAAAAAGCCTCTACCTGTAACAATTTGAAGTGGCTTAAACCCCAGGGACTCTTTTAACCACTGCGCCTTTGGTCGAACAACAAATTTTGCATGAATGCTTGTCGACGGCAAAGACTGACACTATTCTTTTATCGATCTTTAGTTTGATAGGATCCTCCAAGAGCCCACCTTCTACCACAAGGTGTGCATAACTTTTGGCATGCTCCAAGACCTCTTCAATATCGATAATGCATTTAGGTGGGGACTTCCGACAAGGTGAATCCCCGGCCTCAGCGGTATCACTTGTCTTGATCTTTTGGCCATTCTTGGTCTCCATATTCTTGCTAGTTTTGGGGCTATTATTGGACTCCATACTTTTTGTGTCTTCTTTGGTCTTTTCTTGACTATTATTGGCCTCCATAATTTTAATATTGCCACCAACGGCCTCCTCACAAGAGGAAGAAGATTCCGAGGCCAGGTACTCCTCTAAATTGTCGTTATCCGACGGGTCTTTTTTTTGGATTGAAAAGGTGTGTCCTAACTGATCTCCTGAAGTCAGTGATTTTACTTTTCTTTTTTAAAATTAAGAACAAAGGTACTGTTTTCCTTCTTTAACATTTTTTTTTAAGGAAGAGGAGTGGTGAAAAAGAATTAGTTAATAAGTTCCGCCTTAACGGCGAAACTAAAAAATCATACAAATTAAAATGACAAAATCAGGTGACAGACAAAAATCAAATATGCAAAAATAAAAACAAGGCTTGACCGAAAGCGAGACAGCTAGTCAAAAATGTACAAAAACAACAACAGATAAATATACACAAAGGTTTCTACAAAAATTAAGTGATGAATAAATTAAACAAGGTTCACCTAAAGGCGAAACTAAAAGGAAAAACACAAAAAGGACAGATGTGTAAAAATTGACAAGACGAAAAAAAAAAAAAAAACCTAAAGGCGAGACAAGTTTAAATGTACAATAAAAAAATAGAACAAGGTTCACCTAGAGACGGAACAACAAATTTTAAAAACACAAAAACGAGAATAAACAATAAAACAAAATGCTATACAGAGAAAAAAAAATAAAAAAAAAATACACAGAGCTAATCACAAAACAAAAATTGCTGACGCTCTGAAATGAGTCAGCCCGATAAACAAAAAGAAAATAAATGGACAAATTAGACAATATAAATACAAAGATTACAACAAATATGGCACAAAAATTTAAAACAAAATAAAACACGGAAAAATTAAAGCATATTAAAAGGAAGGAAACAAATAAAGAAATAACACGCAAGGAAGAAATTAAAGTCTGTCAGAGAAACTCTGGCAGGGGTTACAAAATAAAAAACAAAAATATATTTAAAAGGGAAATTAAAAGAAAATCAAAAAGAAAACTAGAATAAAAGAAAAAGAGCAAAAAATAAAAATGGGTAGGGTAAAAAAAAGAAAAAGAAAAACTTTTTCAAAACAGTTGTAAAAAATGCAAGGACGGTAATAAAATCAAACTTAACAAAACTGTAGTTCAACGAAAAAGCGTAGAGTCAGAAAAAAGTTGGGGATAACGAGAAGAAAGATTCCGCCTTGCAATCCACACAAATCGTAGCAAGGCTAGAATAAAGTAACATGTTCCAGCAAAAATCCGAAACTTTAAGTACACTCCCTCGAACATTTTGATCAATATGGGTCTTCCATCGCAGAACACCTAATAAATAGCCATAATTGTGCTGTTAGTTTAAGTGTGGACTCATTTACCATCCTTAGCAGGTCCCATTCTAATTACCACCTTAGAGGTGTTGGAGGCCATCTATATTCTATTGTTGAAGCCTTCTCTATATAAACAGAAGGACTTTGTATTAGGCCTCCAACTAATTACCATCTAATCCCTCCTCACCATACGCTTTGTCCATTTTTCTTTTTAAATAATTTAGTTTAACCTTGATTTAGCTCTGTTGAGTGAGGCTCAAAACCGGTTAGCTAGCCTGTTTTTCATTTTTACATTTTATTATCGCCATCAGTGGTAATAATAAAATTAATTTTTGTTTGTTTATGGCCAAAATTTAAATTTACTTTCATTACTTAAGAACTATCTTTCCCAATTTTTTTTTGATCCAGGTAATATGCTCTTTTGCAAAGGGTTGCTTTATTTTTGTCTTTTTTTTGTTAATGAAGGGTTTGAACATGCATAAACAATGCAACACTATCTGCTGAGACACTGTCATATAATAATTTTCTGACAGGAAATTTTTGGACTCAGTGATGAACCACTGAGTCCAAAAATTTCATCAAAAAGAATTATTTGGTGGACGCTCAGATATTTTACCAATATCTAAAATATACTCAGGGTTCCCCTCATTTTTTTTTGTCTTTTCTATAACCATGACCTCAAATGTATTTCATTGCAATCAAATATTAAATTACTCAAGACTCAATATATAGTTGAATAATTTTATATATTAATAAAAATAGGATTCAGTGCATTATTGAATTAGCACCACTTATTAAAACAATATTATGAAAAATTAAGTGGCTTAGATAAAAAAGCCATCAATTAGAAAAATGTTTTTATTTTGGTTAAACTTTATATTTTCAAATGTACATATGTATAGATGTTTATTTTTACACAAACAAACCCACATTTAATCTTCAGAGAGAAAATACTATATTAATTAGAGAAGGAAAGAAAAAGCTGATAAAATACAAAGAAAATAAAAATCACCATAAATTATGTCATCAAAATCTTTGTTATTTCAAAATTGTTTTCTTAGTGAAAATAGTCAAGTTGAAAGTTGAAACTCATGTACAAAATACAGGAATACACATAACACGACTGTGTTTGATATAATTAATCTGGTATACTGCTGTAGTGTAACTTAGAAAAGAAATTTGGAAGATATTTTCAGTAAAAAGATTCAGGTATCGTTGCATTAAGGAGTATCAATGCCAGGACTGGCTGGTTCCCAAACACTGGACTGCATAGTAGACATGGGGCTGGGACTACGGACATTCCGGAACTTTTCTTTCAAAATGTTGCTGAAAGCTTGCATTAAAGGGTCATTGAAGCTGTTATGATTGGGTGTGTGTCCATCTTGAAGAGGTGTGCCTCCATCTTGGACAGGTGTGCCTCCAGGTGACCTAAAGGTGAGAAAAATGACAATTGGATTTTATTTATAGTTCTCTGATAGGCAAAGAAAGTATTACAGAAATGAAGTCTTAGAGGAAAGAAAAACCAATTATTTAACCATTTTTCCTTTCATGTTGCAATTAGGTCAGAGATTCTTCCCTGACTACTGCAACCATGCTTGGTCTTATGTTTCTTATAACCATCACTTACTGTGGAGATGCCTGAAGAATTCTGATGATCAAGATCATGGAATCAACCAATTGCTTCATGTATCTTAGCTTAAGAAATTGTATAAGTACATGATATATTACTCAATGTAGAAGTAAATAGAATAATGGTACTGATTCCTGAATCATTCAAACAAATTGGTGACCTCATAATTCTTTTAATTCCATAAATATTTTAATAAAAAAAATATATTGTAGACTTATAGATGTAAAACGAAAAAAAATAAATAGGTTAGCTTTTTAAAAAATGTAATTGAATTTAAATGATTCTGAGTCAAAAATCTTCTCCGTTAAATTTCAGCTCTTTGAATTAACTGTGATTCGCTAATCAAGAAATGTAAGAATTAATAAAAAAAATAACGAGATTTTTAAAGGAATTTTTTTTGTACAGATATGAAATTATTAGGTTGGTGCAAAAATAATTTCGTTTTCTAACATATGTTACTATGTGAGAAAACGAAATTATTTTTGCACCAACCTAATATTATGTACAGAAACCCATTTATTATTGACTTATTTAAATATTTGAGATTAAAGTGTTTTATAGGTGATCAGTTTCAAATTGAAGTTCATGAAAGCAAGTATTCTTTTTATTTTTTGTAGTTACTAAAATAAATATGAATTGATTCTATGAAATTATGCCCCTTTCAATGACTATTCAAGAAAGTAACTAGAAAAAATAAAAAAACATGTAATTTACAATACCACAACCCATTGTGTTGAGACATGTGTTACCTCTTTGACCTTTGAAATTTGCTGACAGAAAAAAAAAAAAAAAAAAAAAAAAAAAAATTTAAATTGGGATTTGTTTTTGATACAGTTCAGTTTATTAATCCAGAAACTATACATCAAAACTGATAACTATTTTAGAGAGTTTTAATTAGATTTAAATTTTTAAAAGTATAATTTCGACTGGTAATAAATATGATGTAAATGATTAATTTTCTAAAAACAAAAGTAAACATTCAATTTAAGTCAAATTCTATGAAACAATGTTTATTTCATTTTTTGTTAGTAGAAAAGAATAAACATAAAACAAAGTTGTTTCAAAAAGTGGCTTAAACATCTAAATTGTAACTATTACATAAAGCAGTTTTATTTTGCTGATGTAAAAAAAAAAAAAAAAAAAAAAATTATTTCTTTCAAAAAATATTGACAATCATTGAATACTTTATATGATAAAACTAGTGTTTGATCTCTCCAGATGGAAAAGGTACCAGTACTGGGAAATTTGTCCTGGCTTTCCAGCATCAAAGGGTTGAGGTTAAAAAATTGTAACAAAACGTGAATAAAAACAGCAAGATTAGAGTGGACAAACTCTCTTTTAGGTGCAGACAAATAAAGAAAAAACTCCTGCTCATTGTGTAACAATAAAAGAAAAAAAGTGTTTATTTACTTTATTTAGGCTCTAATTTATCTAGTTCCCGCTTAACCTCAGTGCAGAACTTTATTTCAATGTCTGTTTCCCTATAGCACTCCTCCTCCTTCATTGGTCAGAAGATATCAGAAAATATATTCTTATCTCTGATAAGAAACAATGCTTTGGGAGCTGGTTTTGAAAGTAATGAAAAATGTTGGAGTGAACAAAGCTGTGAGGTTTCTCCCAGATTTTATGGCACCATGGAAAGATTAAAGGTGGTGGAATTCCTTTTTATATTTTCCAGCTCTCTCATTAGTTAGAAAATATATTCTTATCTCTGATAAGAATCAAGGTTTTGGGAGCCAGTTTTGAAAATAATGAAAAAGGTTGGAGTGAGGATTGGAAAAATAGGCTAGAATGTGAACTTGTAAAATATTGCATTCATGGCTCTCAAATTAAATTCCAATACTATAAAAGCTGGTACCTTTTGGTAAGATTAAAAGTAACAATAGAATTATGATATGTGAGATACCTTAACTGATTTGTAGACTTGAGTCTTCGCAAAGGGTTGCTCAATGCCAATTCTTCAGCAATGCTTAGACAAGAACCTCCATTTTCCTTATGGCAAAGTCTAAGTGGCAGAAAGATAAACAGTAAATTCCAGCAATCAGTTACATGATTTATCAATGTCCAGCTAACTCCTATATATATCATATTTTCATTATGATTCTTAATGGATTTTTAAAATGGATTTTTTACTGAACAGAAAAAAAAAAAAAAAAAAAAAAAAAATCAAACATGAAATAAGATCTCTTTTTAATAACAACATGGGCAATCTTAGAGTCTGAAAAAAAAATGGTGTTTCAAAATGATGACTTTTCCTTTGATGCTGCTATTATTTTGTACTACCCTTACTCTCTCAGCAAGATTATAAAAATATGTGAACTAAGTACAATGCAATATTTATTATTTACCATTTTATAAAGAAATAAATATGAAGTCTTTTTATTCAAAAAAGTTAAAATTACAAAATTATCAAATGCATAAATCCACTTTCATATGTTTATTAAAATTCCAATCATTGCTTTTTAAAACAATAAACATTGCCAAGATAGTGAATATTTTCATGATTTAGTAAATTTTTATAAATTTATGAATAAAAAACTGTTTTCCTATTTATTTCTTTATGAATTGATAAATTATTAACATTCCATTGTATTAGTTGGTTTGCATTTTTAAAATGTAAATATAAAATTGTAAATAAACAAATAGTGTTTAATATTTTTGTCTTAAATTCTCAAAGAATGAAGGAAATGTATAAATTCACTTTTATATGTTTGGGTTTTATGGGCACATGGCTGAGTTGGTTAGAATGTTTGCATTTTGACTATGAGACCTGGGTTTGAATCTTGCCATGGTTGATTTGTCAGGAAGGAGACTCCTGATGTTATCAGACTGGAGGGGGGATGATCCTAGCGTGTGGCATCGTTGGAAAACCATACCACATGTTGACTCAAGTCTTGTGAGTGAAATTGGGTGAATTCTTGGGGGCTGTTGATAGCTGTGCTAACACAGTCACAAGTCATCATGGCCGAGGGCTTGAGCGTGCTGACCTTGATCATGCTAGATAGCACGCTCTTTCCCAGAAACTGCAACTAAGGTCTGCTCAGCATAATTACAGTATAAACCACAGGTGGGCTCTGTGGGTGTTGAATAAACACAAATGCACCTGAGCAAGCGTCTGCATTAGGGACTGGCTTACTGCCCTAGTAGATGGGTATCCTTGCAAGTGGCCAGCTATGTATATATATATGTTTGGGTTTTATTAAAATTCCAATCGGCGCTACTTTAAAACAATAAACATTGCTGAAGGAGTGAAGGTAGTTAAAATAATAGCAATGTTAAGGGAAAAAAACTGTCCTTTTGACACCATTTTATTGTGGGCATGATGGTTAAATTTTGCCAAAAGATTTATAGTTATTTGTAATTTAATTCTCCAGATTTCTTTATCATTTTTAGTAATATACAACAGTAATATTATACTCTTGACATTTTTCTTCACTACTGAATTTTTTTTAAAACTTAACCTAAATAAAAATGGTATTCACAAAAAAAAAAGAAAACAAAAAAAAAAAACTATTTTTTTTTTTTTTTAAATAAAATAAAAAATTCTGTGTTCAGAAGAAAAACAAAACAAATTTGTCAAGAAATAAAACAGGTTCATATTATGTGAAAAATTGATTTAAAAATAACAGACTGACCTGTCTCGTTTCAGTTTTGATTTAGCTTCAAGAATGTTGACACTGTTGGGAGTCTGAATCTGAAGGAGGCAGTTAAGAAACACATTTAGCAGACAAAAAAAAAGGAAAATTTTAAACAATTATATATAAAGAAAAATGTTCTCATGGAGTCACAACTAAAAATAAATTCTGTTGTTACATCATTAAAAATATTAAAGTGACCAAGCAGATGCACAAGAAATTGTGAAATAAAAAATGCTGTCATAAACAGAACTGAGCTTGAATTTTGGTTAAGTCAGTGTCTGTGTTTTTTTCCAGTCATGTTCTTAGGAAAGACATGAACACACTTCTCCATGTGATACATCTCACTGTTAAATGTCCTGACAAAATTCTTATCTTTGACATGTCACAATCAATGAGTTAGGGATCCTTTTCTGTTACCATATAATTCAAAACTCCTTGTTTCATGCTATTTAGAGAGGACACTGACACTGCTGTGAAGGTCAAGTTTATCATGTCAACAAAATAAACAACCAACTAACCAACACCATCAAGTAGTAAGCAGTCACTTGGTATTTTTTGAAAACTGAAGTTTACATACATATTGGATAAAAGAGAATGAAATGTACTGTTTTTCTCACATTCTGCCTTCTTGACTACAGGCAAGGTGACTGAAAGAAAGCACTAACAAGATTTATACATCCAAGAGAATCAGTGATTGTTGCCAAGTTTGATAATAATTGACAACCAAATCAGCTAATCTACATCTATGAAAGGATTTAAATAAATAAAAAGATAATACCTGTAGAAATGGGTATCATATTTATGCTATATATTAACAGGTCAAAGTAAGAAATAATTGCAAGTTACAGGTAAAAAATATTTCCAATCATGAATGTCATGTAAAAAAAGGCTAAAAATAATGGAAACATTATTAATAAAAAAATGAAAAGGCCAACGCTTAATAATATTAACTATGAACATGGCCATAATGTGTTGATCGTGTTTGGACAATAAAACATTCCCATAACTATAGATACATACATAAAACAATCCAAAAAATAAAATCATCTTTATATATATATAGCTGAAAGCGCTTGGATATACAAAACATTTGGACAATTTCTACACAATTTATGTCCAGAAAAGGAAAAAACTACAAGAACACAAGAAAAATTAAATAAAAAATCTTAACTGCAGTACCTTGTCAGTTGTATTTAATGAAACTTGTATAAAAGAGGGATTGCTGCCCAAATACACAATTATATATATATATATATATTTTCATTCATTTTTATATATATATATATTTTCAATATTTGGATTCTCAATGGATGAGATACCACAGATTCTATGCGGCATTTATTATTCAGAGGGAAATTTCCAGGGTTTCTACAATTACATAATTTTTCATTATTTTTGTCCAATTTTAATTTAGGATCTTCATTTATTTTATTTTAGCATGTGTATTTTTTCAGGATTTTTATTATTGTTTTTTTTATAATCCTTTCTAGATTTTCAGTACAGCTATAACTTAATTTTAGGGTGTTTTTTTATTAAAGATCTTGCTAAGTTTGCTGTTAGTAGGAAAATGTTTTTTGATTAAAGCTAGGAATTTCCTCTGGTTTGTACAATTATTTTTTTATATAATTGATGTTAGGGTGTTTGTAGCCAATATAATTTAGAGCTTGGTTGTAAAAATTACTGTTTATAGAATATTTCTTCATTTGCGGAATTCATGCTAATTCTATTGATGAGGGTATGTGTTTAATTATGGATGGAGAATGGTTTGACCTGGGGTGTACATACATTGGATTAGTATTACGTTTTCTGTAAGGTAGGTATGTTCATTAAATCTAATGTTATGTTGAGGAAGTTCACCCTTTTCAATGTGTTGACTGTAGTTTTTAAATTTGGGTTTCTGAATTCACTGTATATTATGTTTTTAATTTTATCTATTTTAAAATTAGTGGAACGCCTCACTATCATGAGGCCATCATCTCTGTATAGCCCAATGTCTAATTCACAAGTGCGCAGTTAGGTTGTATAATATAAATAGAACAAGGTCGGAAGACTCTGCAGAGTCTAATGACCCCATTGTGATGTCAAAATGGTCTTCAGAGTTTTTAATCCATTGGTCCCCATTATGAATGAGGACAGATTTTTTTTGCATTGTGAATTATGTTTTTTCTTCTGTTAGGTCTGAATATAAAATAGCTAACTCTAGAGCAGTCATGAATAGATCTCTTGATACTGACTGGTAGTAATCCTCAATATCAAACTATTAGGGTGCAATTTGGCTTGTCATTGATACTGGTAAACCATTTGGTGACCTCTTTGGTATTAATCCAGAATGTTAATCCTAGGTAATCCTTAATTTGCTTGGTAATCCTTTCTAGAATTTTTTTGCTTATTTTTCCATATTGGGTCAGGTTTATTATTCTAGTAGTAGGGTTTTCCTCGAAATCCACTTTGTGGTTCTTAATAGTAATGTAGTATTCCTTTTCTGTAAGTTTGCCTACTCTATCACTTATTTTTAATTTATCCGTAATGTTTTTACTACTCCTTTTTATATTCTCTACCATATTTACATTGTTATTATTAGCTTTTTTATAGTTCCTTGTTAAATTCTTTTTAATTAGGTTGTTGTAGTTCTCTGCCGTTAATTTGTAGAAATTTCCAGCTTTGTCAGACTTCGCCAGTACTTTATTTGTTTTGTTGATGCCTTTTACTATTTGGTCTAAATGTTTTTGGAACTAGCTCTTGTTTTTTTGAAAAGAGATATTGCTTATGATATTGAGTAAGTCCATTTTAAATTCAAATAACCTTTCGTCAAATGGTGCTGTTTTTTGATTTTGAAACCATAAACTTCAGATTCTTTTGTTGAGTTATTCCCTCAAAGGAAGAAAAACACTTTTCATCTCATCCTCCTTATTAATTCATGTCTTTTGCATTACTTTTACAAAATAATTTCGTTTGTGTTTGGAATGTTTTTCAGAGAAATGCCGAAATTTACTTTTTCCATATTTTTAAGATTCTTATTTTAAAAATAAAGGTTTATAGTGCTTGACCTTAGTTGACCCATGCCCTTTATGCTTACATGAAAAACTACACATTATCAAGTTTCTAAAAAACAAAAATTTATTAAATCAAAAGGAATGAAATAACGTTTTTATTCACCTTAAATAATTAGCATTTTATAAATGGATAAAAAAATAATTTCCACAATATCATATAAAAATTACAAAATACCATATAAAGTCTACTAACAAATCCAAATAAAACAATAGGTCTAAAAAATACAACCCAGTCATAATCTCAACACTCCTTTAAGAAAACCTCAAAAAAAAAAAAAAAAAAAACCCAAAAAGGACTGTAGCTACAACATCAGAGTTTTAGCAGATATTGTCATTGTAGCCAGACAAAAAACAACCCAACATTACACGACTCCAAAAACTTGACATATAACAAACACCCCTACTTTCATAAAAGCAGAGACCCCTTGATAATGAAATACTAACCCCAGATTACAACACCATTTCAAAATTATAAATGAGTAAAAAATTTTGTTGCCTAGTTATTCCAAACATCGCTTGAGGATGAAACAGTCATCCAACAGTTGAGGTTTAATATTGAAATTAAACTTGAATACGGATGACCAGTTTGGAAACAGTAATTTCTGTGTTGCATATAGGAGTATGGAATCATATTTTCAAATATATATATATATATATATATATACAAATAAATAATATTATTATAAATATGGGAACCTGTGCTTCCAGTGTGATCTGACCATATATTATTAATAAATCTACATTTTTCCTCACTGGTAGCACAACTCTGAATTTCATGCATAATGCAATCATCAGGTGCTGATATTATCACCTGATGATTGCAATGTGCATGAAACTCAGAGTGAGGAAAAAAGTACATCTATATTGTTATGTCTTTATGCAGCCCAAAACCATACACTTTACACTTAGCAACCCATTTCTCTTTCCCATCACTCTAATAATATAACATATGAACCCTCCATCTCTCTTTAAGCTTTACCACACAGGTGGTAAAAATTGTTGTTGCTGGAGAATTCTCTCCCTTTGATGCTCTAGGCACATTTTGTAACCTTAAGATGGTTGCTATAAATAAACACTTGTCAACTGTTAGTTCTGGTATTTTAAGCTAGAAATTAACTACTACTGCTTTGAAAGAAGGTTAAACTTCTGTTTTCCAATGCCAAAATGTAACACCGATTAAACCCACTTTAATTTTTTTCAATTTTTTGTAAACAAAAATGGCCACATCAATATCCAACAAAGCCTTTATTTAGTTTTTCTTTGATTAGGACTACAACGATGATTTTGAAGGCTTTACTTGAGTGGATATTGACGGTGAAGTGGTTAAAGATGATAACCCTGTTAGAGATGTGGAGGAAAGCGATGATGATCACTAGTGGCTACTATCATCCATGCCTAACTAATTTTATGGAAGCTTCTGGCGACTATCGATGTAACTTTCTGAAGGTGAATTATTTTGTCTATTTATAAGCGACAAAATAATAACTTTATTTGTCAATGAGACAAATAAATGAGTCAGGTGAAAGAAAGAGTAAACAAATACTAGTGTCTTCTTGTATGTAAACATGAAGAAAAATGGTCACTTTTTGACGAAATGAAAGCCTTCTAAGCAATTTTGATTCTAATTGCACCCCAGAACTCCACAAGGAGTAATAAAAGTTAAAGTATGTAAAATTATTTATTTTTTAATGTATTTTTTTTATTTCATATTTTTTTTAGTTCTCAATGTCAAAACATCCATGCAAAACATAATGCATTACATCAAAATATTACTCATTCATTCTTTTATTAGTGTACAAAAATTAAAATCTATATGCACAATACAAAGGAAGTTATAACAATTTTTTTTAAAACAGTAGGTGTTCATGTTTTTGCACCCTAAAAAAAAAAAAAATGCAGAGGCAGGGGGAACAATTCTAGAAAGAAATTAGTGTGGTAATGGTTAAATATATAATAGTAACTGCCTACAAAAACAGTTAGCTCAAACAGGCTGAACTCCAGCAACAGATATAAACAGAAGCTAAAAATAGATTCTCACACATGTGCAGAATCATGTGACCAAGTATGAACGTTGAGCAGGAAATGATTGACAGAAGCCAGTTGGGTAATGAAACTCAAAGAAGTCAGACCAGCTATGAAATCTTCATGTAATCAGAATTACCAAACTGAAGAGAATGAATGATATTCCCAAATCACAAATTCCAAGCACAGAATAATAAAGTGGAAATGAGTCTTGTGTGAATAATACCTCTTTTTTGCAAAATGTGACAATGACAGGCATATGTGACACACTAAAATGGAGGAAGGATCTGAATAATGAATTCTGCATTGCTGAATATATGACTTATACAGCACTGAATCTTCATATCTGAATAACAAATGTTACACTGAAGAAAAAAGAATAGATCAAAAGATACTGCTGCTTGAATGAAAAAAAAAAAAAAAACTTATCTGAAAGCAAAAAGGACAAAGAGAAACATAAGAGAAAGAGAGAGAAAAGGATAAAGAAAAAACCTTATTTTATTTCAGAAGAAAGCCTGAAACTAAGTTTTTTGTTTCAACTTTTAGTCTCAAAGTGCATTCAAGTTTTAACCTCAAATGCATACATCTTCCCTACAAAAATGTATAGCATACATCTTTCCACACATCCTCTTGCTTAAATGCTTTCATGTACTGTCTAGTTGTAATTAAATCTTGTTAATTTGTATATTGATGTTTGTTGTTCATCAATGTTGCTTGTCATTCTGAATTTGTGTATTTGACCCTGTGGAGAATCCATCCACTCTGGATTGATAAACCTGGCGTCTTCCAGACAGCAAGTTGCTTTTTTTTTATCTTTTCTTTTTAAACTTTATACTGTGGTCCATAACAAAATAAATTAGAGATACGCTGGCCATGGAAGTTGTTGAACATCTTGCAAAGCATAGCAAGTAGCATGGGCATCAACCTGCCAGAACAGAACATCATCTTCCTGTTGTAGAAATGGCAGGAGATTGGGTTGAACAATGTTTTGAACATACATGGCACTATTCAACATTCTCTCCACAAACCTTAAATGTAAGTGTGCATTATCCCACACAATGATGCCAGTGGTTGGACCAGTGTGCTGTAAGCAAATGCTCTTAGATGTTGCTGAAGATAGAAACTGCTCTAATCACTGAACACTAAATGATGACCTTCTTGCAACTGTGGTGACAGTCCACACGTCTGTTGTTCACGGCACCTGTGATGATATCCAAAGTTGGCTGTGTCTGTATATACACCTGACTTGCTATGTTTACAGATTTGTCTCCTTAGGTTTGATCAAATTTACAAAGAATAACAACAAATTTTTTTCAAGACTCTTGTTGGGAAATAGCAACAATACGATTTCTCACTAAACCACCAATCTTTCCCTTCAGCTTTGATAGCTAACTGGTCCCTTTCTCACTGGGTGCTGAGCAGCTACTCACTTACTGGTCATCTACCTACTTATTGACTTCCTGCTTCTCTCTGCTTATGTGGATATTGGCTGGGATCTGACCACCCCTATCTGTCTCTTTGTGTTCAAGAGACCACCCATTCAGCTTTTTGGGTGGTCAGCTCCTTCAAAGAACTACTTTTACGATTCTTGGAAATCATTGACAAAATTTTATGTTTGCCAATTCAAAGGTGGACTGGAGATAGAAATCCTGAAAGCTCTGGCACTTAAATTGACTCAAAGATGGACTGCAGATGAATTTCCTATGAAACTCCCGTCCTGGGTATGACGATAAACTGCATCCATATCCTGGGTATGACGATAAATTATGTCCAACAGCAAGGCCTCTGATTAGGAGGTTTTGAGGAGTGTGGAACCACCTCTTAATTTCTAGTGTTCCCAGGTCCACCCTGACCTGGGGTGGTAGCACCTATTAGGGTCCCAGCTATGGGCAAATAGTTAACACCCAGACTACATCCGCGTCCTGGGTATGACGATAAACTACATCCGCGTCCAGGGTATGATGATAAACTACATCTGCATTCTGGGCAAGACGATAAACTACGTCCAAAAGCAAGGCCTCTGATAATATTATTTTTTCAAAAACATGTTACCAGCTATACATTTTTGATGAAAAAAAATATTGACAGAAATAGATTTTTGACAAAACAAATATATTACCAGGAAAAAAAAAAAAAAAAAAAAGTTGTCGGCATTAAATGACCCATTGAGGTTAATATGCTGTAAAACAAAACAAACAAACCTATGAAACTCAGATAATTAAGTGGACTTAAAAGGAAAAGGAATTTACTTATCTCCTAAGGATGTGTGAGAAATCATATTGTTACACAACACAGGAGGCAAGTACAACAATGTTATGACATAAGGGGACGTTTGGCTAGATGGCAATTGTCTTGCTTCAAGTAAATGATTCTTAACAGTAAGTACTGATGCTACACAGGTCACATTTGCACTGATCTGTGCTGTGAATACTGAGTGGCCACTCACTGCTGCTCTTATAATGCATTTACCTTGGTGAGTATCTGTACCCTAGTCTATATGTTTATCAGACCCCAATTCTCAACATCAAAGCACAAATAGACACATTACATCTATGAGCAGCAATTCTCTGAAATTACCATCCAACTTCTTGAAGGCCAATAATTCAAGCCCTCCCAAATGGCTCTAACTGAACAAGTACATTTCTGTGATAGTGGAGATGCATCACTGACATGAGTGATATAAGATACATAAATAGCTAAAAACTGAAAAGGTTATTAGTTATTAACCCCAGCATGTACATGCTGCACCTAATGCAAAATCAGCATTGTTCTTTAGGGGGTTGCATTTTTATTAGGTTGGTGCAAAAATAATGTCGTTTTCTCACATAGTAACATATGTAAAAAAACGACATTATTTTTGCACCAACCTAATATTTACCATTTTATTCTCACACAAAGAGCTGCTTACCAGGACCTGAAGAATGGTCAAATTTTGATAATATTAAGCATCCCCTTAATGTATTATTATTATTAAAAGATTGAAACATTTACATGAACTTACTTCTATTGAATTTCTTTCTTTTAGTGGGGAACAGGGTTGAGATTTAGGCCCAGATAGTTCTTTACATCTAAGATATGAGGGAACAGCAGACAACATTGTAGGAAGTGGGGGCGGCAGAGGTGGTGGTGGAGGAATGTTGGTTGGGTTTAGAGCTTGTCGTGTCAATGGACTTTGATTTTCTTTGTTGTTTTTATAAGCAAGCCGTTTAGAAAAGCGAGTCTTTTTGGCATCTGCAAGAAATAAAGAGAGCAAAAGCATACCTTATTTTAGAAGGAAGAACTGCACATAAGTAAAACATGAACAACTTTTGAAATAAAGTAAAAGGACTGAAACATTAAAAAAAAAAAAACAAAAAAAACCCTACTCATTTAGATTAAATTAATTTAAAGGCTTCCAGCTATGAAATTTGGCATCTTCAGGCCATGGTAAAAAAATTCTATATTCAAATCATTAAATCAGCTACTCTTTTACTGACTGACTGATAGCTGGCAAGTGAATAAATCTAACTAAAGATAATGAGTATATGTAGAACACTCATTTTAACAAATGAGCAGTTTAGAAAAAAAATTGTTATTTGAATTGTTGTTCAATTAGTCTAAAACTAAAGTTAAGATTGTTTCCAGATTAGGAAAATAGTAATCATTTACTGTGCCTTTTATGATTAGGATTCAAGAATGTTTTTTGAATGAAGGAAATAATAGAGGTCTTTTTACACTTCAGTTCACCCAATACAAGGCCCAAGGGCCACTCAAGTGAAGGGTTAATTAATGCTGTAAGGGAAGGGAAAGGAGGTGGTAAAATGCATATTATGAGGATATGTAGGATCAATATCAGTTGGCCTGGACTTGAGGTTAAGATTGTAATGGTCAGGGAAGCATCTTCTTAAATATTAAATGAAATTCAGCTGTAAGTGGCCACTTAAATGCAAAAGTTAAATATCATTCTGATTGTTCAATATCAGACCATTTGAGACTTTCAGGTTAAAGACTAACCCATAAACACCTGTGTTTGACACATTACTTCCTTGAAAAATTATAGGTGTGTAGAAGAAATGAAAAGTTGCAAATCCAAACAGTGCTCTCACAACCATCAGCACCAAGGGACCCTCTCGACAATGAAAAATATCAGTGTTATGTACTTGATGATCAAGCATCACCACTCTCATGAAAATTAGCACAACTGCCATGCAAATTTAGCAGTAATTCTATCTATATTGAGAGATTGCCTTCTCCAAATAGCCAATTTTTCAGAACAAAACATTTAAATATACAGGTACATCCTACACAAGGTGTTTTCATTTTGGTCTGGTTGTGTTCAACTAAATATGAAAACCTATCATTGTTAAAAAGCTACATTTATGACATTAAGAGGCTTTTTTCTTTTTTTACAAGTTTTAATAATATTTCTTTTTCTAATGTTTTTTTAATATTTAAAAATATTTGTTGCATTTTACACATACAGACACACAAACATATTTAAATGGAAATGTGTACAAAATATGACTTTGATGAAATGCAGTAGATTATTAACTTTATTTAACACTTGTTGAATATCAGAAGTAAAATTTAGGATGTTTATGGATAGATAAAGAGAAGAAATATGATGTAAGTAGTTAGATAATGAATAAATGAGATTACCTTGTGAATAGTTAAATGCCTTGTACATGTTTGATTTTAAATCTTGTAGTTTTTCTTCACATTCTGGCTCACTTACAGAACAAGGGAGGTAATTAGACATACCAATTGCTGACATAAATTTTGACTGAAATACAAAAAAATCAACACAATATAAAATAAAACTGAACATATTGAATAAACAAATCAAATTATCTGAAGTCATTAAAAACATTAAATTACAGATTTCATATACAATACTTAAGCATAAATAAAGTAAAAACTTATGTCCAATAGTGGATCAATAAGTCCACAGCCAATCAAATAATTATCAGCTAAATTTTGAGCTGAAATTAGCACTGTATAATGTTTGGCATCAATTTGCAGGCTGACTTCAAATTCTAGCTGAACCTGTTATGTTCACTTATGTATTAATGTCATTAGGAAAATCATGAATTCATCTCTTCCAGTCCTAGACATGGCTAAAGTAGGAGAGCAGATTGGACACTAAAGAGACCAATCTGCTCTCCTACTTTAGCCATGCTTGGTTAGCAATCAGTCAGGCAAAACCTACAACTGAAACATCAACAGCATTATTTAGTGTGGTGTTTTTGTGGCCCTATGCTCCATGGAGAGTCTACAAGTTTAAGAAGAAACATTCAATTTATGTCATTAATATTTATCACAAGACTAAAGTGCATTGACAAGGAAGATGATATTGAAAAATATTTATTGAGTAAAACGCTTTTTTTTCATTAGGCTAGAAATTTATTGATATACCTACATATAGTTCCAAGAATATATACTCACCTTAAAAAATGACATGCTAGAAGAATTTTCATATTCATCTTTTTTCTTTTTTTTTAAAATGGTTGAATATTTTGCAGGATTTTTTTCAATGAATTCCATCAGTTCCTGGAAATGAGAACAGAAAATTAGAGATGTTTCAATGTTAACCGACACTCAACTTTAGTATCCAAGCAATATTTAAAATTTTAAATAAGAACTGATTTGGGTTTAAAGTTTAACCCTTTCCAGAATATATTAATTTCTATATTTTATCAGTTTTGAGGTAACTAAAATTTCAGTTCAAATTGTAAGTTAGATACACAATTTTACTCTTCTACACTACATATATTCTGGTAGAGGCATTTTTACTCATGAATATCTTTTTGGCTGTTTCCATAGAAACTGAATGGAACTGCTGAAAAATATATTATTATATGTAATATATGTTGGATTTGGAATAAAAATTCAGAAGTGGAAATTCTGATCTGGTAAACCAAGAACATTTTTGCATGAGTCATGGTATGAGTGCTGTTATTAATGATAATCAAATGGAGAAAAAAAAAAAAAAAAAAAAAAAAAAAACTGATTAAAAATTAATCCAGCTTACAAAACATGGGACATCATAGAATACTATGTACATGAGTGAACATTGTAAGGCATTTGAAAACACTTGTATATGTTCAGGTGCCTCAGGATTTAACAGAAAAAAAAATTTAATGAACCACATTTTCATTTGAATTCTCTGTTCAAATGCAACAAAAATAACCCATTTTTAAAATGAATGGCTACTAAATGCATTGTTTAAAACAATATGGGGTGAAAAAAGTCCTGAGAGAAATTAAATGAACCACCATTAAACATTCGAAAAGCTGGTATTCATTCAAAGATGTGGTCGGATATCTGGTTTGGCTGTATTATGAGCTCTTTCCACAAAAAGCAGCAACTGATGAAAAGAATCAGGAATTGGTCAATCAGAAGCTTGTCTTCCATTAAGACAATGTCAGACTTCATGTTTCTTTAAAAGACCCAGCAGTAATTGGTACAGCTTGACTGGGATGTCCTACTACTGTGACACTATTTGGCGCTAGTAAATGGAAAGGGTTAATGGTTAACAATTGACAGACCAAGAGAAAGAATGAAGAATTACTTAAGAAAAGGTGATATTATCACAAAAAGTCATGTGGCGATCTTTTGACAACTGATTAATGACCTAGCTCTAAAAGTACTGGTTATGAAAACACAGAAATAAGTAGGACGGATAAGATTTGTTCTGTAACCAAAACTCAAGAATAAAGTTTCCTTCTGGTTGGAGTGTAATGACCCTGACAGGATTGGGGAAAGAGAGCCGTTTGGTCAATATCTGATTTTGAACAAAGCTGGGATAGGAAATTTTGCATGAACAAAATTTGAAATGATAATATTTTTTAATTAACGACCATAAGTTAAGCCACGCCAAACATTTGAGAACCATTGGTTGAAGAGTAGCCAAGGTGGCAGGCGCAGGTGAAATACCAAGGAAGGTGGAGGAATAGCCCACACCTATTGGAAAGTATTAGTGTGAGATGCCAATAAAAGAAGGAAGAAATTATTGGGTGGATCGATACCTGTGACTGCTAGTCTTAAGAAAAGGGAATCTTCTGATTTGGAAATGTAATTAATTTTCAGGAGCCAGACAACAAAAGGGTTCTTGTTGGAAGATAGGGGAATCACTGGGTCCCCTAATCGTTTCATGCCTCATGTCAGTTTTAGGTGAATCTCAATAAATACAAGGAATCGAAGTAGCCGAGAGCAGTTGTTCCAGACACCAGACAAGAGACAACCTCATGTGACTTCCTGCCTGAAGAGACCCTCCAACATAAGCCTTGTGCCAAATTAACCAAACCAGCCGAATTGTTAAGGAGCGGATTGGGTCGATAATTGTCCACATGAGAAATTCTAATAAATTCTAATGATAAGACTAAACAACCACTGTACAAAAGAACGTATATAAAGGCATTTATTTTTATTTAAGTTTTTTTTTACTTGCGTCTTCATTCTGCCTGGACCAACCGAATACAATGATTCCTGACAATGATTTGATCTTTGCTAGCCTCATGATCAAAACTAAACACAACATGTGTTAAGGCAAGGCTTGGATTGAAGCAATCATCTTATTGATCAGCTGTGGGCATTTGACATTTAGATGACCAGGAGGAACACTACACATCTCTTGACCTTGCACCTTTGGATTAACACTTATTTTGATACCTATAAAATTTTCTTAATGAGAAGAACTTCAATTCTCTGTAAGCATGTACATTAATAAGAAAGGTTGATTAAAAAAGTAAAATAAAAGTTTATCAATTAAAAAAATTATGTATAAGTGCAAAAATTCTTGATTTGACTATGATTGGTCAGATTTTGGGAAGTGGGTTCAGCATCGTGTGTGTGTGTGTGTGTGTGTGAGAGAGAGACAGACAGACAGACACACATGCACACACAATTTAAATTATTAATTTAAACAAAAGGAATTTTCCCAACCAAATTCCACTAAGAGTACACTTAAATTAATTTTAAAAATTCATATTATAATAAGTTATTTTTAAAGTAATTAAATTACTTCTACTTTAATAAATTTGATTCAAATCTATTTTTTTCTGAAATTTTATTTTGGTCGTTTCTTAATTACAAATAATAAGAAATATATTAGACATAACCATTGGTTATGATTCATTTGAATATTTTAAAGAAAGAGTAGATAAAGCAAATCATTATAAATATGACTTTATACTTTAAGTGCTTTGTATGTTTCCTCAGAAGCTTGCATCTCGTATTCTTCTTCAGTCATCATTAAACAATACTTCTGTTGTAGCCTTGAAGGATCATCAAACTCGTCATAAGTCTCCATTCTGAAATTAAAAAGCAATTTATAACATCTGCAAAATAAAGGATTGCATTTGGTAGATTCCAAAACAACAAGGTACTAAGAATGAGCGTGTTGTTTGTGGGCTCACATTTCATGTTATATTAGGATAATATGCATACTTCCCAATAAAAAAGTGAAAAAAATTAAAGGATAAAAATGCTGTTGATTTTGGATTTTTTTAATTACTGTTAACTCTGTGTGTATTTCACTAATGAATTACACAAAGTTGATTAACCCACAATTTGCATTTATTCATTAACTACCTAGAAAATGACTATTAATAAATTTTGCATGCTAAATCATCTTTGTAGCAATGTTGGTCAAGATTACAGTGTCCTTTCAGTTTTAATTAAATTATGCAAATATAAAAATAACAATATGATATAAAAAATGTAACCACACTTGGTTTATTAATAACAATTATGATTATTACATAAGTTATTTCAACATTTGCAAAATAAAGAATGTTATAATCTGTAATAATTTAAATGTAAAACATGTATAACACAGTTAATCAGCTGACGACAAATGTTTTGAACTCTTAAAACATCATTTAAAGAGAAAAATTGAATGTTTTTATTTCTGAACATAAAATTTCTATAGCATTGCTTAATTCATTTACAAGTAATAACTGCAGCTACTATTAATAGACTACACTATCTTTATTTTTATGCACTGAAGCATTGTCAACAATTACTTTTTAAAAAATTTAACAAGGCTTCTTTTAATAAAGAATGGAAGTAATATTGCTGCTGCTAAAACTGCTAGTATAAAATATATATCACAAAAGATCAGAAAAGAATGAATGATAGGCTTAATGAATGAATGAATGAAAGATTGTCCCTGGGAACCTGCACCTGTTATTTGCCAAGCTGACAGCAGGCAGTTTGGCTTCAACACTTCAGCTGGTCGCACAACTGCCACAGCTGTGTCCTTGGCCAACCAACCCAAGTAATCAGTCAGCTCCTGGCCCTACCAATACCCTTACACATAGTCACTTTCTTTACTTTGGCAATTAAGAAACCACATATGAACAATTTTTTCCACCTTTCATACAACCATGTTCTGAATTTGGACCAATACATGTTGAAATCTTAATCCTTTTTTGTTCCTTTTCTTTACAACCAAATGCTTGTTATATCATCATACTGCCATAGATGGAAACTAAAATGATAAAAAGCTGTTAAAACATTGAGCAGAAGGAAACTCCTAGTCATGAACTGATAATAATGGTCCAAGTGTGTCTACATTCTTGCTGGTCACTTTGTGTAAAAATTGGGTATAGAGTTGTATGAATTTGTTTTGTAAAGCAATAAGCCAGAGACAAGTAGCCAAGACAGAAAGAAGACAAGAGAATAAATAATAGTTTTAAAGTAATAATATTCTTATATATATTTTGATAATTTATATGCACTAAAAATTAAACACTGGAAAGAAAAATGCATGAAAATACAGTTTTAGAAGTATTTCAAAGTTTTTTATGGTGTTTTTGTTCAAGCAACATCAAAATTCTAGTTATACATTTATGTGCACTTATTTACTGAATTTGTTAATGATTCACACAATGTAGACAATGAGAAAAAAGAACAATCTTTGTATATAATTGTTTCAGAATTGAAAAAGTGAAAATACTAGCTTGAAAAATGTGTAGAATAATGCCAAAAATTAGTTTTAAAGTGAAAATTTCTAAAATTAGCAAGACAATTACTGGTAACAATAGTATTGGTCTATTCAAAACTAATAAAAGAATCACTAACTGAATTGTTAATGTCTAATTGAAGAAAGTTGGTTAAATCAAAATATAAAAAATATTTTTACATTAATTAAATTATTTGATAATCAGAATTTTTCTTTGGGCCATTTTATTATGAATTAACTATAATCAGATCAACAACACCTTTTGTCAATTTTACAATTTTTTTTCACTGCTTTTAATTAGTTAAGTTTTACTTTTTAGTTTATTTTCATTGCAGATATATGCATTTATAAGATTGGAAATTTTCTGGCTTATACCTTTCCTTAGAACATTTGTGTGAAATAATAGTATTAGGCAATCAAGATTTTGTTTTAGATTCTTTCACTTATGTCAAATCCAATAGGTTACCTCACACTGCTATGGTACAGGGGGCCAACACTATTTTTCAGACACTTTATTTTTTCAAGTTTTAGGTAGCACAGTCAGTTTGTACTGTTTTAGTGTAATGGCAATAACATTTAAAAACCGTTTCAATACTACAAATGGAAAAGCAGAATTCAAATTAGAAGTATTTTTATTTTTTTAATAAATTTTCACATTAGACAGGCGACAGTATTTTTCGGACATTGCAGAAACAGTTTATGGCAGCACCCTTTTTTCAATGACTTCTATCAGTCTGTCTTCATAATGTTCGTACATATTGATAATAATGTCTCTTCGTATTTCTAGCAGTCTATTTTTAGCATCTTGTATGCGCTGCCACAGTTCACCCTCTCTGGTTATTTCTGGCCTGTCTCTGTAAGCATTTCCCATATGTTTTCAATTAAATTTAAGTCTGGACTTCTTGCAGGCCATTCCAAAGTAGTTATATTTGCTTCACATTTTTCACTGATTTGGCTACATGGATGCTGCAGTTATCTTGCTGCAAAATAAAATTAGTTCACATTTCTTTTTCTATGAGTGGTAGGGCTCTCTTTTCCAAAAGTTCTCTGTAGCTCAAGCTATTTTGATGTCCTTTTAACCACTCGAGCCACAAGTTTCCATTCGGAAATACCATACCCCAAACTATGACTCCTCCTCCTCCCCCCATCTGTCTCTTGTTGAGAATAACAGATTCACCTTTACTCGACCATCTATACCACCCATCAGGTCCATCGAACTTAAAACGTTTTTCATCAGTAAATATCACTTTCTTGAAGTCGACATGGTTTGTTGTCCATCTTTTGGTGCTTCCCAGCCTTGCCTCCTTGTATTTTCTCGTTAGTGTAATTCTTTTTTTGATTTTAGCATACTTAAGTCCAATTTCGTGTAGCTTTTTTTGTACAGTTCAAACACTGACGAGAAGTTCACACTTCTCCTTTACTTTCTTCCCTGTCACCTTTTCTCCAGATGATAACAACCTCGTAACACTCCTCTTCATTCTTCTTTCTGTTCTCTTGGAAATTGTTTTTTTCCGTCCTCTCTTCTTCTTCCGCTCATAGTCTGTACTTAGCATGTATTCAACTGTTGAGTTCGGTATCTTCATCTCAGCGGTGATCTTTCGGATGCTGAGCACCATCTTCTCTCTTCTTTTGGACCAAACTGATGTGACGTCCCCCAGTGTCGTTGTGCCAAATGTGACGTTTGCCTGGCCGCGTCCGTCGTGCTATCCTGTCCTGTGACGACCAACTGGCTTGGCATTGGTCGCGGCACCAAATGTGACGTTCTAACCTTTTGGTGATTCGGATGGTAATCTGGTTAGATTCGGTATCAGCCTTGTCGTTCCCAGATCACCTCCAACGTCTGGTTACCGAAGTAACTGTTTTGATTTCCAGTCTTACCTACCCATGTTGTGATTTGATCTTAGGTAGACGAAATCAATCAGTCGCTGGGCCGTAATGCAAGCCAAGTTCAATCAAGGGCAACACCGCACAAGTATATGTAAAAGAAAATAAGATAACGACTTGAAAATTTCAAATGTGTTAAAAAGGATAACAATATTTTATATCTGGTTGTTGAATACAGGACTGCGTCTTTCTCTCAAACCGCTATTATATGGATTGTGACACTTTGTGTTTGTTAGGCGAGTCTTAACATCTTAAGTTGTTTTTCCAAGGAACTGGTTTTTGGTGTATCTTCAGGCGATATTTGTAAAACTTGTTTTGGTGGTATGGGTCTAAGTCGTTCTTCAAAAATAAATTGTTCTTGGCTAGAAGTTGAGGTCGTGATGCCTGGAATCTTTCAGTCAGCTGTTCAACGAGGCGACTGCCAAAAACTTCCCAACTGAACTCCAGCTCCAACACAACTGTGAACATAACTGCCGCAACTCGTTGCGACTCTTCTTCCCTTTTCCTTCTTTTCTTTCATAGTGTGGTCCCTTAATCGCAGTTCTTATCCTGATGTCACCTGGACTTTATCACCCAGGACCTTCACCAAACAAGTGGGTGGTCAATTGGACGTATCGCACCTTGGTGCCACTTATTTGTTCTGATAAAATAATTTTGCTATCATAGCTCCTGACAATAAACAGGTGCCTTTTCCAAAAGACCTTTCCGTAGATAACTAATGGTTTAGTCTTTTGTTTTTCGGTCAGCGTATAACCTAATTAATTTTTATCTCCCAGCACCCTGCGGGAGGTCCAGCGGGCATTTTTTTTTCGGTCAGTGCGTACTTAATTAATTTTTATTTCCCAGTTTCTGTTTCGTAGGGGTCTCGGCCAACCTGAAATTTTCATTATCGTTGTCATAAATTAATTTAAATCCGATACATCCACGACCCTGCTTTCCTCGCTAATGAGAATAAAAACCTTTAGCACTTTTTTCTGTTAGAAAAAAGATAACATCGCTTAGTGTCCTTTTCGTGATGGCTTCTTATCACCTAAATTTAATTCTCGCCTTTTTCTTTCTAGCAACCTAAATGGTGTCACAATCCTCCCCTAACCTATTTGTCATTTACTCGTAAATGACACCTAAACCCAAATGCACCATTTAGCATGCATCTGTCTCATGCAATTCTATTCTTCTATACTTCCTTTATTTTTTTCTTATGGTTTTACATGCAAGGTGATATTCTTTTCACCTTCTTCTGTTCTACATGCAAATGTAAAGTGTGCGTGTGCCTGTGGGTGCAGGTGTGGTTATTATGGCTTGTTTTTCTTGGTCAATGTTTTTCTCTCCACTGTAGGAGGTTTGCCGCCGCACATGTCGGTTTCATGCCAGCCTCTTCCGCTGGTCTTTCTGCAATTTCTTCACCGATTCTGTATGAGTAAGGAACACTGCTCGGTATCTCCCTCTCTAGTTGCTGCATGCTCATTTGATTACCGCTAGTTAATTTCCTCTTACTTCTAATCTTCCATATTGCCATACCCCCATGGCTATAATTATGAATGTACCCATCATTGCTGACCAACTTATCGCGATCTGTTCATTATCTTCCCAAGCCATACCTTCATTTCCCAACGCACTTAACTTGTCCCTCAATTGATCCATATCGATCTTTTCTATCGACTTCATTAGTACTGGCATTTTATTCAAGGTAACATTGGGGAATCCCCCCACTATTGGCTCCCAGAACTCAGTACAATTGACTAAGCTTCTGCCAATCAATTCTATGATTGAATCTTTCTCTTCATATCTTTCTTCTTCCTGGTAATAGGGAGGTAAGGAAATAGATATACCAAATGCTGAACATCCCAGGGGTAACTTTAACAGGGATAATGGTGGCTTTACTCTTAATGTCCTTGTGGACTCTCCCCCACATACCCTAGACAAGCTGATGGGTTTCTGTGTGGCCACTGCCCACACCACTGATAGCTTGTGGTAATGCCGTGTTTGCTAATACCTCTACTTAACAAGTTCTCTTAATTCCTTCTTTCTTCCCTTCAAACAATTCTAGTATGCACATTTGTATTTGTGGTTACCAGCTATAATCTTCTTCCATCCTTCGTGAGGTGCAGCTCGTGACTCCATCCCCTCCATCCACATCCACCACAGTCAGCCAGTAGGTTTTTGGATGAGCCAGTGTCGTTATCTGTCAATACCGAGTGCTTCTATTCTGCACCGCCTTCTTTGTTTTACTGAGACTTGGGGTTCTCCACCCTTCTCAATCTCATCTTCAGAGGTAGTTCCTGCTCAACCTCTAACCTTCCCTCTGTGTTTAGTTCCCGTTCAGGAGGTGTTTTGTCCCCTTCGTCCTCACCTGATTCTTTCATCTATTTCGAGTCCTCGCCCTGGACGTCTTCATTACTTCTTGACTCGATGTCTAAATCTCTCCTGTTTCTTAGTCTTTTTTTGAGCTGGGAAAGGGGTATTTGATCCTCTTCCTCCCACTTGTTGAACTCTTCGTCTTGTTTAGGGTGTCTCTTTTTAGAGCCCTTGACTGCTTCATTGGATCTCTTCGTTTTTCTCTTCCTTTACTTTGGGCATTGGGGTGCAACGGTGACATCACAGGGTCTTCTCTGCACCGATTCAGGCAACGACTGAACACTGCTGATCCCTGCCGAGGGTTCCAACTCCGTCACTCGAATCGCTTCGCCTATCTGGGTAAGTCGATCTATCTCTTCATTTTCCTCGGAATCTTCCTCCGTGTCCATTTCTTCCGGCTCAACCAGAGTTACTTTCCTTGTCCTTTTCTTCTTAGGCCTCGGTTTGCTCATTTCCAGGTTAGCTATTTCAGCCTTCTTCAGATCGTTGACATGGACCCTCCTTGCTCGTCCTGCTACTTGATCCCATATTACATATGATACTGGACCCGTAGTATCCGGTAGTATGGTTCCCATCTCTGGTCCAGCTTTCCTTCGCTCTGTTGGATTTTATAGTAGACAGGGTCTCCAACCTTCAATTCTACTAACTTTCTTTCAGCATTGACTCTCTCATTTCTTCTCTTCTGTGCCCTCTTTATTCTTCTTCTGGCCTGTACAAAGATTTTATGTTGTTGTTCCAGCAACAGCTGATGATGATCTTCTCCCATATACTTTCTTCGGGGCTTCAACAGGTTATCCACAGGCAGGACCACGTCTCTGCCAAACAACATAAAGTAAGGAGAAAATCTGGAGGGTTCGTTTATCGTAAACCTCACGGCCGCCAGATACAAATCCCAATTTCCTGTATTCTCAAATACAAATCCCAATTTCCTGTATTCTCTCTGGCCAGCTTGGCCAACACATCTCCCAAGGTTCTATGAAACCTTTCCACTTTCGCGTTTCCTATGGAGATGTTTTTACGTGCTCTATATTCAAACATGTCAGCACTTCTCTCATTATGCTGTTTATATTCTATGTGCCATTATCAGTGACAAGTTGCACAGGGGCGCCATACCTAGGGAAGATTTCACTTATTATCAATTCGGCCACAGTTTTAGCCTTCTTCTGCAAATGCCTCAGGCCAATTTGTTAGCCAATCGACAAAACTCACTATATAGTTGTTTCCTTGTGCAGTTTCCCCATATGGTCCTGATACATCCATACTCACTTTCTCGAAGGGGAAGTTCAGCACGTCCATCTCCTCCAATGGTGCCATTTCCTGCCTTCTGCTCTGCGACTGGCACACTACACAGCTCCGAACATAGTGACCTCTCCGTACAGTTTGGGCCAATAGTACTTTCTCCCTATTAGATCATATGTTCTATCAATTCCCATGTGACCCAACCTCTCGTGGCACTATTCCAATATCTCTGGTCTTTTGGGCACATACAACTTGGGCTTGACTTCTTCATCCCTACCTGAGATATAATACAGCCTTTCCTCTATTACTGCATACTTGGTGGTCTCTCCTGCCTCCACCTTTTCTCTAAGGGCAGCTATTTCACTGTCTGCCTGCTCCTTCTCAACTCCTTCTGTCCAGTAAGGATCGATTATTATCTGTGCGTCCCCTTCCTTGTCCGATTCTAACATAGGGCGATCTTTTAGCTTATTAGAGTTAATTACTCCGATTCTATAGGCTTTATCATCTACTCCTTGCGCTACTTTTACAGATCTTTCTTCCAGTTGTTTCGGTATTCTTAAGAGTAAATCTGCACACGTGTTTTCCTTCCCTGCCAAATACTCTATCTTACAGTGGTAGCCACTTAACTTTAGCGCCCACTGTTGAATCTTCTTATTATTTGTCCATTCTGCCTGCAGTAGGTACTGCAGAGGCTTGTGGTCTGTTTTTATAGTAAAGACTGCACCATTCAAGTAGTAGTCCAGTTTTTGGAGAGCATACATGATAGCATATACTTCTCTTTCTATTACTGGCCATCTCTGTTGTGTCTGTGAGAGCTTATGAGAGAGAAAGTATATCGGTACCTCCTCTGGTATGCCTGGCACTGGTCCTTCTTTATCGGGACATGGCTGAGTAAGAACTGCTCCTACACACTGCTCACTGGCATCAGTGTATAGTACCATGGGCTTGCTGAGGTCTGGGTACGTCAGCAGTGGGACGGCTGTCAACTGTTCTTTTAAGGTATCAAATGCCCGTTAACAGTCTTCTGTCCACTTGAACCTAGCGTATTTCTTCGTCAGTGCTACTAGTGGTATGGCAATTCTCGAGAATCGTCGGTAGTACCCTATAGCTCCTATAAAGCCTCTTACTTGCCTCACTGTCTTAGGTTCTGGCATTTCCCTTATGACTTTCCCTTTATCCATGTCGGGTTTAATACCATCTCTGTTTATAACAAAGCCCAAATATCTAGTCTCCTCCTTCAGAAACTGACACTTCGACAATTTCAATTTTAAGCCGTGCTTTCTTAACCTTCCCAACACTTGTTTTAGATGGAAAAAATGTTGTTCTACTGTTTCTGAAAATATTAAAATATCATCTAAATATGCCATGGCAAAGCTCTCGCATCCTCCTAACACTATTGACATCAGCTGTTGGAAGATTCCCGGGGCATTGGCTAAACCAAATGGCATCACCCTGAACTTAAATAGTCCCAGGTGACACGCAAATGCAGCCTTTTCATTGTCAGCCCCATTTTCATTTTTACTGTGTGGGTCTGGCCTAATTCCTTATCTGATATGGCCACCACATCTCGATTATTTCTCAGCAGACTTCCCACTCTGGCCCTAAATTGATCAGGTGCCAATATTTCTTTGTCTACTATTCCTTCTGTTTGTTCTAAGAGTTTTCCTCGTTTCTCCTCGAATCTCACTCGATTCAGAGTTCGTAGAGGTAGTGCTTTTCCTATCTCTTCCCCTCTCTTAACCTTTATCGTCTTTTGGGCCTGATTCACCATCATAATGGGCACTAATTCAGCTGCCTCCACTACTGCCTCACACAGAGTTACCTCATTCTTTTCTAGTTACCTCATTCTGCAATTGGTTCCTGTAGAATTCCCTAGGGTTCCTTTTCCTATTTTCTTCCCTGACATTAGCCTACCCTTTCCCGACACCGCCGTTCTGGGGGTTAGCTTTACATCTTTCTCCACCACTATTGTTATATCTTCTTCCGGTGGGCATCCCAATGGCGTTCTCTCGCTATTCACTACCAGCACAGTGGGGTTGAACTCTATCTGAGCCCTCTGGCTCTGAAGCCAATCTTCTCCCAAGATTGCTTCTGTACACAGGTTGGGGGTTACATAGAAGTTCTGGGTACTTTTTAATTTCCCAATCCTCACAGGGAGCCTCGCCATCCCTTTTATCTTCAGGGGGGCTCCATCTGCCTGCATGACCTCTATGTACCCTTCCTGCAACCCATTCTTCTGTTTCACCCGTCTGTATGCTTCCTCTCTCAGCAATGAAACAGACGCTTCTGTGTCTATCAGGGCTTTCTCTGCCCTACAGGATAGCTCCTTCTCTTGCGTTAGCAAAGAGAATACTTTGGCTTTCCTTTTCCTGGGTACCCACCTTTGGGTCATCCCAGCCATAGGCGCCGGCAGCAACAAATTCATTTCATTCTTCTAGTATGGCGGGAGTTCTGCGTTTTCTGCACCTGGGTGGTCCCGGCTGGACCTCTCCCAGTCTCTTGTGGCTGTTTCTAAGAGTACAATTCCTCTTCAAGTGCCCTGGTCTCCTACCAAACCAGCACCTTCTTGTTGGACAGTTTACTGCAAAGAGGCCCACCTGATCACATATCCAACATTTAACTCTTCCTCTCTTCAACTGGGCCACCCTCTCCCTTATTCCTGAGGGGACCTGCCCTCTACCTAAGTGGCTCTCCTGACCACATGTCCTATGTTTTACTTTCCTGCTTTTTAACTGGGCCACCCTCCCTCTTAGTTCTGGGGTGGCCCGCTGGCTTTTCCCTGGTTTTGTCTCTTGAGCTCGGCCTTCCTTAACAACATAGGTGGGGTACCTTTTCTTAACCCGCACCACCTGGTCAGGTGTCACTTCTTCCCGCACCTAGTACATTTATCCTGTTCGAAGTTTGGGGACAAACCCCACTTCGTCGAACATTCCGCTGCTCTGTGGTCCTCATATCCACATGTCCAGCAGACCAGCCCGTATCTACCCAGCGTGGGCTTATAGAACCCATGCCTTGTTGACCAAGCCTTCTACACTCCTTCCCACACCTCAGGCTCATCCACCTCTAGCTTGACCTTCCGATTCCACACGGGGAGTCTTCCTCCTTCCCCCTCTCCACCTCTTTTTACCTTCTCCCAAACTCCCTGGCTCTCTTTGGCCAGCGCCACTGCTGCCGATAACCTTAGCGGTCCTTCCTTTAAAACATCGTGATGAACACACTCGTCACTGAGTGCTTCCACATACAGATCACCCAACTAGGCCTGCATGGCCGCATCATTTCTCACTACCTCTGGGAAGGCTAATGACGACAGTTTCTCTGCTAGGGTCCCCAATTCTCCAGGAGTTTTGTCCATCAGCTGCGTCATGCGAACTCCCGAGTTAATAATTCTTCCAACCTTTCCCATGTCAAGTGGGGCTCACTGGCTAAGAGTCCTTTTATAAACTCATACACTTTCCCTCTGGTGACATCATACGCCAAATATAGGGTTTCTTGGTCTGAGAGTCCATATATTACCAGACTCTTATCCAAGATTGCCAGCCAATTCTTAAAGTCCCTTCTACTACTGTCAAAGGCTGGGACCCTCGGTCCACCTAATAATTTTCTCAGGTCTGCTGGCAATCCCTGTTCAACCCCCTCTTCCTCTATGTCTACCCTATCTGGCTCGTAGTCAGACATATTTAACACAGCAAAAGAAAAACAATCTGAGCAGCAACAATCGAAATTGGGAGATTAACCGAAATAAAAGTGTCCTACCTGACAAATGATTTCGAGTTCGTTCTTCTCAGGTTCCGGGTTGTCGTACTAGAGTATCTGGAACCATATGGTTATAGCCAACCAAAGTCCTTTGGTTCCCACTCTAGTCTGTTTCAATTTGAGACGCTGTGTGTTGTCCAGGGTCTTATCCTGGTCGTGGCACCAATTGTGATGTCACCCTGGCTGTCTCTCCGCTCGCCCACCGCCGTTCTGTCCTGCGACGACCAACTGGCTTGGCATTGGTCGCGGCACCAAATGTGACGTTCTAACCTTTTGGTGATTCGGATGGTAATCTGGTTAGATTTGGTATCAGCCTTGTCGTTCCCAGATCACCTCCAACGTCTGGTTACCGAAGTAACTGTTTTGATTTCCAGTCTTACCTACCCATGTTGTGATTTGATCTTAGGTAGACGAAATCAATCAGTCGCTGGGCCGTAATGCAAGCCAAGTTCAATCAAGGGCAACACCGCACAAGTATATGTAAAAGAAAATAAGATAACGACTTGAAAATTTCAAATGTGTTAAAAAGGATAACAATATTTTATATCTGGTTGTTGAATACAGGACTGCGTCTTTCTCTCAAACCGCTATTATATGGATTGTGACACTTTGTGTTTGTTAGGCGAGTCTTAACATCTTAAGTTGTTTTTCCAAGGAACTGGTTTTTGGTGTATCTTCAGGCGATATTTGTAAAACTTGTTTTGGTGGTATGGGTCTAAGTCGTTCTTCAAAAATAAATTGTTCTTGGCTAGAAGTTGAGGTCGTGATGCCTGGAATCTTTCAGTCAGCTGTTCTGCGAGGCGACTGCCAAAAACTTCCCAACTGAACTCCAGCTCCAACTGAACTGTGAACATAACTGCCGCAACTCGTTGCGACTTTCCTTATATGGACACCGACCAGAACCGGGGTGGGCCTGTCGGGGTTTGAGGCTCCTTGATAATCCTAAATCCACAATCCACTTCTTTGTTTTCAGTCAGGAAAACTTTTTTTTTTTTTTTTATTTTCCATTTTTGGAAGTCCTTCCAGATTCTTCCTTTTTCATATGGGTATCTCACCCAAACCCTTCATGGGGTGTGAACAGGTTTCCCTCTCTCTCACAGTGGCATCTCATACCGATCACTTCAGGGGACGTTAACAGTCCTCCCCTCCTTCACATGATTACCTTTGCCTAACGCTCACACCAGCATTCAGCCAATGGACGCCCAGCAGTGTGGGTTTGACCAGACTAGCCTCGGTTTAAAAAAACCTTGCTCAAAGAAAAAAAATTATCTTCCCTTTTCCTTCATAGTGTGGTCCCTTAATCGCAGTTCTTATCCTGATGTCACCTGGACTTTATCACCCAGGACCTTCACCAAACAAGTGGGTGGTCAATTGGACATATCGCACCTTGGTGCCACTTATTCGTTCTGATAAAATAATTTTGCTATCATAGCCAGCTCCTGACAATAAACAGGTGCCTTTTCCAAAAGACCTTTCCGTAGATAACTAATGGTTTAGTCTTTTGTTTTTGTAACTCTGTGTGGTCCAGCGACATTTTGTTTTTCCGTCTGCGTATAACCTAATTAATTTTTATCTCCCAGCACCCTGCGGGAGGTCCAGCGGGCATTTTTTTTTTGGTCAGTGCGTACTTAATTAATTTTTATTTCCCAGTTTCTGTTTCGTAGGGGTCTTGGCCAACCTGAAATTTTCATTATCGTTGTCATAAATTAATTTAAATCCGATACATCCACGACCCTGCTTTCCTCGCTAATGAGAATAAAAACTTTTAGCACTTTTTTCTGTTAGAAAAAAGATAACATCGCTTAGTGTACTTTTCGTGATGGCTTCTTATCACCTAAATTTAATTCTCGCCTTTTTCTTTCTTCTTCTTTCTTTCTAGCAACCTAAATGGTGTCACACTGATGACTTCTTTTGAATGCATTCTTCTTCAGGATTTTAATACATTTTTGCAGTGAATGGTAAAGATACTCAACTGTAATGGTCAGGGTACAAGTTGCCTGCAGAAAATTTGCATATTGTAGACTCGCCTAAGTTGAAGTAAAAATAAAGAAAACATGAGACCAAAGACAAACCGATCAATCAATGTTCATACCATTAATGGACAGTTACTGCTGAACTACCTACTCATCAACACTAAAGCTCTAGACAGCAAAAAACACCTTTAAGCACACTTTTCAAAGTATTCCAAAAATAGTACCCCCCACTTTAATAGGTTACTGTATTTTTATGGACATGAATCTTATTTTAATGATATTATTCCACAACCTATTACAACAGAACTAATGGGCTATGGGATAAAAATGTTTATAGATCATGCATATAAATTATAATGAAGATAAGTAGATAAACAATATCAAGCTATCACTTTACTAACAATAAAAAGATGTTGTAGAAACAATATAATTATACTGGTGTAATTATCTATGAGTTGTTAACATGTGTAAATTTGTGTGTAGAATACTGTATGTAGTAGTGTATAAGCCTACTTTATACTTATATCATGTATAGTGCGACCCCTGATTTTTTTTGTGTAAAACCTGATTTTTTTTCATATAGCTTGTGTATAATGTGACCCCAACTTCTGAGCAATACTAGTAGGTGTACCATAGTCAAATATTGCAGGACTGGGCATCATGCTGGACATATTTTATAGAAAATAAATGGTTTTCATTATTTTTCATACAAAGTGTTATGATAAGCATATGGTGGCAGAACAAAGAAGAAACAATGAAGGTTAAAAAAATAAACAATTGTATTAACATAAAATACAACAAATGATAAATTGATGTAAATGTCTCTTGTTGATAAAAGGAGATAAGTGGAGTTGTAAAAGGTGTCTGCAGTGGTGTAAAGAAGGAGAGGGAGGATGAGTTGTGACTTGCTAGAGTGATGGCCTGTGGTGAGCTGTCTCTTAGAGATGGGAGGTTGCTTTCCGACAAAGTCTGTGAACCCGCGCCAAGATGCCATCTAACTACCGAAAATGTCTCTTTGATGGGATTTTATGTCCTTTCTTAGGTTCAAGTCAGCTTTTATTTTTGTTTTATTTCTTTAGGCGGGAGTGGGTGCTGCTGGGTGGAAATTCTGGATTGTACTGCTTATTTTTTTTTCTTTGAGTGTGTGAGTAAAAATGGAAGGTATATGCACAGTTGATGGAATTTTAGTTGAATTTTGGGTGTTTGAAGCATTCACATCTAGCCAGTGGTGGAAAATAGTGTAGCATGAATCAGAAGATCTGGTTTTAGGAAGAATATAACAAAAGCTACCCCAAATGGTGGGAAAAACTACTTACCATAACATACCTGATACAAAGATTTAAATAGTCTACTATGGTAACTCCTTTACCATGGGCCTGCCTCCTACTGGGTGTAACAGCATAATTATCCATCCCACAAAATGTTTACTATCTAAAAAACTACTGATTGAGATTCTTTTTTCCAGGTTTTCAGATAAGACGTTTAGCCAACTTGACACCATGTTTCGTAAGAATCAATGAAAGACCCTTTGAGTTATTCAGCTGAAAAGAGAGCAGGTTAAAATTGATTTGTGTCAGAACTAATGTCTTCCCAACTGAGCAATGGTGAGAGGAAAAAGATCATTCAGGCCTTCAGTAATGGTACCAACATTCATACACTGGTTTCCATCTTCACCGTCCATTCAAGAACCATCAAGAAAATGGTGAATAAGTTTAAAAAGAGGGAACAGCAGAGAGAAAAACTGGATCAGGAGGTTACAACAGGAAGAAGGAACATCATTTCAACTTAGAGCTAAAGAGACCAATTAGAAAACATCAAACTCAATTCATAAGATGTTTGGCACATGAGAGAGGAGTTTCACTTATGATAGTTCAAAGAGCAGTAAAAAAAGACTTGAAAATAAAATTGTACATGAAACCTGTGAGGCACCATGTTACTCCAGGACAGAAAGTTAGGTTACAGAGGGTGAAGATCATATTGAATAAGTTGGAAAATGATCCTGGAATAATATATATATATATATATATATATAAATGACAATAGGAAAACTGTAGTTATTGCTGATGCGTTTTGTCCAATATGGACTTTCTCAAAGCAAAAAACGAAATGAATTTAATTAAAGAAAGTAACTAATAATAACAAAAAACAATGTTCTTAGCAACTAGAGGAGTGTAAAGAACGCTATTTTCATATTGTTAACTGAAAATAATGTCAGTTATTGTCACGTGTGGAGAATATTGTCATTATAGCTGTGTTCACGGATTCAACCATTTTCTTTTGATTTTACGATATTCTTGTGTACGTTTGTTTGGGAGAGCAGTAATTTTGTTAAGAAAGGTGAAATAGGGAAAAAGTTTGAGTGTAGATTAATATTTGGGTAATATTCTATGGCAGCACTCTCTAGAATTTTCTTTCTGAGCGAGTTATTTTCTTTTTTTATGAGTGTAGCATTTTTAAAATCAAAATTATGGTTGAATTTATTTCTATGTATGACTAGTGCATTAGCTAAGTTGTTTTTTGTGAGGTCTCTTTTGTGTTCATGTGTTTTTTTTAAATTTTTACTTGTTTCTCCAATATACTGGGAGGAACGGTTTTGGCAATTTATTTTATAAATGCCTGCTTCAGAACTGTTATTGCTATTAGTGTTTGAAGATCTTAGTATATCCATAATGGTTTTGGAAGTGTTTGTAACTATTCTAAGATTATTTAGATGGGATAGGTTATTCTGGAGAGTGGACGTGACAAAAAAACAAAACAATGTTGGCTGCTAAGTGCTTCTGTCATCACCTTATTAAGTGGTGGGATTTATCACCAGTTGATGACAGCTTGTTTTAACTTTTATTGCTGGATGGCTGGACTTTGACCCAGCCAAGTCAAAATCAATTAATAATAATTAAGCCAAATTGATTAATTTGAACCCTATTTTCCTTATAGGTAATATTTAAAAAAAAAAAAAATTGTAACAATTTTTATACCCCCCCCCGGTGGCCATATAAATGAAAATTACCAACAGAATTTGTCGGATTTTGACTTCCTAGGAATTTTGTTTCTCTTCAAACTCTCAATTTTATGCCTGATTGTGATTTAGGCTTTCTGATTTTCCAAAAGAAAAGGTTAATTTCCCATTATTGGGGAAAATTTTTGCTTAGAACTAGAAAAATGCAAAATTTTCACTATTTTTTCACATTTTACCCCCTGAAAAATTTTTTTTGCATCATTTACATCAATCAATTTTACCCTTAAATGAAAGAACATATTGTTTCATTTCAGAAAATACATAGTTTCATGGGGTTCAATTTTCAGATCAAAAGTTTTTAATATTTTGTTCAGATGATGACAAAAGACAAGAGTCATTTTTCAACATTTTACATTGTTTTACCCCTATAAAAGTATGAAAATCCATTTTTTTTTCCCCCAGAGAAAATAGGCTGTGACAAAATGACTGTTATTTTTGTAATGATTTTTTACTTGGGATAGAAAATTGTTACCATAGACCTGAATTGACTTTAAGTTTAGTGGGTGGGGGCTATAGGAACCCTCAAACAGCTGTGAGGCTTGGACTCACAGATTTGCCTGAATATTTCAGCAACAATGAATTCATTGTCTAAAAATTCCTCCTTTAAAGTTTAATATCTGTATGCCGGAATTGTGGTGCTGCGTTATTTGCAAGGCGTACCCTGTTAAATATATTCGCAGATACTGTGTAAAGTCATGGCCTTCGACTTCTTAACATTCATTAGCCACACAATTTCCTTACCACTGAAAATGCAGCACTTCAGCTTGAGGATAAATGGGAAGGACTGTCGGTTATTTGTATTCTCATCATCCCTAGCTGTGATAGAATTCTTCGGAAAATTAGGCTCTAGAGTCAAATTTATCTAGTTCCTGTTTAACCTCAACGCGGAACTTTATTTCGATGTCAGTTTCCCTATATAGCACTCATCCTCATCAATTTCATTAGCATTCTGCTATCTCCCTGTTGATTTCATATCCACCGTGGCTAACCATTGAAAAATATCACACCTTATTTGAAAGTAATCCCAACTTCCTTTTTCTTGGTTCTTTAGAACATCAAGAGTAGTAACTTAAGCTAAGCACCTTCATGAAAATCGATAGCATGACAAGAACGGCATGAAAATTAATGAAAATTTTTTTTCTTCATGTTAAAATGTATATTTCATTATTGAGAAGAAACACTAAAGTATTTTTTGAATATTTTTAAAAATTCTTTACTCATTCTTAGCATGTCCGAAATTTTAGCTAAAAATCTTGTTTACCAAATTACAAATATAACGAACAAAAACTCGATAAGTCATTTTTTTTAAATTTTGAAAAATAAGTTAAAAATTCTTCGCTTAAAAATTAGTTATACGTATTTCAAAATTTATTCGAAGAAATTTGAAGTTTATTTAAAATATTTTGAAAGAAACTTTTACTTTCTTCGTAGAAAAATGTTTTTTTTAAGATAAAAGAAAGCCGATCTCAATATCGCCGGCAATTGACAAGTGCTGACGTCTATAAATTATTGACAGCTGACGTGAGATTCGAGTTCTCATACGGAAGGACAGAATGGACATATTATTTTTTTAAGCGGACCTTGTAATACTTAAAGTAAAAAAAACTTTCGCCATTCCAATTTTTTTTGTTGTTTTTTTTTAAGTACTGTACCATAAGTTTGTTGATACTATCTGGAGAAATTATAAATACTATAAAAAAAAAATAAAGATACAAGTGCTGCACTGCTGACGTTTTTTTTTATTGCGCACACGATACTTCCGGTATTCCGTAGATTTCATCGGTAAAAATTATTGACAAATTAATTTTTTTAATATACGTGCGCTCGTTAGTTTGTAATAAACTTTGGAAATTATAATCTGTAAATACATATCTACTTAATAACAACATTCGTTAAGTTTTACAAACTTTTAGTTTTTCCTAATTTTAGAAGAATTAGCAACATAATGTATTGTAAAAATAAAAAAAATATTTCAGAAATAACAAAAAATTTTAAAAATTCATTTTTCATCGAAAATATCTTTTTGCTTTCAGACAATATTGTCCATGTTCATTGAAATAAATAAAATCTATTAAAAGCTTTTGAAATTAAATAATATTTTTGTTTTATTGAGTTATGTTACACTTTCAGAGACGATTTTCAGGTAGAGGTGGTCCAACTAAAAACAAAAACAAAAAACGATTTGGTTTCCTCAAAGCATTGTGCTTTTTAAATAATCATTAATCTCCTCAAAATTGAAATTATAGAGTTTTCGTACAATTAGTTAGAGGGGGTACCCGGTAATACATATGAAAAAAATATTTCTGCCATGACTTTACTAAAAAAAGAAAAAAAAAGAAAAAGAAGATATTTATAACAAGTTCCATAATTTGTGAATAGTTTCTGAAAGTTTCACTAAAATCCAACAATTATTTTTTATTTTTGCAAGATTTTCCAAATTAATGTGTATCATACAGGAAAAAAACGCGCTAAAATTTTATATTTTATTGGTTCGGTTGATACAAAGAGAAACAAGGTTTTTTTAATCAAAATTTGCAATGTTCTAAAAAGAAGAAAAAATTTTAAAAAATAATTAAAAAATCTTTCCTCTCCTCAATCTTTCCTCTCAATAATAACATAAGCATTTAGACGCTAAAATTTTGTTTTCGTCAACTTTGGCGTCTTTTTCATCATGCTATGCTGTTTTTTTAGCGTTCTCATAACTTTACTTAACTATATTGCTCTTAAATGTATTTCGTCTTTTGGCTAATTTACCGGTTAAACCTGAAATGATGGACATTTTGAAAGATGCCGTCTGATATTAACTACAAAATTCCCTAAACTCTGTAAAAAATATCCAGAAAGGAAAAGAGAACCACCGAAACAACCGTTCACTTAAAGAAACGAAGTATATCACTTAAAAAAACAAAAAAACACTAATTCTTCTAAATTAACGTACACATCGAGCACTAGAGTCTACCGAAAGAAAACAAATATGTTGATCTTACTTAGGAGCACGCAATTATTTTGAGTAAAATATAGGAAATTTGTCCCGGCTTGAAAGATTAGAGCGGACAATTCTCTATTTTAGGCAGAAGAATAAAGACTCGAACAAACTCCTGCTGGGGGTGTAACAATAAAGGAAAATGTTTATTTATGCACATGTAAAATGCAGTTTTATAAGAAATATGATTTTAATGAATTTTTTTTCTTATGTAATGTTTGTAATGGTGACTTACTGACTAGCAGCAAAAAATTCGTGTAATCATTATTTATTTTAGCGGTTCCATTATTTCCTTACTTTCTTAGGATTTTATTTTAAGGACTGTTGAAATTTCGATTTAAATGAAAAGTTTTCTTTTAAACAAAGTAACGCATATGTTTTTATTTATATAACGGCTACAAACATAACGAACAGAAAGAACACGCATTGTCACTGTCAGCAAATCAATTTAAATTTTCTATAAACTGAAAAGCTTTTTTTTTCTTTCTCTCAGATGGATCCAAAATACACTTCGAGTCTCTTTGTTTTCATGAGAAACTTTTGGGATGGTAAAAATTTTAATGGAAAGAAAGAGTGAAACAGGCTTAAAATTAACTTTCTTTTTTTCAACGAACAAATCTGATTGACTATTTTTTCTGAACGACTTTTTGAAAAAGTAACCAAACATGGAAAAAGAAGTTTTTTTTTCAAGAACAAAACAGATATGATTTAAAAAGAGTTCCTTGTCAACTGACAAGGAATGCTTTTTTTTTAATTACTGAATAGAACTTCAAACAAAGAGTAAAATAATAACTGGCGAGAAGTTTTCGAACGATCTGTAGAAATAATTAACAGTTGAACTGAGGTTTTACTTTTATGAATCGACCTTAGGAAAAAAAAAAAAAAAAAAGTGGGGGAGAACAAACATTGTTAAAAAGATTTATTATCTACTGTCACTAAAAACAAATATTTAAATTATTTTGAGATAAAGCCATAGTGATTATTTGCAAAAAAAAAAAATCTGTCAAACTTACTTTATTCATTCAGCCTTTTTAACACTCTTCTTCAGTTAGTAATCTGTTAAAAATTTAAAATTGGCGGATCGCTGCAAAGTCCCGTTTTGTGACGATACGAAACGAGAATTGACGAGACAGGGCGCATGGTCGCCATAACAGTGAAAGCTATTGCGATCTGACGATCGCCGTTTGGGGCGTTTAACGGCCAGCAAAGGTTTTAGGGGGGAAAAAGTAACCCCCAAGTGAAGGATATTTTAGATTTCCCTTCAACTAAATAAGCTTATTGACTTGTAACTCAAGTGAGATACATTAATTTTTTCACTTTTTTGTCTGTTCAAGATGGATCTTTGAAAAATGGTGTTCTTACAAGAAAGCAAGTCTAACAAATTCTGTGTTGAAGGAGGCAAGTCCTTCGCCCAACTTGCCGGAGGTGTCGGGCCCTTGGCTCGGCCAGGGAACCACCTTGCCGACCTCTTCTCTGTAATTTTGACGGTAAATGTTAGACGAAGGAAACATGGAAAAAAAACCGATCAGCCGACATTCTCCGGTCCCCGTGAAGACCAGTGCAGGAGATAAAAAAACAGGTAAAGTTCCAATTGTTGTTAATGACAATTTTATTTTAGTTTCTTTACTGTAAATTTTGAATTGTATTTTTTTAGACTAATTTGTAATAATATGAACTATTAAAAAAAAAATGAATGATAAATAATTGCAAATGATCAGATGTTAAGAAAAATGCTTTATTACTTTTAGTGTTTTGTTTTTATCGAAGTAAATTTGTTTCGTATTTAGTTTTGGAAAATATTTTTAAGTGGTTTTAAAGTAAACTATGTTAAATTAAATAAATAAATAAAAAAAAAACAAAAAAAACTCCCAGCTGGTTGTCACCCCCAGTGACTTTTTTTTTAGTTTTTGTGACAATTTCTTTTTAAATCATTTTTAAACTTGCTCTTCGGGACTGATTATTTTCACTTTATTTTTTTTAAAAGAAATATCCGTTTGAAATTGTCTGAACTGTAATTTTCTTATGTCGATTTTATTTTTATGCTATGTTTGATTTTAGCCTTACGTCATCCATGTCATTGACCTATATTCTTATTAAAAATAACATTAACATCTTTTTTTTCTTTTGCGACAGTTTAGCGATAGGGTTGGTTTACCTGTTGGTTCAATAGTGAATCTAGTAATCTGTTCCTCGATCTTGAAGCTTCTGCAGCAATTACTTGCCCACATTCCTCAATCTATTGTTAGCAGTACCCAAAGAAAGTGTATTTGCTTGTCCACCATTTTTTTCTCAACGTATTTCGTTTTTTTGTTTATGTAATGCTTACAAAAATCTTTTTTCCTTTATTCTTTTTATCTCATTTATAATCGCGTGTGATTCCTTTCGTATGTTTGCAGAAGTAAATGTTTCAGATTTGTAAACATCTTTTTGGGTTTGTCATTGTTCTTAAAGGGAAAAACAAAAAAATTGACTCGAGTAAACTAAAGTAAATAAATAATTTGTGTTGACTTTAGTTTTTAAACTATTGAGGATTTTAAAAATATCAATATATTCTGATACTAAACTAAACAACATATTGCGAAATTGAATCAAACAGTATGATTTTCCAAATATTACTTTTTTTATGATTGAAAAATAATCGGAAGGCAAAAAGTCGGCAAAGGAAAGATTCTTTTGAAAGGAAATTATATTTATATTTAATTTTCAGGTTCTTTGTTCCGTCTTTTTTTTAAAAATTTTTTAATTTCATATTCTCAGCAATTTTTCTTGTTTTTTAATTAAAAATGTAATTACTCTTCCAAGTTCATATTTTTTGCTATAATTGAATTTCATCCGTTTTAAAACTTACTTTCAAATTTTTTTTATTGATGTATTTTTATTTAATTTAACATTAAATAAAAATACATCAATAAAAAAAATTGTAGAGAATTTTTTTTTAACTACAGCTAAGCCTGGACATACCATCAAAAAGACACCTCTTCCGTCTACCAAAAAATAAAGGAAGAAAAAATTGAACAAATTAAAAAAAATTAGAACATCAGTTTTTTTTTGTTTTTTCTTTGTTTCAATTTTTTATTTTTCATAAATTTTATTTTTAACAGGCTGTTTAATGAAATCAAAAAGCATATTTAAACAAAAACAATGATTGTATTGAAAATTAGATTTTTTTTCTTTATAGATGCCGTATCTTCTCTAAACTTACTATTTTTTTTCTCATAAGTTAATTTTTTTTTTTTTTTTTTTTCCAATGGATGCCGTCGATTTACCATTTGAAGTCTGGTTGTCAGCAGCTGATAGGAAAAAAATCAAATAAAACTGGTTCTCTAATTATTGTTGATATCGTAATTTTATTATGATCTGGAAAAATTGTTCATTTTGTCTTTTAGATAATGCCAGATTTCAACGTACTCCAAGACGAAAAGATAATGGAATCCGTTCGTACCAAGATGCTAATCCCAATAAGAAACCTCTTCCTCAAAAAACCCGGACAGCCAGTGACAAGAGACCACGGCCTCGGGGTTATTTCAATGACAAGCAGAGGGATGAGGTGAGTCTTTCTTTATCGTCTTAACACGAGGAATTTTTTTTTTTCATTAATTTTCAGACCGTTCTTGTCATACTATCGATTTTCATGGTTACCTATAACATCTCTTTAACGTGAATAAAGACATGAAAAATTCAGACGTTAAGAAATGTTTGGATACAATTTTTTTATGCTATAGCTGCTATAAGTAATGTTTCTTTCAAATCAGATTAATTTAACTTTAAATTTTCTAATTTTAATCAAATAACATGTCAAAAATATATAATTTTATTTAAGAAGTTTAAAAATCAATTTTTTTTTTTGTTTCCAAATTTCTTAAAATTTAAGAAAATTTTTAAAAAAATCGAGCATATATTTGACATTATGATTACAATATATAACTTCTATCTGAAATACAACAGAATGTGTCACTTAGAGTGTAAATAATAAATTTAATGCTTTAGCTTTCAATTAAATTATTTAATAACAACATTTTTTTGATGACAAAAAACTGTTTTCGTTCAGTTATGGGCCTTTTCTTCATCGTGCTATGCTGCTTTTTACGCGACCTGGAGGTACCGAAATTAGTTTGTTTACAATTCTCTTAAAAAAAAAAAAAAAATTAATTAAAATAAAAAAAAGTTAAAAATAGCGGTTTCGATTGGTTTTTCGGAAGCATCGACTAAAAATCATTCAAATTTCTATTTGAAATACTCCACAGTATTTTTTTGCCCTGGAATTAGAAAATTTAGTAGATTTCATTATTAAGAAACACTAAAGTATTTTTTGAAATTTTTTTACTCATACTTAACATGTCCAAAATTTTAGTTACAAATCTTGTTTACCAAATAATGAAGAAAAAAAAACTCGATTTAAGCCATTTTTAAAATTTTTAAAAATAAGTTAAATTCTTCGTTTAAAATTCGTTTAAAAATTAATTATACGTATTTCAAAATTTATTCGAAAAAATTTAGAAAATTTGAAGTTTATTTAAAAAACTTTTACTTACTTTCTTCGTAGAAAAATCTTTTTTTAAAATAAGAGCCGATTTGAACCACGCGTGAATTGACAAATGCGAATTGATGCCGTTTATCAATTATTGACAGCTGACGTGAGATTCGAGTTCCCCTACGGACGGACAGAATGGACATCTTTTTTTAAGAGGACCTGCTTAAGTACTACCTTGTAATAATTAAAGTATTAAAAACTTTCGCCATTCAGTTTTTTTTGGGGGGGGTGTTTTTTTAAGTACTGTACCATAAGTTTGTTGATACTATCTGGAGAAATTATAAATACTATAAAAAAAAAAAAAAAAAAAAAAAAATAAGATACAAGTGCTGCACTGCTGACGTTTTTTATTTATTGCACGCACGATAGTTCCGGCTTCCGTAGATTTCATGTGGTAAAAATTATTGACACAAATTAATTTCTTTAAAATAAGAGGGGTCATTAGTTTGTAATAAGCTTTGGAAATTATAATCTGTAAATTATATATCTACTTAAAAACAGCATTCATTAAGTTCTACATAATGTAAAAATAAAAATAAATATTACAGAAATAACAAATGATTGTAGATAATTGTTTTAAAAATTCATTTTTCATCGAAATATCTTTTTGCTTTCAGACAATATTGTCCATGTTTATTGGAATAAATAAAAGCAATTAAAAGCTTTTGAAATTAAATATTTTTGTTTTATTGAGTTTTGTATGTTACACTTCAGAGACGATTTTCAGGTAGAGGGGTTCCAACTAAAAAAAACTAAAACTTGATTTGGTTTCTTCAAAGCATTGTGCTTTTAACTAATATAATCACTAATCTCCTCAAAATTGAAATTATAGAGTTTTCTTACAATTAGTTAGAGGGGGTAATACATATGAAAAAAAAAATTTCTGCCATGACTTTACTAAAAATAAAAGATATTTATAATAAGTTCCATCATTTGTGAATAGTTTCTGAAAGTTTTGCTAAAATCCGACAATTATTTTTATTTTTGCAAGATTTTCCAAATTAATGTGTGTCAAACAGGAAAAAAAACGCGCTAAAATTTTATGTTATTTTATCAGCCCAGTTCATAAAAAGAGAAACAAGGTTTTTTTTAATCAAAATTTACAATGAAGGAAAAATTTAAAAAAAAATAAGTAAAAAATACTTTGATCTTTCCTCTCAATAATAACATAAGCATTTAGATGCTAAAATTTTGTTTTCATCAAGTTTGGCGTCTTTTTCATCATGCTATGCTCTGTTTTTAGCGATTAGGTCGCGTAAAAAGCAGCATAGCACGATGAAGAAAAGCCCATAACTGAACGAAAACAAAGTTTTGTCATCAAAATGTTGTTATTAATAATAATAATTAATTGAAAGCTAAAGCATTAAATTTATTATTTACACTAAGTGACACATTCTGTTGTATTTCAGATAGAAATTATATTGTAATGTCGAATATATGCTTGAATTTTTTTTTTTTTTTTTTTCTTAAAATTTTCTGAAATTTTAAGAAATTTGGAAACAAAAAAATTTGATTTTAAACTTCTTCCTAAAATAAATTATATATTTTTGACATGTTATTTGATTAAAATTAGAAAATTTAAAGTTAAATTAATCAGATTTGAAAGAAACATTACTTATAGCATAAAAAAATTGTATCCAAACATTTAATGTCTGAATTTTTTCATGTCTTTATTCACGTTATTGAAAGAGGTGATGACAGCTACTAGATAAAAATTGACATAATTTTACGAAGTAAGCAAACACTTTTTTTTTTTTTTTTTTTTTTTTTTTTTTTTAACTAGTAATTTTTAAATATTAACATTTATTCAGCAATTATATAATATTTATTTTTATTTAATACTTTTTTAGTCTGGATTTCGTTTCTTTGGTTTTTAATCTTATTTAACAACTAAGCAAAAAATTACTTCAATGAAATATGACACAAAAAATAAATACCTAAAATAAAAATATTTAGTAAAAAAGTAATTAACAGAAATTAAAACTAACTTAGAAATTTTGAAAAGACTTTTTGCAAACGCATTAACGATGTGAAACAGAACTGGATATTGAAGGGAAATAATTGCAGTGCCTCAGACGACATTCAGATCACGTGATCTTAAGGATTATGTCATGCATAGATTCCTCATAGATACAAATTAGGAATGTTTTTTTTTTTTTTTTTTTCTCTCCACTAAAAATTATTTTAAAAATACTCTGGTACTGTTATGAGCTTTTCAAATTTCGATTCGTAAGTTTACTTTTCACTTAACGATATTATCGAATTGCAATAAAGAATTTTAAACGATTTTTGAAGCATTTTAATAAATAAAATTTTAAAAAATGAAAAATTTCTTGTACAAATACATCGAAAAAGTTTTATTTTTTCAGACAATGTCCTTAATATAAAGTATTTACAAAAGCAAGTAAAACTTTTCTAATTAAATAATGTCATGGTTTTTTTTGTTTTTTTTTTTTAAAGTCGGAGCAGATTTTCTATGAAACTGCTGTTTTAAAAACAAAAAACAAAACTGGCGATTCTAAAGAGTCCTGTTAAGTTAAAAAAAAAAGTCTTAAAAATTTAATTTCTCGAAATTTCATGAAAATATGTAAGGCGATGGGAACTTGTAAAAAAATAAAAATAAAAAATAAAAAAATATTTTTTACCAAAATTTTCTTAAAAAAAAAAAAATTTCAAAAATAATTTTGTTCATTTCTGAATATTTCCTGAAAGTTTCATTATAATCTGATAATTATTTGAATTTTGCAAGAATTTCCAAATTAACATGTTTTCCTCAGGAAAAGTGCAAAATAAAACAAACCTTTTTTTTTCTCTTTTGCAGCGCTGTTGCATAAAAAAAAAAACAAGATTTTTAACTTGCTAGAAAGGAGTAAAAAAATTTCAAAAAATAATAAAAAAAATACTTTGCCCATTCCTCTTAATAATAACAAACATTTTGATGACAAAATTTTGTTTTCTTTGTTCCTTTTTATTCGACATAATGGAGGTACCTAAACTTATTTTTCAGTTTTAAAAATCCCGCTGAAATAAGATATACATTTCTGAAATGTTGCATTCGTAAAATTAGCAAATTTAAAGTTAAATTAATCTGTTCTGAAACAAAAATCACTTATAGCATAAAATTTTCTACACAAGCTTTTCTTGGCCTCAGGGTGTTATTTTCACGTCACCATCGATAATTTGATCACTGAATGTGTTGACAGGTTTAGTACGGTGCATCAAAAGTGACATAACGATCATAACGATTTTTTTTTTTTTTTTTTTTTTTTTAATTTAAAATACTATAAAAATTTCTTACATTATTGTGTTACCTCTCTCTTTCATTATTTAATAGCTAAGGTAATAATTAATTTTATTAATATTACATTAAGTTATTACATTTTTAATTTAATAACTGAGATAATAACTAATAAAATTATTATATTAATAATTAAAATATCTCACTGAGTTATTAATTCTTTAAATTGATAAATGAGATAATTTTATTATCTCAATTTAATTTTTAAATTAATATTTGAGAGTGAGATAAGACCTTGACTTGTCAAGGGGCTTTCCCAATGAGACAAGCTTTGAAAAATGTGACCTTTTAACCATAATGTCACTTATGAGATATCATACTAAAACAAAAAAAACATTTTGACACACACAAAAAAAAAAAATTAATTATGGTAAAGTTTTGGTATCATTATTTGTATTAAGCTTTTAATTTTCGCTTAGTAAATAGTCTTCACTTAAAAACTTAATAACTGACCCCCACACTCTGCATGAAAGAACTTTAAAACATTTTTTAAAATTAAAGAAAAATGAAACAAATTCTTGTAAAAATTCTTTATTCATTGAAATTTTTTTTTTTCTTCAGACAATAATGTCCTTAATGTATATTATTTATAAAAGCAAATAAAAGCCTATCTAATTTGATAATTAGATAGTTTATTGCAGTTTTTATTTTATGATTTGGAGCAGATTTATAAAAAGTTGGCAGTAGTTGTGAAAAAAAAAATTGATTATTTAATTTCTCCAAGGAGTCCTGCTTAAAAGTAATATAAAACAATTTGTGAGCTTTTTGAAATTCTAGAAAATTTTATAAAATTAATTTATGGGTAGGTAACAAATGTAAAAAAAAAAAATTTACTAAAGATTTTCTAAAACATGAATTTCAAAAATAAATTTATTCATTTTTGAATAAGTCAAGAAAGTTTCATTTAAATTAGACAATTATTTGATTTTTGTGAGAATTTCCAAATTAATGGATTTCTCCTGAAATTACTACACTAAAAAATGGCGATGACCACAAGTCTTAAAAAGTTAACAAAAAAAAGATAAGTGTGATTTTTTTTTTTTTTTTTTTTTTTTTTTTTTTTGACCCAAATTTAGGTGTTAGAAAGAAGGAAAAAATTTACAAAAAATATTTAAAAAATACTTTGTTCTTTCCTCTTAATAATAACATAAACATTTTATTGATGAAACTTTATTTTTATTAAGTTTCGGACATTTTATCATTATGACATACTGATTTTTTTTTTTTTTTTCTCATTTTATAAAAAAAATCTCATTTTGGAATTCTTTTAAAAATCAATTATAATTTTTTCAAAACTTATATTAAAATCAGAATGTTTATTTGAAATATTAAAAGTAAATATTAACTTTTAAAAAAAAAAAACTTATAGTTTCTGGAAGTTTCATTAACATCTGACAATTATTTTATTTTTGCAAGATTTTCCAAATGTCTGTCATAAAAAAAAAAAATATACACTAAAAATTTATTTTACTAGTTCTGATGATACAAAGTGAAACAAGGCTTTTTTAATCAAAATTTAGAATGTTCTAAAAATAAGGAAAAAATTTTTAAAAATAATTAAAAAATACTTCAGTCTTTCCTATTCTAATAATTTAGACAATAAAATTTTGTTTTTGTCAAGTTTGGAGTCTTTCATCAGACTATGCTCTTTTTTAGCAATCTCATGAAGGTGCCTACTTTAATATAATTACTAAACTGAATGGTATTGAATTTCTAGAGTTTTCATGAGGGTGGTGATAATAAATGCAAAAAAGAAAACGATAATTCCCATCATTTGTGAATAGTTTCTGAAAGTTTTAACATCCGACAATTTTTATTTTTGCAATATTTTTTCAAATTAATGTCGGTCATTATTTCTTTTTTGATTTATTTAAAAAAAAAAAGGCATTGTCTGCATTTGAAAACCTAGAAAAAAAAATTTAGAATCTTTTTATATAAAATTTTAATTTAAAATTCAGATTTTCAATTATTCTTAAGTAGGAATTAAAAATAAACTTCCATATATGGAGTTTCAATTAGCACTTAATCCAGAATGTCATATAAGGTGGTAGGTATTTACGTTTCATTGGCAGGAATTCCAAACATTCAAGTGCCATTGTCACATTTGATTTCTTCACATAAAAAAAAAAATTACCTTGTCACAAATTTTCGTACACTTTTCAATGCAAGTCTTACAAGAAAATTTTTGCTGAAAAAAAATTTCTCATTTGTTTTCATAAAATCATTTTTTAGTCTTTGCTTCAATATATTTCTTAAAATTTCAAAAGGGATTTTCCTCTTTATTTACTTAAAAAAAAAACAAAAAAAAACAAAAACTTTTATTTGAAGTTTCCTGAAAAAAAAAAAGGCCTTTTCATACAAGTTTGTATTAAAAAATCTAATTTAATTTCCATCAAAAATTTTTTTTTTTTTTTTTTTTTTTTTGCTGTGTTAAATTATGGCATTTAAAATATTTTGAACTTTTTTTTTCCTCATTTATTCCTTCTTGGAGCTAAATGAAATGCAGTTTCTATTTTTATAAGTAGAAGTGTATGAAAAAGTTAAAAACGAGCATTTTTATCCTGTTTTCCATTTTAACATTATTTGTTTCAATATTTTTAAATTAAAACTAGTAAAATTTTATCTTCTAATAATTTAATAACTGAAAAAAATTGACCCCATGCAAAAACTATACATTTGGTTCTCATCCTTATGAATGTTTTAATCATTTTTAATCTTATTTTTATTTTAGTGCTTTGTAACAGTTGAATTTGAATCTCATACATTATAAAATGATCACATTGGATATCGGCGTTATTTAGGTTTCAACTTCCTAATACTGTTTTAAATTTATTGTAAAGTTTACTAAAATTGCTTATCCCTTAAAAAGTCAAGGGATATATTTTTACTATGTTGTTGCACTGTTAATCTCTTTATTTTTTTCTTTTAACACTTTTTTTTGATTCTTTTTAGAAATTAAATTTTTTAGTTGTGAGAAATTTATTTGAGACAAAACTTATTAGTGATTAAATTTTTTAGATAAGATTGAAGACCCTTTATTATTTATTTATTAAATTGCTGGTATAATTCATATTTAATTCTTATTAAGCATCTGTAAGCAAATTTAAAACTTGCATTTATTTTATTCCCTGTCCTGCAGGATTAGGTACTCCTTGTACTTTATCAAAATATAGGCATCATCCTATGTATTGTTTTTCTGCTTAAAGTATTATTGTTGCAATATTGATGAGGGTGTCTCTTATTTTTGAAGTGCATGATGAAATTGAATTGTCAATCGTAAATTTGTTCCATTCACTGAAAAATGCCACATAAAATTTTAAAGAGATTGCATAATATTTAGATGATGCCTTTGCTTGTTGAAACTTAAAATATATAAAGTGGACAAAAAATATACTTTATTTTATAATTAATAGCAAACCATTAGTTGAATCTATACAAATTATACCCCTTACAAAACTAGAAACGTTTTTTATCTAATGGTAGAAAATTTAAATTTTAACTGATGTTTATTATTTTCGGACTCCAATTATGGCATGTGGATCCAATGCGAAAAGTGTAGTTTGGAAGTTTTTTTTTTTTTTTCTTGGAGAATAAGGGATAGCAGCTCAGATTGAAGAATCAGCAAATTCCATTCGAATCCATTACATTTACTTATATGTTAATACACTTGGGAAAGGTATGAATCCTCTTCTCCCAAGCTATGGGTAAATAGCAGGACAGACCAGGTTCTATAGCCTTGGGTGTCAACTAGTCTACCGCAGAAAGTAATGGCAACCTATTGTGGGGGAAAAATCTGCCTTGTCATGTATCAAAAGATACATGATTGCCTAACTGTATCACACATGGCACATAACTGACTGATAATAACCAAAGTAAAGCAATATGTCAGCTGTTTGATGTGCAAATAGCTAGAAGAGCAAAAGCTGGCTTCTTCACAACAAATATGTTGAAACACTTAAATACAAAGCATGGTACAGAACTCCAAAAGGAATATAAAAGGAAAGAGATGAAAATAACATTGCCTATCAACTGATCAACTATAATTAAGCAGAAAAATTTGTCTTTTAGGCAACAAACTTTACATGAAGTTATTTATCAAACATGGAATATAAATGACAGCAAAGCCCCAAAAATTCATAAATGTATTAGAGGAATGATTGCAGTTGATCTGCAAACTTTTTCTATTGTAGAAGATCTTGATTTTAAAAGATAACAATACAAGTCTGAATTATCAAATTCCCTCTTGAAAGTATATAAAAGAAAATATTGTGCAAGATATATAAAAGAAATAAGATACAGGAGGAAATCAACACTGCTACTCATTTATCTCTGACAAGTGATAGCTGGACTGCTAGTTCAGCAAATTTATCCCTTTCAATGGATCACTGAAAATTTTGAACAAAAAGCAGTTCTAAGAATTATTCCATTAGAAGTATCACACACCGCAATAAATATAAGTGGATGTATCACAGACAGTACAACAGTTTAATATTTCTCGTAGTAAAATTCATGTTCTCATAAGAGATAATGCAGCTAATATGGCAGCAGTTGTACAAACCCTGTGAGTCATTACTTTGTTTTCTAAACACTGTGCAGTTGACCATTAATGATGCTATCTTTGTACAAAGGTATGTGAAGGATATGCTTTCTATTTGTAAACAAATTGTTGGTCACTTCAATCACTCATCTGTAGCTTTTGTAAAGTACCAGGAATACCAGAAAAAAAAAACAATTTACCAGATCATAAATTTATTCAGGATGTCCAAAGTATTTGAACAAAACAAATGCTCTTGTCTTATATTGCAGTGATCATGCAAAACCACATTATTTAGAATCCAACAAATGGAAGATTTTAGAGAGATTACTGAAAATACTTAAACAATTCATTGATTGTATGAATTTATTAATAGAGAAGCAACTGCCTCTTATATCATACCACACATCAGTAATTTACCCCCTTTTTTTTTTTTTTTTTTTTTTAAAGGGGAATAAGAAAAAGGGACTGTTTGAGGGGTTTGGTTCAACCCATTCTTCTAGTAACATCTTGATCCCAGGTTCAAGACTAGTTTCATTGAAAATAACTACAGTGGCCTGTCTAATGACAAGGTTTATGCAGAATGGTTCGTTCAAGATATCTATTCCATAAACGAAGGAAAAACTGACACCTCACCCAAAGTATCACAAGGCATGACATGTCTGAAGAGAAAAATGATAATGATAGTAACTTTAATTTCAGTTTTATGAAGTGTCTCGCTGAATTGAAGGAAAACAGGGAGCCCATGTGTTACAGGATAAAGTGGTTAGTGAAACAAGCAAAGAAATATATTTATTAAAATTTGAAATGGCAAAATTATTGTATTAAAAAATATAAAGTGATGTTTTTCAGTGGTGGAATTCAAATAAAAATGAATTTCCCATCATAGGACTTTTAGCTAGAAAATATCTATCAGCACCTCCCTCTAATATCAATTTATAGCAGTTTATTTCTATGGTATTGGGATCTATAGCTGTTTAGTAATTGCTGTTTTCCAGGTAGCAAATGAGATAGTGGTGGAGTATAACTCCTCAGTGTCTAGAAAAGATCTGAATCAAATGATCAACTTTGATTATGGATTTCATCGCAGTTCCTATCATGGAACTCTGCATAGTCGGCCCCGTCGCCATCACTTCAAAAGTTATGCTGCAGGAGGGGTCTTCAACAAGCAACAATATTTGCAAGCTAAGTGAGTATATTTTTTTCTCTAAACTTCAAAAAACTGTTGCTAAAATCTCTCTCAAATTATCTTGTATTGTCTAAGAAAGACTTCAGAATAAGTTGTTGATTTTATTTTTAAAGTGTAGAGGTGAATAAGCATTTTATTACTTGTACTTAATTGACTCTGTATGTATAAAATTGAATTAAAATAGCCCTGTAGTTTTTATTCCTTTATTGTATCTCTTATAACTAGTGCAAAATTCAAATTATTTCAATGGCAAACAGTTTTGTGGGTATTGTGTATTACCATTTAGCTATATTATGAAGGGTGAAACGTTGCAAGAACAATATACTGTACACTGCTGTGTGAGAAGATAGTGAAAATGTTTTCTTACTTCAATTGTAGAATTTATTTCTGTAAATATACATCAAATATTGTTTTGCTACTTTTTATCAGTTGCCAGTTTGTGATGAAAGACAGTGGTGACTATAGCATTCATGTTATTGACCCAGATCAACCAGTAGAGTGGAATAACATTGAACAGTTGGTAAGTATATTAGATTGATTTTGTTTTAAATTCATAAAGGCCAGTTGTTTGAAAGGAAGGGAAATTAGTAAAATCTTTTAGTCAGTTTGAAGTTGCAAAACTTCTATTGAAATGTATTAGAATTCTTGCTATTTAAGATATTTGAATTCTATTTTATTGCCCATATAGCTGTCTTGCATGTATCTGTATTTAGGCATATTAAAAATGTAATATTGAGAATCTGAAAAAAAAAAAAAACATACAGTATTCAAAATGTATTACATCTTCCATTGTGTAGTTTCATACAAAATTTTAGTTTATTTCTGTTTTAGATGTTAAATATGATTTTTTTTATATATATATTTATTTGGTTGCATGTCTAATGCAACATCTTTCTTTCTTCAATATCAAAAATATATATATATATGTTCTCTTGCTTAATTCATTGAATTTACTCCATGTTAAATCTAACATTTTTAAGCTTAGTAAACTAATGTTTTGGTAAAAATGCTAAGTCAGTTCTTTTTCTTTCTTTTTTTTTCTCTTGACATTTTTTTGTATAATATATCTGTTGGATTTAAAACCATTTCATTTCTTCATAACATTTGTTGCATTTTTAAATTTTTACACCATATCTTGGAAAAAAAATGCTTGTAGATTCCATGGCAGCCTAGAAAATAAATTGAACCATTGTAAAACTGATCACTTTTCTATAAACTTTTTCAGTTTTAACCCTTGAAAATTTGAAATTACTAAACGTATATAACAATTTCTTCTTAGTACTTCCAAAGGTTAACTTTGATCTATTAGTATATTTCTGCAAGAGTTTTAGTTATATGTATGACTTTAAAAAATAATTTTGAATTGAGAAATTACTTTTTTTTTTTTTTTTTTTTTTTTCCTTTTTCTTTTTCTTTAAAAAGTATCTCAAGGTTTGCAATATTTTGGTAAATTTAATGGACAAAGTAACAGTATATGCAATTTACCTCTTCCCAAAGAGAATCCCAAAATGTAATTATTTCATTATTAAACAAAAATAATTTCCGTTAATCTGTGAATAAAATGGTTTGATCTGATTTTTATTTGGATTTTATTCCTGTTTTACTGTGTATACCATTTTTTCCTTGTTTAGTGCATGTCAACACCTGATTTGCCACTATGCCCCATCTGCCTGAGTCCTCCTGTGGCAGGTAATTTTTTTATTTTTTTATTTTTTTATCTGGGTTTTTACTAAATGTATCTCAGTTGTGGAAACAAAGTAGAAACCTGTTCTCAAGTAAGTTAATAGCAAATACTTCATGTTTTTATTTTAAATGTATTGCAATAATTTAAAGATATTTTAGAAGCTTTAATTGCAAACAAAGTTAATCATAAAAATATTTTTAGAATACTTAATGAAAGTAGGTTTTAAAGATTTTTCAAAGGGTACAAAATGGAAATATTTTAAATGAAAGTGTAATTCCTAGGAATGGTAAGTTGGAGTGGAGCTGACTGGTGAAAGGCTGCTTTGGGGGTTGGAATACTGGACCTATCATCAGGTACTTCATTATATTTGATTAGGCTCGGAAATAGAGGCTGACCTGCCCATCAAATGCTTCTACTTGGAAGCCCTTTGCTTTTCTTCCTGCAGTCTGTAATGCTCCAGCACAAGTTTTTAGGAAGTAGGGAAAACTTGGGCCATCATTGTCAAAGAAGTCTGAACATGCTAGGGACTTATTGCTCTGCTCATTGATGATGGCATACATCCTTACCACTTTTCCCAGTTGCCCTGAGTTAACCAGGCTGATTTTAGAACACAACTTTACAGAGAGGTTACCACCACTAATCTGAGTGCATTGCGAAACCACTCTGGCTGTTGTTGGGGAATTCTACTGCCTGCCATAGTCCCTGGTGGGTTTAGTATCCATGGTGGTAGTCCTGGCTGGAGAGCAGTGTTGTGATTCTCACTGTTGCATTTGTCACATCTGATGTTTGCTCTGCAGAATCTGTCTTTGTGTATTGTAGACAAGCAACATTTGAAACAGATCCTGTTGTCTTTCATGAATGCCTCTTGCATAACATTTTGATAAGAGATGCGGTTTCTTGTACAAGGGACAATATCCGGTAGGGCCCTATCCTTCCTGTTTTGCAGACAGAGGATTATGTCTGAAATTTGGATTGTTTCTAATCCCTGCTTAAAAATCCACAAACTAAAAATGGAGGGAGGACATGATGTTGGTCTTTATATTTCAAAATTGAGAACCACTTCTGAAGTGGGAAGGGTAACTTGGCTACCAAGGGGTGAAGTCCCTGAGTAGTATCCAGGTAGGTAAGGATAGAATCTCCATGTACAGATTGCCATAATCCCTTAGCCTCAGGAAATCCCTTCTTGACATTTTGGGGAAGCCTTCCAAAAAGTTAAAGGCTGCAGCTTCTATAATTTCTGGAGGTGCCGTTCGCACTCTTCAAGTTGATTCCATATTCTTTCAAGACCTTTTTCTGAGTTGTTCAGATTGACAGACTTCATTTGTATTTTTGACTCTTTACTGAGCAATTTTATGAGAAGGTCCATTTCCTTATGCATGAGGCCAAGATCTCTTGTGGCACTCTGGAAAGAATGTTTCCACATTGTAATCCTCTACAGCTGTTTTGAGGTTTCATATAGCCCCACTGAACTTACTTTAAGTTCAGGTTTGCTATGGTAAAAATTTTCTATCCCAAGTAAAAATCATCACAAAAATGGCAAGCTTATTTTCTCTGAAAAAATGGATTTTCATACTTTTATAGGGGTAAAATATTGAAAAATGACTGTTTTATCATCTAAAGGAAACTTTTGATCTGAACCCCATGAAACTAGGTATTAAAAGAAAGCAAAGGATATATTCTTTCATTTAAAAGTAAAATTGGCTGGGTAAATGACTTAAATTTTTTTTTTTTTTTTTTTTTTAAATCAGCCTAAATCATAATCAGGCATAAAATTGAGTTTTGAAGGAAACCAACATTCCTAGGGGGGTGGGGGTAATATCTGACTAAGTTCATTAGTCATATGCGACTAAGTCCATCATATAATCTTCAATTATATGACTGCCAGAGGTTAAAAAAATTGACACCCGGCCACAGAAATCTTTAGTAAAAGGTGAAAGATTTATCTGCAATTCCTGACCATCAGAACCCCCCCACAAAAAAAAAAAGTAGCAGCGATAAAGAAAATTAAGCCAAATTGACATCAGCCAGCAATAAACGTTTAGAACAAGTTGTCGGCAGCTTGTAATAAAACCCACCACTCCCAGATAAGAGCAAAGAGGAAAAAAAAAAAGGTCAACATTGGTAGGGATTGATATAAGCTTTTTCAAGCCTATGTTTGAACAGTGGTTCGATGTGTTTTGTTTTTAACACCTCGTGGCCCGAGTGATGATAACACTTAGCAGACGTCATTTTTTTTTTTTTTTTTTGCTTGCTGCATGTCTTTCGTATTTACTATTGTTGGGGCATTTAGCCGTTCCTTTTATTCAATGATGTTCACACCAAATTAAAGAGAAAGGGGTGAAGTTTGAATATTATTTTGGAAGTGAAAATAAATATTTTCATAAAAAGGTGATTTTTCTCAGAGAATTGGGTCTAATTTCTTAATGCTAACTGCAGAGTGACATTTTCCAAAGCCAAATCGAAGTTACCAGTGAATAATTCCATGTGCAAACAATAGCTGTCTGGATCCAATAACATCGCACGGAAAGGTCCAGAAGTTTACTGGTTGATTGAAAACTTGTTGCACATAATTGTTTTTCATGGTCAGTTTCCATTATTTCATCTTGACGTTGTCATTTTCGGACAGCCAAGTCATCCGAGGATTCAGGAAAACAGTTTGGCACAGGTTTGCTTTAAGGACTTTACATTCTATGAGGTGTTTAAAATGTTCCTGGGTATGATGATAAATTACGTCTAACAACAAGACTTCAGATAATGTTTTCGGAAAAATAATGTTGCCAGCTATACATTTTTTGGAAAAAAATAATGTTGCCAGCTATATGTTTAATAGTACTGTATATTTAATATATGTATAGGTATGTGTGCATGTATGTATGTATGTATGTATGTATGCCTGCATGCATGTTAGTTAGGCGTTAAATGACCCACAGTGGTTGATATGCCTTAAAACCCAACCAACCAAAACGTTACTGACGGATGGGATTTTTCGACGAATATTTTGTTTATGCGCCATGTTGGATTTTTCTATATGACAAAAAAAGCTGTTTAGCTGTGCCTCTGGCTTGTCATTAAACTTAGGTAATCTGGTGGTGATGAGCTTACGCTGCGTGAAGTACCTCATGAAATATAACAGATGTCTTGTTTGGCATTACAAGGACAGAATTTATCAAGTGTTTTGGTAGCTCTTACATGAATTGGGCGAGTGATAACTGGGGGCGTGTTGCCAAGTTTGCCTAGGTTCTTTAACTTGAGGGACTTGTGTTAGAGCTGTTTCTTCAAGTGTTCATGAGCAATCTCTCTGTCACAAAGTGACTTGGGGGTTGATGTCTTGTACCTTGGACTGACATACTTGATCAGTCAAATATTCTGTTGTGCATGGGCCTGGGTCATGGATAGCTGGCGTTGAGTCAAATCTCGGGTGGCCGTAGCTGAACCTTTCATTTAAGTTGTCGGAAGATGCTTTGAGAACCTTGGCTTTGGTCATGGCCATTTCCTTTTTCAGTTCAGCCTTCCTCACTTCCATTTTTGTTCACTATTCCTCTTCAATAGATGTAAGTCTTGCCTTGGCTGCTTCAGCCTTTGCTTTGGCAGCAGCTGTTTGCAGTAAAGCCATTACTTTTTCAGAAATTGCATGTTACACAGTTATCGGTTTTCATGGTGATATTGGCAAGGTTCATAGTTCTGGTAGTTTGCTTAGACTACATATATCCAATAGTTATGAGGATGTTGCTTTATTGTACTGTCTCCAGACATATGTTCATTTTGGTAAACCTGTGCATGTCTCTAACAGCTAAACACCTTCAAATTAAGGCCCACACATTGTAAAAAAAAAAAAAAAAAAAAAAGTTATAACGGTAATTAAGGAACGTTTGGTCAAATATTATATTAAGTCAACAAATAAAACTTATTGAGTATAGATCTGTACAAAGAGAGGGAAAAGGTTGCAGTTCTTACCAACGATGCTTGGAGATATTTAGAGCGATTGCATGCTGGATAAGTTATAGCCCTTTTGCTAGAAGTGAGTCCTAGTCAGAGAGTGGATGAATGAGGATGGGTCTAAAAGTGTTTCTTGAAAATAAAGTCATTAATGAAGGAAACTATACTAATGCAAAACAGAACAGGATTTTATGACATCAAGAGGGTAGCCATTACCTTTCTCAAATTCTATTCAATTCTATTCATTTGGATAGAATGGAGTAAGATTTTAATAAGGTTAATCTTGCATTGTTTTGGATAAATCAAGTCCCAGCAGTTATATTATCTGGTAAAAGTGGGTTTATTGTGTGCCAATATTACTAACATTGAATCTAATTTGTGTACTGAAACATTCTAAAAGGAAGAACACCATTATCCTCTTTCTCGCACATAAATCAAAGCTGGAAGTAACCCATTCAAAAAAAAAAAAAAAAAAAAAAAAAATGACCCCCAACTCACTATCAAACATATAGGTGTCATTAGCATATTGAAAGTAACAGTTGGGTCTTTCAATGCAAGTAAAAATTGCTGTTTGCTGGGGCTGTAGAATACAGCAACTGCACCTGGTAGCTGAGGACTTCAGGAGTTAGGTAGAATATGCCTAAATTTCAGCACATTACTTTGGCCCTTACTTAGGCTAGATGGGTGGTTGGAGGGGCCCATTCCAATCAATTTGCTGGTTACATCAAGCTCTAAGTCAGACCAACAAAACAGAAAAACACACCCTCACCCATCACACCAAAATTGATTTAGTAAGCGGTAGCTGTACGGTCAATCAAACTAGGGATAAAGGACTCTGGCATGGCTGTCATAAACAATGAAGAAAGCCCATACTTGGGTGGACATTCCCAAATACAACAGGTGCTCAAATTCCTCCCATATTTGTATATATCAGTTATATAGCTCTGGATGGATGGGGCAAATGGAATTTCCCCTCTCATCAGGTCTCCCATATGAGGCTCTGAGGTGGGTGGAGAGCATAACTGATGAATGACGGCAACAAATTAAAAAAACATGAGTAATAAAAAAAAAAATCCATGATGATACAGAAAATGAATCAGAAAATTAAAAAACATAAGATTCGTAGTCCTTGAATCACTAGAGAAAAATCCATTGTCAAAACTGTCACCTGTTGTCATACAAATGGTCATATCTACAAACATCACCCTGAATACAGTAAAAACTCTAAGAAATAGCACAATTATAATAAGTGAAGAAGAAAAAATGTGTACATTTTCTACCTTATATACACACACACACACACACAAAATAGACATACACACGCTAAATACCTCAAAAGGTAGTACGAAGTAGAGAACTCTTTTGTTGCACAATTGAAAACTAGAATTGAAGAGTCAAGTTGTGGTGGATGCAAAGCATATCCATAAGAAAGAAAACCAAGTTATATAAAGACATATACCTACCATCCCTAAAGAAATAGACTACAAAAATGAAATCCAAAATCTGCTGCTTTAAATGCAAAAAATTTGTCCACCACAAAAATATATGTATTGGATGAACAGTATGCAGAGGATATGGAAAACACCACCAATGACTAAGCTTAACTGCAGTTGTGCAAATTGTGGTGAAGACCACTCTGTCTAAGCTAGATCATATAAAATGTGGACAAAGGAAAAAGAAATACTGAATGTAAAATATACAAAGAACATCCCTTTTCCAGAAGCACAAAGAATCCTGGAATGTGTACATGAAAGATGAAACCTACTCACAGATCACCAAAAATAACACCTCAAATGCCAAAAGCCTAGATACAAAATAAGATACTCATAACTAAATTACTACAATTGGGACCAAATGACTGGCCCAAATTTATGAAATAATACCGATACTTTCAAAAAATCTAGTTACCCATACTAGATCTTCATACAAAGGCGAAACAAAACCAGGAGAGGATAGAAAATATAAATAAAATGAATAAACTAATCACTGAGAAATAAAGCAAGCACCAGAGAGGGAAGAGAAATGAACACCCACATAAACCATAACAAAAAACAACCCATGATGAAGCAGCTGAAAAGGACGAAAATCCCAGTGATTTTAAAAAAAAAAACAGGCCCCAGCTCAAAGCTACAACCAAAAATCATGATAGAAATTGCACAAAATAAATTTGAATCTTTGGAGATGGATGTCAAGGAACAGAACCTGCAAATATCTAATCCACCCAAACAATGATCCCATCAAAAATAGAAATATGGCTAACAACATACTCCAATAGAATGTAAGAGGTGAGAAGGCCAATCTTTGAAAACTAATACTCTTCATCACAGCCTACAGTGCAGCAATTATATGCTTACAGGAAACTCACATTAAGAGATGAAACTTTAAACATTAAAAAAAAAAAAAATACAAGTCCTACAATTACATAAATGAATATACTGATAGTCTTAGGAGGTGCATCAGTTATAATTAATAACATACCACATAGCGAAATCAAACTTCAAACATGCAAGCAGTTGCAATATCAATGTGACACTATTTGGCTATGGTAATTGGCTAATTAACCATAGAAATTAAAACCGGAAATACTTAAGGCAGAAAAGAGCGATCTTAAAAGATATCCCAATTTATGTTAAAAGAAAAAATATTTTATTTACGAAAAAGATACTTTTCACAAAAGACCATAAACCCGTTGGAAAAAAGCCATATGTGATGTTTTGTCAGGTTGATTAATGTCTTGCCAAGGGAGATGGGAAGAAAGGCAAATATTAAGATATTGGCCAGACCTTGGTGGTCATAAAAAATTCGGCTTGAGACGATTGCCAATACAGGCAGGAAGAATCAATGTTAATTATCTTTCCAAGATATCATTTATTTATTTATTTTTTTTCCTGAGTGCCAGCAAGAAAAAGCAATGTGATTATTATAAAAATTTGGCATTTGTCTCAACATTGGTGGAGAGGATTGTTATTATTTACTTTACCAACATATCGCTTCAGAAGTTGAGACATCATTGAATAGCAATATGACGATTATAAAATTTTGGCATGAGACAGAAAATAGAGTGGAGAATTGAGATTTGGCGCGATAAAGAATTTAATCTCTCAACAAGCCAAGGGTTCCATTATAAAGCTAACTACATGAAGGGACCAGATGGCAAACTTTGACAGTGATTGATTGATAAAGAGTGCTGGCTAAGTGGATTCTGGGTGGCCAAAAAGATATGATAGAATTTTAATTAGCAATATGGAATTTGTAAAAATTTTGGCCAATGGGTGAGGGAGAAGAATTTTGTAAACAAAATTCTAGATTATAATTTTAAGGAGGCCAGCTTAACCACACCCTCATGGTTGGGATGCCATTAATCGAGTGGTAGCAATGGTGATAGGCAGAGGTGAATGGATGAGAAAGACAGAAGTTATTAATGCCCACTGAAGCGATTGGTATGAGATATCAATGTGAGAGGAAGAGTTTAGGAGGATAGCTCTCCTCTGACCTCCCCCTCACAAACGAGGGGGCCCCCCACCCCCATGGAAAGTGATTAATTTTCCAAAAATAGGAATATAGCAATTTTCCTTGCCTGACAACAGAGATTTCTTGTTGGGAATCTAGATTTACTGAGAACTCCAGGCCGCGGGTTTTAGTTGGTACCCATATAAACAAACATCCTCAGGGAGTTCTGTGTTGGTCGTAGTTGAGCTGGTTTTGGATTTAGTCAGAGCTTAACCAGAGTGTTGCCTTGCAGAAGCTGACTGAGAGATTTTACAACCTCCGACTTCGCCTATCCTACCAATAGCAAGTTATATTGACGAACAAAGCCAAGCCAACAAAGAAGAACCAAATCAGTTGATTTAAGATACCAACTTGCTTGAAACATAGAAGTGTCACATTCGTAGAAAACGGGCTGGGAGAAAATCACCCTCCTGTAAATAACAGAAGGATAAAGTTAATTTGTTATTTCTTAACATACTTGAACCTCTTGGGTTTTTCTTTTATTTATTTATTTTTTTTTCCTTTGTGCTTGTGCGATACCATCTTCAGTCTGCACTCAGCTTACACTACGGCCCAACACCTCATTGATCTCATTTACCTAAGATCAAAGTCACAATGTGGGTAGATTAGACTTGAGATCGAAGCAGTTACTCCAGTAACCAGACGTTGCAAGTTAGCTGGGAACGATAGAGCTGGTATTTAACAAGTACAGCTGGTTAAGCCATTAACATCGATGACCAGAATTTGGCCCTGGATGGGCCAGTGTCCTATATTGGTATCCTGACCAGGGGATTTTGCCAAGTAGCGGCGATCACCGATCGACTGGGACACACGACTGGTGGCAGCGACAAAGAGTCAACCCCAAAACGCTGGTAGAAGAAAGATTAGTTCCATGCCACGGCTGGGAGTTGACCACGGGCTGACAACTGGGTGTCATATATTGGGGCCGTGACCACCAGATTCGATCCTAAACTAACCACTGCCACAGGAGTTGTGGAGAATTTTGCCCAGGACAACACACAGCGTCTCGAGTAGACAAACGGAAACAGGCTAGAGTGGGAACCAAAGGACTTTGGTTAATTATAACCATACAGTTCCAGACCCTCTAGTTCGACAGCCTGGAACTGGAGAACAACCTGAAAATCGCCTGTTAGGTGAGACACTTTTTTCGGCTAATCTCTTGGTAATATTTCGATTGTTGCTGCTCTGATTGTGTTTTTGAAATGTTTAAATATGTCTGACCATGATTTGGATAGGGTAGACATAGAGGAAGAGGGGGTTGAGCAGGGATTGCCAGTAGACCTGAGGAAATGGTTGGGTGGACTTAGGATTCCAGCTTTTGATAGTATTAGGTTGGTGCAAAAATAATGACGTAATAATGTCGTTTTTTTGACGTATTTTTAACGTCAAAAAATGACATTATTATGTCATTATTTTTGCACCAACCTAATAATTTGAAAAATTTTAGGGATTGTTTGGCAATTCTGGATAAGAGCCACATAATCTATAAACTCTCAGGCCGAGAAACCATGTATTTGGCATATGATGCCACGAAAGGGAAAGTGTCAGAATTCATAAAGGGGCTCTTAGCCAGTGAACCCTGCTTGTTATGTGAAAGGCTAGAGGTATTGCTGACTTAGGAGTTCGCTGACGAGGGGATAGTGATAGAGGCCATGAGAGCCCTCTTGAAGATGACGCAGCTGAAAGATGAAACACCTGGAGAATTGGGAACCCAAGCTGAGAAGCTGTCTTCGTTAGCTTTCCCAGAGGAAGTAAGAAACACAGTAATGCAGGCTCAGTTGGTGGCTGATTTATATGTAGAGGCACTCATTGACGAGTGTATTCACCATGATGTAATGAAGGAAGGACCGCTAAGGTTATCACTGGCGGTGGTGCTGGCTAAAGAGAGCCAGGGAGTTTGGGAGAAAGTAAGAAGAGATAGGAAGGTGCAAGAGCAAAGTTGGGAGGTAGGAAGAAAGGGGGAAGAGAAGAAGCCCTCACGTGGAATCGAAAGGTCAAGCAAGGGGTGGAGGAGCCTGAGGTGTGGGAAGAGGATCCTAAAAGAAAGGCTTGTTTGACAAGGTATGGGTTTTATAAGTCCATGCCGGGTCAATAAGGTCTGGTCTGCTTGACATGTGGGTACAAGGACCACAAAGCAGCGGACTGCCCGACAAAGTGGGGATTGCCCCCAGACTTTGATCAGGACAGATGTACTAGGTGTGGGACGAAGGGACACCTAGCTAAGTGGTGCAGGATAAGGAAAGGTGCTCCACCGATATTATTAAAGAAGGCTGCACCTGGAAGACAGGACCGGGGGGGAAAAGCCAGTGGGCTACCCCAGAAATAAGAGGGAGGGTGGCCCAGTTAAAAAGAAGGAGAATGAAACGTTGGATGTGTGACCAGGAGAGCCACTTAGGTAGAGGGCAGGACCTCCCAGAAATAAGAGGGAGGGTGGCCCAGTTAAAAAGGAGCATGAAATGTTGGATATGTGGTCAGGTGGGCCATTTTGCAGTTAACTGCCCAACAAGAAGGTGCTGGTTTTGTGGAAGACCAGGGCACCTGAAGAGGAATTGTGCTTTCAGAAACAGCAGAAAGAGACTGGGAAGGGTCCAGCCTGGACCACCCAGGCAGAGAAGACTAAGAACTCACCTATGTGAGGAGGATGACAGGAAATTGTTGCTGCTATGGCTTGGATAACACAGAGATGGGAACCTAGGAGAAGGAAGGCCAAGGTGTTCTCCGCTGACGCAAGAGAATAGTGGGTATGGCAATGAAAGCTCAGATACACAGGAGCATCTGTTTCATTTCTGAGAGAGAAAGAATACAGATGGGTGAAACAGAAGGAAAGGATGTGGGAAGCGGACATAGAAATCACACAGGCAATGGTGGCTCTCTGGAGATAAGTGATGGCGAGGCTTCCTGTGAGAATTGGAAAAATACCAGTACCCAGAACTTCTACATAACACACAACCTGTGTACGAAAGCAATCTTGAGAAGATTGGCTTCAGAGCCAGAAGGCTTGTATAGAGTTTAACCCTACTGTGTTGGTAGTAAATGGCGAGAGAATGCCATTGGGAGATCCATCAGATGAAGTTATAACAGTGGTGGTAGAGGGAGATATAAAGCTACCCACTAGAACAGCGATGTCAGGTAAGGGTAGGTTGATGACCGGGAAGAGAATGAGGAAGGGTACCCTGCAATTGGTCCCCGTAGAAGAAAAGGGCCTGGAAGAGAATGAGGTAGGTTTGTGTGAGGCAGTAGTAGAGACAGCTGAAATAATGCCCATTATGATGGTGAACCAGGCCCACAAGACAATAAAGGTTAAGAGAGGAGTGGAGGTAGGAAAGGCACTACCCCTGCGAACTCTGAATCGAGTGAAATTCGATGAGAAACAAAGAAAATACATAGAGCAACCAGAAGAAATGGCAGACGAAGAAATTTTGGCACCTGATCAATTTAGGGCCAGAGTGGGAGGTCTGCTAAGAAATAATTGGGATGTGGTGGCCGAATCAGATAAGGAATTGGGCCAGACCCACACTGTAAAAATGAAGATCGATACCAGCAATCATCCCTCATCCACCTGTTCATAAGAGGTCCCTAGTGGAAGAGATGTTGGAAGCTGGGATGATAGAAAGATCAATTTCCTCTTGGAGCTTCCCAATTGTGATAGACAAGAAAGATGGCAGGCACCATTTTTGTGTGGATTTTAGGAAACTGAATTCCATCTCTAAGCCTTTGGCGGTGCCATTGCCACTAATCTATGACATATTGGCATTATTGGGGAAAGCAAAGTACTTCTCCACATTGGACTTGAGGTCCGGGTATTGGGAGGAAGCCCTTGATGAGGTTGACAAGGAAAAGGCCACATTTACATGTCACTTGGGACTGTTTCAGTTCAGTGTGATGCCATTCGGTTTGGCTAATGCCCCGGGAATCTTCCAACAACTTATGTCAATAGTGTTAGGGGTATGCGAGAGTTTTGCTATGGACGATATCTTGATGTTTTCAGAAACATCAGAACAACACTTTTTCCATCTAAAACAAGTGTTGGGAAGACTAAGAAAGCATGGTTTAAAATTAAAATTATCAAAATGTCAATTTCTGAAGGATGAGACTAGATATTTGGGTTATAAATGGTGAAGGTATTATGCCCAACATGGATAAGGTGAAAGTTATAAGGTAAATGCCAGAACCTAAGTCAGTGAGACAAGTAAGAGGATTTATAGGGGCTATAGGGTACTACAGACGATTCGTCCCAGCATTCTTGAGAATTGCCATACTCCTAGTAGCACTGATGAAGAAATACGTTAGGTTCAAATGGACAGAAGACTGCCAAAGAGCATTTGATACCTTAAAGGATCAGCTGACAGCCATTCCGCTGCTGACGTACCCAGACCTCAGCAAGCCCATGGTGCTATACACTGATGCAAGTGAGCAATGTGTAGGAGCAGTTCTCACCCAGACATACGAGAGGAGGTATCGATATACTTTCTCTCTCATAAGCTCTCAGACACGACAGAGATGGCCAGTAATAGAAAGAGAGGCGTATGCTCTCCAAAAACTGGACTACTATTTGAATGGTGCTGTCTTTACTATAAAGACAGACCACAGGCCTCTGCAGTACCTACTGCAGTCAGAATGGACAAATAAGATTCAGCAGTGGGCGCTAAAGTTAAGTGGCTACCACTGTAACATAGAGTATTTGGCAGGGAAAGAAAATACCTGTGCCGATTTACTCTCAAGAATACTGAAACAACTAGAAGAAAGATCTGTAAAAGTAGAGCAGGGAGTGGATGATAAAACTTACAGAATTGGAGTAATTAACTCCAATAAGTTAAAGGATCGCCCTATTTTAGAATTAGATGTAGGGGACGCACATATGATGACTAATCTTTACTGGACAGAAGGGATTGAGAAGGAGCAGGCAGACAGTGAGATAGCTGCTCTTAGAGAAAAGTTGGAGGCAGGAGAGACCACCAAGTATGCAATAATAGATGAGGGGCTGTATTTATCTCTCGGGTAGAGATGAGGAAGTTAAAGCCAAGTTGTATGTATCCAAAAGTTTGAGGCCAGAGATATTAGAACAGTGCCACAAGAGGTTGGGGCACATGGGAATTGATGGAACATATGACCTAATAGGGAGAAAGTACTACTGGTCCAAATTGTAGAGAGATCACTATTTATGTTCAGAGTTGCGTAGTGTGCCAGTCGCAGAGTAGAAAGCATAAAATGGCACCATTGGAAGGGATGGATGTGCTGAGCTTCCCCTTCAAGAAAGTGTGTGTGGATGTATCAGGACCATATGTGGAAACTGCACGAGGAATATAGTGAGTTTTATTGATTGGCTAACAAATTGGCCTGAGGCGTTTGGAGTACCAGACAAGAAGACTAAAACTGTAGCTGACTTGATAATAAGTGAAATCTTCCCTAGGTATGGCGTTCCTGTGCAAATTGTCACTGATAATGGCACAGAATATAAACGGCAAAGTGCTGACAGGGTTGAATATAGAGCATATAAAAACATCTCCATATCACCCCCAAGGAAACGCTAAAGTGGAAAGGTTTTGTAGAATCTTGGGAGATGTGTTAGCTAAACTGGCAAGGGAAAATACAGAAAATTGGGATCTGTACTTGACACAGGCACTGGCGGCTGTGAGGTTTACAATTAACGAAACCTCCAGATTTTCACCATACTTTGTTATTTGGCAGAGATGTGGTCCTGCCTGTGGATAACTTGTTGAAACCCCGAAGAAAGTATATGGGGGAAGATCATCAGCTGTTGTTGGATAGTAGAGCAGACGGGTCCAGTATTGTATGTAATATGGGATCAAGTAGCAGGAGGGCCTATGCCAATGATCTGAAGAAAGCTGAAATAGCTAATCTAGAAATGAGTGAGCCAAGACTTAAGAAGGCAAAAACAAAAAAGGTAACTCTCGTTGAACCGGAAGAAATGGAGACGGAAGAGGATTCTGAAGAAGATAAAGAGATGGATTGACTGGACAAAGTGATCTGAGTGACGGAGCTGGGACCAGTCTCACCTCCATGTCCAAAGAGAAAAGTGAGGAAATCCAGTCAAGCAGTCAAGGGTTCTAAAGGGAAACACCCTAAACAAGAAGTGCTCAGTGAGGAGGAGGATGAGATACCTCTTTCCCAGCTCAGAGAAAGGCTAAGAAACAAGGGAGATCTAGACATTGAATCAACAAGTAATGAAGTTCAAAGTACAGACTCGAAGCAGAAGGAAGAATCAAGAGAGAAGGAAAAGGACAAAACACCACTTGAAGAGGAGTTGAACACAGCAGGTTAGAGGTCAAAGAGGAACTACCTCTGAAGATGAAAATTAAGGCCGTGAAGAATAGAAGCATTCGGTGTCGACAGATGACACTGGCTCATCCAAAAACCTACTTGCTGACTGTGGTGGATGTGGATGGAGGGGTTGGAGGTGCGGGTTGCACCTCATGAGGGACGGAAGAAGATTATGGGCATTGCTGACTGGCCAGCAGTAGTGTCATGAAGTTACGGCCATCGGATGGAGTGGGGGCCTGCGCGCATGTCCAGGCCAATCGATCTGCTAGGAGTTAGTTGGAGGAGGGAAGAGCTGAAGGGTTACAAACTTAGAAAAGAAATCATGGAATTATTGAATGAAGAATTGAACAAGATACAATGGTTAAGAAGAATAAAAACAAGAGAATCTTGTTGCCTTGCAGGAATGACCAAAATGAAGGGATTGATGATGATGATGACGATAGGGATGGCAGAAGCTTGGAAGCACAGCTGAAATACCATTTTTAAAAAGACGAGTGCAGTAATAATAACCAGGTCAAAATGGTTGATCACATTCGTGATAGATTTAAATCCATATGAGTCACTGTTAAATAAACTAAGAAATGAGCTATGGCAGCTGGATGCAGCCGGTTGAAGGTAGGGCAAGATTATTCTAAGGAGAAAGGATATCTCAGATTATTATATTCCCTAGAATTGGAGGCCACTATGATAGAGGCTCAATGGAGGGACATGAAAAATTACCTGAAGGAAATAGAGCTACTGCAGATGAGAGAAAAGAGATCAGTGGTTCTGATTGTGGGGGGAAAAGCATTAAATGTCCTGTTTGGAACATTGACTGAAGATGATGTTAAAATCATAAGAAAACTGGGAGAAGTGGAAATAAACCAGAAAATGCTAGCTCAGGTGGCAAGGGAGAGTGTGTCAATATTAAATGTGACAAGGTTGAAAGTGGCCAAGAATACAGCCAGAATTAATTGGTTAATAAATAACCTAGCAGGGTTGAGACAAGAGGTAATTAATGATACAGAAACTGTAATGATGGAATTACAGGAAATAAGTGGATTTATGCAAAGATATTTCCAACTAATGATAATTACGAATAAGGTATGACAAACTAGTCAGTCGTTGACAGCCTTGCTGGAACATGTGAGAGCGCAATTAGATATGTTGTTACTGGGACACCTGTCCCCAAGCATAGCAACCCCGGGTCACTTAAGGGAAGTGCTACTTGGAATACAAACCGAATTACCCCATCATTTAAGGTTACCAGTTGATCCCACCAAAGAATTGTGGAAATATTATAGTGTGCTGGGATGTGTGACCTTGTTGGAAAATAGAAAACTATTCATTGTGATGTCTATTGTGTTTGATAGAGAGAATATTTGAGATATACCAGGTTATAAATTTACCTATTCCTTGCCCCAGAGGAGATCAAAGTTTGGGAATGATGGCAAGATACAAGGTGGAAACGGAATACATAGCTTTAAATACGGGTAGAACAAAGTTCATGTTGCTAACAGCAGATGAAGCTAAAAAGTGTAGAAATGATACTCTGGGGACTTGTACATCATTGAACCCCATCTGTGTAGCTGGTCATTACAAAATGTGTGTGCTTGAATTGTTTGAAGGGAAGAAAGGAATTAAGAGAACTTGTCAAGTGGAGGTATTAGCAAACACGGCATTACCACAAGCTATCAGTGTGTGGACAGTGGCCACACAGATACCAATCAGCTTGTCTAGGGCATGTGGGGGAGAGTCCACAAGGACACTAAAAGTGAAACCACCATTATCCCTGTTAAAATTGCCCCTGGGATGCTTGGCATTTGGGATATCCATTTCTTTACCGCCATATTACTAGGTAGAAGAAAAATATGAAGAGATTCATTTATAGAAGTGATTGACAGAAGCTTAGTCTATTGTACAGAGCTGTGGGAGCCAATAGTGAGGGGATTCTCCAATGTTACCTTGAATAAAATGTCAGTGCTAATGAAGCCGGTAGGAAAAATTGATATAGATCAGTTAAGGGACAAGTTAAGTATGTTGGGAAAGGAAGCTATGGCTTGGGAGGATGATGAACAGATTGTGATAAATTGGTCAGCAATGATGGGTACATTAATAATTATCGCCATAGGGGGAATGGCAGTATGGAAATTTGGAGGTAGGAGAGAAATAATTTGTGGTAATCAAATGAGTGCAACAACTCGAGAGGGAGATGCCGAGCAATGTTCTTTACGCAGACAGAATCAAGGAGGAAATTGCAAGAAAGCTGACAGAAGCTAAAGTGGAACTGATGCGAACAGCAGAAAAACCTCTTGTAGCAGAGAGAAAAACATTGACCAAGAAAAACAAGCCATAATAGCCACACACATACACCCACAAGCACCCTTTAAATTGCATGAAAAAGAAAATGAAATGAACATGTAGAACAGAAGAAGAAAGACTGATCACAAAACATACTGTGATAAAGAAAAGGAAAATAGAATTGCATGAAACAGATGCATGATGCATGCTAAATAGTGTACTGGGATTTAGGTGTCATTTACGAGTAAATGACAAGGTAGGTAAGGGAGGATTGTGACACTATTTAGCTGTGGTAATTGGCTAACTAATTAACCATTGAAATTAAAACAGGAAATACGTAAGATGAAAAAGAGCTATCCTGAAAGATATCCCGATCGATGTTAAAAAAAAAAGACTGTAAACCCGTGGGGAAAAAAGCCATATGTGAGGTTTTGTCAGGTTGATTAATGTCTTGCTGAGGGAGAAAGGAAGGAAGGCAAATAATACGATATCTGCCAGATCATGGCAGTCATAAAAATTTCAGCTTGAGACGATTGCCAATACAGGCAGGAAGAATCAATGTTAATTATCTTTCCAAGATATCATTTATTTATTTATTTTTTTTCCTGAGTGCCAGCAAGAAAAAGCAATGTGATTTATTATAAAAATTTGGCATTTGTCTCAACATAGGTGGAGAGGATTGTTATTATTTACTTTACCAACATGTCGCTTCAGAAGTTGAGACATCATTGAATAGCAATGTGGCGATTATGAAATTTTGGCAGAAAATAGTGGAGAATTGAGATTTGGCGAGATAAAGAATTTCTCTCAACAAGCCAAGGGTTCCATTATAAAGCTAACTTCATGAATGGACCAGATGGCAAACTTTGACAGTGATTGATGAAGTTGGTAAAGAGTGCTGGCTAAGTGGATTCTGGGTGGCCAAAAAGATATGATAGAATTTTAATTAGCAATATGGAATTCATCAAAATTTTGGCTGATGGTGGGGGGAGAATTTTACAAACAAAAATTCTAGATTATAATTTTAAGGAGGCTAGCTTAACCACACTTGCATAATTGGGATGCCATTAATCGAGTGGTAGCAATAGTGAAGGCAGAGGTGAATGGATGAGAAAGACGGAGAAGTTATTAACGTCCACTGAAGGGATTGGTATGAGATACCAATGTGGGAGTGGAAGGGTTTAGGAGGATAGCTCTCCTCTGACCCCTCCCCCTCATGGACGAGGGGGTGACCCCCCCAAAAAAAATGGAAAGTGATTAATTTTCCAAAAAAAGCAATTTTCTCTGCCTGACAACAAAGAGATTTCTTGTTGGGAATCTAGATTTACTGAGAACTCCAGGCCGTGTTTGGCCGGTACCCATATAAACAAACATCCTCAGGGAGTTCTGTGTTGGTTGCAGTTGAGCTGGTTTTGGATTTAGTCAGAGCTTAACCAGAGTGTTGCTTCACAGAAGCTGACTCAGAGATTTCACGACCTTCAACTTCACCTATCCTACCAATAGCAAGTTATATTGACGAACAAAGCCAAGCCAACAAGGAAGAACTAAATCAGTTGATTTAAGATACCAACTTGCTTGAAACATAGAAGTGTCACATTTGTAGAAAACGGGCTGGGAGAAAATCACCCTCCTGTAAATAACAGAAGGATAAAGTTAATTTGTTATTTCTTAACATACTTGAACCTCTTGGGTTTTTCTTTTATTTATTTTTTTTTCCTTTGCGCTTGTGCAATACCACCTTCATTCCGGACTCAGCCTACACTACAGCCCCAACACCTGATTACACCAGCAACCAGATGTTGCAAGTTAGCTGGGAACGATAGAGCTGGTATTGAACCAGTGCAGCTAGTGATGCCGTTAACATCGACGACCAGAATTCAACCCTGGATGGGCTAGTGTCCCATATTGGTATCCTGAGCAGGGGATTTTGCCGAGTAGTGGTGATTACCGATCGACTTGGACACAGGCTGGTGGCGGCAACAAAGAGTCAACTCCTAAATGCCGGTAGAAGAAAGATTAGTTTCGCGCCGCGAGTGGGACTTTACCACAGGCTGACGACTGGGTGTCACATCAAAAACATTACACAAAACACTATTTGCTCATTGTATATACCACTTAATGAAACCCTTAATGAATCCAAGCTGGATAACTTAATTGAGCAAATACCAAACCCTTGATACTGATAGATTTAAACAGCCACAACTTAATATATAACTTAAACAAACAAAAGCAGAAAATCAATAGAAATAAATCAGACAACTAGGCCTATACAAGACAAATATATATCACCACCCTGCAACAGGCACATATTCTGTATTTGATCTGAAAATATGTGACACTAACACTTACATGGACTATAACTGGAGAGTTCATGTTAACTCATGTGAAAGTGACCACTTCCCCATTATATTGCTAAATCAGAACACTGAATTAGATCATCATGGAACCTTCAAAAACCTAATTGGGAAGAATTTGGAAAGTCATGCCAATCCAAATTAGTATCAGGGGCTAATACAAAGAAAGAACAACACATTACATACTTCACAAAAACATATGCTATTGCTAGCGAAAAATATATCAAAATGCTCTACCTTGACCAAAAAAACCAAAAAAAACCATGGTTCCATGAGGAATGTAAAAAAAAAAAAAAAAAGCAGTAAGAACCTGCCATGTAACCTTAAGAACATTTTAAAATAATTCAACAAAGGAAAACTTAAATATGTACAAAAACAACAGAGCTAAAACACAAAATGATTAAAGAAGCCAAACAAAGTTCATGGCATAACTATGTAGCATTAATTCCAATGCAAAACCAAAAGAAAATATGATTGTCTTCAAAATATTGGGAAAAAAATAATAGCCGTCCATTAAAACATGTTATAAATAACACAAAAATTACAAACAATATATTGCAAACCACCTAGCTGAGAACTTTGCCAAAAAATCAAAATCAAAAATTCCAAGCCATTAAACAAAATGAAAAGAAAAATCAAATTCCAAACAAGGAACAGACTTACAACAAACAATTTAGCATAAGAGAACTACAAGAGTCACTAAATAAATCCCACATTTTAGCAGTTAGATCAGATGAAATACTCTACCAGTTCCTAAAATGACTACTCAAAACATACCTAAATTACTTACTAAAAATCTATAACATGAATCGCTGACAAAATTCCTAATATGGAAGCAAGCTACAGTGATCCCCATACCTAAACCCACAAAAGATACTACAGATCCAATGCATTAAGTAGCTGTATATTTAAGACACTTGAAAGAATAGTAAATGATGGACTTTTATGTTATTTAGAAAGCAATAAAATAATTGCAGAATACCAGGAAGGATTCAGGCAAAAGAAGCACAGTAGACCATTTAGTCAGACTAGAAATATATATACATGAAGTATGTTTAGAAAAACAAATTTAGTAGCAATTTTTTTTAGACTTAGAAAAGTGTATGACTTCACATTGAAATATTCATGTCTTTAATGAATGAGCTGGTTCAGCAGAATTGTACACATGAGCAACCACATGATTATGATGATAGGAGACAGGGTAGCATTGGGTTTTACCTGACCAGAATGGAAAAAGGAACAACATTTACTGGAAACAAACATCTGCTCATTGAAAAACTGAGAACCAGCAAGATATCATAAAACAATATAGACATCTTTATTTTTGAGTCTTCAACTCCTTATAAAAGTTATACCCATGCATGGAAATCTGATCCACCACTTTTCCAAATTTTTTAAAAATTTGCAAATAATAGCAATACAATTTCAACCATTATGATGGCATTGTTTCTTTTTGAGTTATGATGAAATATTTACTATGAAATAATTTTCTCCCAGTTGAGTGCAAACAGCTTTGTCAGGCCTGGTGATAACCAAAGATGTCATGTGAATTAAGATTAAAAAACCGGAATGCCAGTATGCACATGAACAAGATCATTAAGCCTGTCTTTGAGTACAATAAAGATATAGTTTAAGTGAAAAATATTTCAAACTCTGAAAAAAAATCTTCATTTCACCCACAATGGTATAATGTAAAACATTGCATAATAAAACAAAATTTTCACCATTGTGTGTTTGATGGGAAATGTAGTTGTAAACAAGTTTTTTTTCTTGTAATAAACCTTATATAGAACTTTTTTTTTTTTTTTTTTTTTGTTCACCAGTTCAAACTTAAGATTTTACATTTTGTTTTAATAATCTTGCAAATGTGAGTAAATTCTTACTTGTATAAAATTGCTTTGTTACTATAGATTAAGGGTCAAGTTTAACTTCCCTATTTCTTTAAATTTTATACTATGATTTTAAATATCTCACTTGAAAGGCATAAGCTGATAATTTTTATTTTTTTTTTTTTTATTTTATTTTTTTTTTTTTTTTTTTTAAGTCATTCTAGTCATATTTGTGTATTATAGGTAAAATCACCAAATGTGGTCATATCTACTGTTGGTCATGCATCCTCCATTACCTTGCTCTGTCTGAGAAGAACTGGCATAAATGTCCCATTTGCAATGAAGCTGTACATCAAAAAGATTTGAAAAGGTAATTTTTCTCTTCTGTAATGAGCAACTGTACCTTTTAACCTCTAAAAATAGGATTCATTTTTAACTCATTAAAATAAAATTGTTTTTGATGGTCAAATTAAAGTAATGTAGAATTCATGAAACTTATTTTTTGACATTGGTTGTGTAGTAAGTTTAGTGGTGGGGAAGCACACTTGTTATTAAACTGCATATAGTACTTGTGAAAATTGGTATCAGACAGGAAAGCATTTGTAGAATGATTTGAAAATATGCAGAATTCTTTTCTAAAATTCTTAAATTGTGCATAAATAACGAATGTGCTGGTACTGATAACAGATTTTGTGTTTTGTAGGATGCTTGTAATAAATTTACTTTCAAACATTTTACACATTCGTTATTTTAGTGTGAAGACCATAGAAGTTCATCGCTACAAAGTTGGTGATATGATCAAGCTAAATTTGATGAGGCGTGACAAAGGAAATACAATACCTGTGGCCAAATCAGTTTGGATTGGACTTCCATCAAAACCATTTAATGTAAAAGGTAAGTACTCTCAACCAACCATTAAGTGAAGAATATTCCATAAATCAACTTGAATTTTCTAATGTTTTGATATATATCAAACTAAATTTTAAAAGCTGGTTAACCACTAGACCACACTAATAAAAATGCTGGTTTTCAAGATATGTAATTATGAAACTGCTGATGACAACCATAAAAATTCATACAACCACTACTGCAATAACTGGTGTCTCAACAAAGCCTTCATTAGATTATGATCCTGGGTCCATGCATAGTTTCAGGGCCCACTACATCATTACCACTAACCCAGAGTACTACTAGCAATACCTCACCATGTCATTAGTCTTTGTTGGTTCTTCATCACATTGCAAGAGTACCAGGTAGAAGCAAATGCAGTCTCTGCCCTAATCTTGAAGTTCATCTCTTTGATATCAATTGATGATCAGTCAAAGGTGAAGTGGTATTGCCACCCTGACTGACATCAGACTATAAAAGGATAAACATATTCCCACAACTCCTGAACATAGCCAAATGAATAAATCTATTTGTTATTAAGTATGCAGCTCATAAAAATTATTGAACAGACACAGGATAATAGAACAAGGAAAAATTTGTATAATGAATGAAAAAGAAAACTCAGCTGGGATTATAAAAACTATATTGATTGCATGAGGCTTCCTATATCCTTTTGCTGCATCCCTTTTCCCGTGTCTATTGCAATGATTGAACACTGCATCTAATGTGCAATCTCTGACTGCTAATCCTGCCTGTGGTACCCCCCCAAAACACACATACACACACTAGTCTAACTAGACATTTTAATGACCAATGTGTTTCTAGCAGTCAAATTTAACTTGCAAGAAGATTTATCAACCAGTCATGAGAGCACAAATAATGTTTCTCATTTTTTCTCTTTAAAATATTTCTAGTCATATTTTTTTTTTAATATTTATTAATGATGTGATAAATCATTTTTATTCTTTGCTTGCAATGTTTTTGCTTCCACTTGGTTAGAATGTGTAAATACTAAAATCTCCAAGTGTTCCAATTTTTTTTCTTCAAATGTTATATACAACATAGCTTACACGTTTCCTCTTTCTTGAGAAATATGAAAGTGATAAAGAAACTAAAGTTTTGATTTTGTATTTAGAAAATCATATGGCCTGTTACTCTAAGGTGGTAACTGCAACTCCTGCTGATGTCCAAGAATTGGTGACAGAACCAGAAACTGCACAACTTGTAAAACAGTTGGATGAGGCTGAAGTAAGTGCTTTCATGTATCTTTGATTTGCTTCTTTCTCCTCAATAAGTTTGTATTGGTTTAAAAAAAAAAACAAAAAGAAAACGTGAGTTCAGCCTAAAAATATTGTTTTTACAGGAGTCAGAGAAATGTTTCATTGAATCTGCATTGCGGCAACAAAAGGTAAGGCTTTGTTTTTTTTCTTTTTTTTTAAGTGAAACCTAGTTTGTTTACCATTCAACTCTTGCTGTGCTAACTAATTTTGTACATTTTCTTTAAAAGTAATTTTTTTTTTTTTTTAATTCTGTTAATGTTTTTTCTGAGAAATGTTTTTGTTCAACTTTGACTAGAATTCACTTTATATTTAATAAAGAGTAAAAATTTGTTGTGATAAAATTACTTTAGTTAAATATTAGAGCTCTTGTGATAAGGATACTAATTCAAATAACCTTGCGTCTAATGGTTAGTTTATTTTACTTGTAAAGTTTACAATAGCAAAATTTTAAATATGAGCCATTGTTAATACACCATTAGATATTTGCAGTCTTTCTCATTTTATTTCAGGATCGAACATCATTGCAACTGCCATCCTCTATTCACAAAGCTCAAGAACAGAAACAGCTTTCTTCAGAATTGGAGAATTTGACTTTAACCAAATCTAAACTTGATAATTCAAATTCTAAGGTCAGTGCTTAAAGAATTTGGTATCCGCTATTGGTTTAAAAGAAATTTTAAAAATTGGGACTAAACACAGTAAAATATAGGATTTCCTCTTTGATGCTTTTCAAATATAACTTTAAAATATCAGTGGTTAGAAAGTTTTGTGCAAATAACAACCCGATAGAATCAAATAAGTAATATGTAGATTGATAACAATAGCCACAATTTCTTTTCACAATTCTGGTAGAATTTTTGATGACGTTTTTCACTATGTTCATATCATGACTATGTAGGACTGTTTTTATAAACTGATCAAGTTTCAATATTGACAGTGACAAATTTTTGGTCTGTATATAACTTTTCAGTAGCTTAATTTGGGAGTAGTGATTGTTTTTACTATTTAAGGTAAACAGCACTTGTGAACTACTAGGATCAATGCAAGATTTTCCTAAATTACACATCCATTTTGATTACTGTTTAATCAGTTATCTACCACTTCGTCTCCAGCCCCTCAACCTCTAGTGTCTTCCTCTTTGGGTTGAGGTGCCCACTCTGTCCGAACCAAACTTAGGGATAACTGGCCGTATGTTAGTTTTTAGATCCAGTAAGCAGGATGTTGTCCATACGTTCACGGTCGACTGGGAATGTAGGACCCAGTAGTTAGTTGGCGCTAGGAAGTTTAGAATGTGGCAAAATAAAATAAGAAATAATATCTGCAGAAGCCAGACAACAATGCGGGAAATATTGACGTCTTTTAGATAAGATAACATCAGAACAGAGGTTACAGGGAGAATAAAAACATTTAACATAAACGAGAAAAGAAAAAGACAAAATGCATCCAGCGAATTCCCAACAAAGAGAGGGTTTGTGTGTGATAAACACGTATTGAATCGCCTGGGGTAGGTTTATGACTAATAGTCCAGTCTCGTACAGACTTCTCAGAACAGGGGTTAGTCTTCTCTCTCTCCTCCAAAATTCTCCCGTAAATCGCTTGACTCACTGCGACGATAGTCTCGTGACTCTCAATTACAGTCTCTTTCCCCGACTCTGCTTTATTAGCAAGATCATGAGTTAATATAGAAAAAGGATCAGCTGATCGCAATTGACCCTCAGCCCGGCACGCAGCTACCACGAGTGCCAAAAACTATCCCTTGACATGTAAGCCTATTCTCCAATTATTTACCTTATCTCAATCACGAGTTCTTCTCACTTCACCAAAATTATACTTTGGGATATCTAAACATTGATTCAACCTTTTAATCAAAGCAAATACTGTTAAACAAAACCAAGTATCTCGCCCATCCCCATTGTTTACTAGTGACCCAGATTTAAAACATCGCTTCCTTTCCTGAGATTGTTTCTCATCGGTAAACGCACATCTTAACCCAAATTGTACTTTGATTTCTAAACACCGTTTCCATTTCCAGTCAATAAAAGTTATATTTGCGTATGTGTGTTCATGTGGGTGTGTGT